>BMAO01034493.1:0-454970 GCA_019973975.1 Trichonephila clavata | reverse complement strand
AGAATTGGAGAGTGAGTGGGTGATTTTTAAATTCGCACTGTTTGCCTATTCGAGGGTTTTTGGTGACGGACCTCGAAATTTTCAACCATGCTCAAGTGACGAGAACGACACATGAGCTTTCACCCACCTTTAATAATTACCACACCACACCAACGCAAGAACAAATTTCGAAAAAGGGAGTTTTTATGAGATTGTTAAAGAAATCACTCACATCGCACGCACGCACACACAAGTGCTATCGGCCTGAGGGAAACCCGAAATTTCCATGAGGGTGAAGTTATTCAGTCGGTAAAAGCCCGTGCAACGCAGGGCTAAGCGGAGAGGAAAGAAACAAAGAAATCAAAGTAATTTCGGAAAATAATATTGGAAGTGCTGAATTTGTGAAGTTGAGTGAATATTAACGTCCCACTGTTCAGCAACACGAGGCCTTTTGGGGACGGTCCGCGTAATTTTGAACCATGGTCAAGTGACGCGGACGACACCTGAACTGGCACCCCCTCTCATAATCACCACACCACACCAACGGGAGGACGTTTGAGCTCTCGACATAATTTATGTGCATTTTCCCCCTACACGGCGGGTCTTCAGTGGTACTAGGATCGAGAATTTGCGAAGAGAAGGGAAAATATTAAGCAACAAAGCCATGACACGCACTCACGGGACATGCATTCACATCGTACGCGTGAAACCCCACAAAAGTGTTGGCGTTAGAATAAAAGGAGGAAATTAACAAGGGGGGGATTAAGTTATACCCTCGGTATAAGCCCGTGCAACGCCGGGCCATGAAAGCTAGTAAAATCAATAAAAGAATGAAACAAAAACAAGTTGAAATATTAATTTTTCCAGTTTAACACTCTCCACTACTCTAAAAAACTATACTTTAATAGCACTGAAATGTTTGCAAACACTTGATGTGTGTGATGTAAGTTATTCAAGTATAAATCCCAACAACATTCTGTATTAAAGCTTTTTCAATATACTTAAAATTACACCCCCCCCCCTCCCCATATGAATTTTATAAACAAATTCAGCATAATTTTACCACAAAACTATTTTGAGAAATATATTATGAATATTTACTCCAAACAATAATATTTTTAAAAATGTTATAAATAAAATTAATACAAAAATTTTAGTCTCTTTCAAAATAAAATATAAACTATTTACCTTCCTAAAATCTCAAGCAATTCAGCTATACCATTATGATGTTCAGTTTCATATATAAACCTTAAAAGAAATAATAAATATTTATAAACAATATTATCTATTAAAACACTTACACTTTTCATGGATTTTTGGTAATTTGCTAAACCAAAGTGCTAGACATACTAAAACTAACAAAATACTTGATACTATATATATACTCAGCTAAAATACATAATAAGATACAAATTAAATTTTGTAGCACTTCTGTAAGAAAACAAAGATTTCTATAATCAATGAAGAGGGGAAAAAAACTATACATATATTTTAAAAATCTAAATATATCAGAATTATGCTAAAAATTACATTTTATTTATTATACATAAAACCGATGATTAATGTATTATATTTTGAAATATTGCTATGAATATAAAAAGCAAGATCATAGTACAAAAAAAGTGTTACCTGTAAAAAATATTATTTATTTGTTTACGTATGTATGCTCTTAGTCCAAGAAATTTGCCATATATTCTATGCAATGTAGTTTTTAGAAAGTCTCTTTCCCGAGGATCCTCACTATCAAATAACTCCAGTAACTAAAAAAGTAAATACAGAATTGATTCTAATGATTTAAGAAGAATTTGAATAATAAATTTAGAAGAAAAAAACAGTTTTCAATCAGTTTCCAGTTATTAAATGTTAAAAAAAAAACATACCTGTAGCACAAATTTTTGATCAATATATCGTTTAACGATATTTGGTTGAAAATCTGGCGATTCAAGAAACCTGAGGAAAAACTCATACACCAACTAAAATAAAAAATATATTTGTTTCATAATTTTGATTGTATTGATTTTAAGTATTTCATCAATGTAAAAACAAGAAATAATTTGCTAGAATATGGTATAAGACTTTACTTGAAGATGAGGCCAGGCAGCTTCCAATGTTGGTTCATCTTCTTCAGGATCAAATTCTGCACCACTTGGGTTTGAGGAAGGAGGTAATGTGCGAAACACATTGCAACTAAACTAAAAAAATATATAAAAAAGAATGCAGATCAAATATAAATGCAAGTAAAAAACATTCAGTGAAAGAAACAAATATATAAAAATATTTTAAATACTTGCATATTACAGAAAATTTACTTGTTTAATAACTATACACCATAAAAAAAGCGAAATATTTAAATTGAGAAACATCTACGACTATCAATTAAGCATACATTCACAGCTATCAATACTGAGCTACATTAAATTTTACATAAACATGCACAATGCATTTCAGAAAATATAAGTAGGTTCCAACATAAATTTAAATCATTCAAAGAAAAAATGCAAACATTAGCATGAAATAGTATATCATCTGCTGATGACACAGAAACTTATTTAGTTATTAATGAGCAGTTAAGTAATTATTGGAAGTTTAATTTAATTGTTCACAATAAGTACAGAACATTTAACTTTAAGTATGGTATATTGATTCCTCGAAAATACCAGAATAAGTGAAACAAAAATATTTGCATTTAACAAAAATAAAAAATTATAAAAGGCTAAAAAGTTAAAAAAATATAAAACAATAATTTTTTTTTTGTTTACACAACAGGTATATTCCATGGCATTATCAGCAACCAATGAGTCAAAGTTTGCCATGTCCTTGTTTTCCAACATCTGCTATGATTGGATCCCTTTTCAGTTCAAAACTTAAAAAAATTATCAGCACATTGAGACTAAACATATTTCCCTCATAGTTTCCATATTATTTTAACACATTTTATTCCATGAATGTCCTAAATTCAAAATAACAATTTGAAAATTTTAAATTAGCTCATTGTCATACAAGATCATGAAATACCCAGTAAAGCAGGCAGGTAACGACTATAAATAACAGGAATACACATACTATCCTCAAATATTGATATTTATAATGTATTCATATCATATTTTATATATAATACATTCATAATCCATTTAACCCTTCATTAATCGAGCAAATTTCTCAGATGCATAATAAAAATAGCTTCGATGTTGCGGCCACGTGCTTGGTAGCAACTCGTCCCTCATTCTTCTCATTTTGGGTGGCAGGAGCCATTAAATCTGATAAATGCAGCATGCCCAACAATGTCACTGTTAATGACTTTGTACTATTTAGTTAATTCTGATTTTTTTCTTAGTAAAATAGTGTAGTTTTCAGTTTTGTATGAAAATAGTTAAAAAAAAGTACATGGTAACTTCTGTAAGAAAATTTTTTGTGTGCTGGGAGTTTAGATGCATCTGAGAGATACCAGTGACTGTATTTTATTCAATCTTCAATGTAGCTGGAATAAACTCCCAAAATATCTATATGGGAATCAAAATTATTCAGATCCTAACATACATATCTAGGAAAACTGGGCCACAAACTTTTGAAAGAGCATTTGCAAAGATGGTCGGAGTGTAACATTCACATGCATTGTTCCTTTTGACTCACAATTGAAGAAATATCTGATACACAACGCCCCATTCAAGACGAAAAACATCACCAGGAACTTCTAAGAGAAGGTATCGTTCCCCCTTGTCAGGATATCAAGAAAAGATTAAAATTTTGTAATGTATTATATGAAAAATCTGTGTGCCTTGAACATTGTAAGATGATTTGTGAAGACTGCAACAAAGCATCTTAAAATATACACAGTGATAACTTTCCATTATCTTTTGGATGTTTTTTTTTGTTTAAATATTTCAATTTTTGATTATATTTTTAACATTATTTTATGCCAAATCTGACCAATAAAATGATTAAATCATTTTCAAACATAAACATGAGGTGATGCATCTGAGACATGCTGTGCACCTATGGATGGAACTCTTTGAAATGCATCTAGTGGAGGGTTAAAGATTTATAATTGTGGAAAAAATTAATGCAAAGTATATGCTAGAATTTGCAGAGAATGCAAGAAAAATATATAACATCAATAAGTCAAAATCTGATATTAGAAATGAATTACAGTTTAAAAGAATTACAATTTAAGTAACGAATTTTATAAAGGCGCATATTTTTTTATCAGGATACCTGCCATGAACTAGAAAAAACATGCAACTTAAAATCTAATTAAAAAAAAGTCTATTAAACATGAACATACCATGTGCACAATTTCAGGGTATATGGCTTCAGTTATTACTCCTCTCTGTGTGAATATATAATCTAACATCTCATTAAGAGCAGCCCTCTTCACTTCTTTATATTTCAAGTCACTGAGGGGATCCGTAGCAAAGTCAAATAAAACACAACATTGCCGAAGCTTCTGAATAAACAGTTCTTCCCACTCATTTCCCTGGGCATCTAAAAATCACAAATTATGGGAATTAATTAAATAAAAACATACATTGCATAAATTATAATACTTTCCAGTTAAAAAAATTATGAACTGTAAATGACAAAAATGAATTTTTTTTAGCACAATCACTAGATATACATTTAATACCTAAAATGAAATAATTGTCAAAAAAGATCCCAGTTTTGAGGCTTATTTTAGAATAAAATTTTATACATTTATTTCGTGTAATGTACCATTCTGAAGAAACTACTTCACTTTACTGATTATGCTGATAGTAAAACTACCAGCATGAATTAATGATAGTAAAACTTTCAGCAGAATAACAAAACTATTACTATCAGTATATTGGCAGTGTTTTTCCCTGTGTTGATGATGGAAAGGAAATTTCATCACTCAGTGGAGATGTCCAGTAGCAGTATCAGCAGGCAAATTTCAGCCTTTACCACTGACGAACAGTCAAAATAGGTACATTAACCAGGTGTCTGCTACTTAAGACCATACACAACAACATTCGCTGAACTGTCGATGAGGACCCACTCTTAGCTCATCTAGGTCAGTGGTATCCCAAGCAATTTCAACTCACAGAACCCTTAGAACTATAAGGTGTTTTCGTAGAACCCCATTCCACACACACTTATAAAAGAATATATCTCAAAATAGATCAACATGTTATAGGTACTTCATAGAAAGACAATTAAAAAAATATTGTATTTGTTATTAAAAGATTTTAACATAATTTTAATATATAAGTTACTAATATATAATAATACTAATTTGTGATCCAAGTGTCACATACCTATGCATTACATTTAGTATCTGGGATATGTGCTTGCATTTTTTTTTACAAACTGTCAAAATCTATGTCTATTGAAATGATTTGCAGTTGCATTTCATATTCTGTCTTTAATTTGTTTTAGTATTTTATTTAGCCACACATGTTGAGGAATAGTTTCCACTAATATACAATGTTCTGAATGGCACTTAAATGTTTATAGCCATATGAGTTCAGTGTATTTTGTATCAATTTGTAGCCTAAAATTTAGGAGCTGTTCTTGCTTAAATTTAGTTTTTAACACCAAATCTGATGATAAGTGCTTCTTATCCTTTATAATAGATGTTTTCTCCCCATAAATGAAAAAAGATGCATTTTCAAATAGAAAACTATTTAGTTTTACCAAACATTGTACCAATGAGCATTATATTATTTTGGAGAATCAGGGATAGTAAATAGAATATTCACATACATACAAGAAAAAAATGTTTGGATATTTTTATTATGATAAAAGTTTAAAAAGTAGTACAAAATACAGTTATATTATGTATAAAAAAATTCAGTTTTAATGACTGGGATGAGCTTTAGTTACTTGTAGGTGAATTCATTTTGTATTAACATTTATAATTTTCTTATCAATTTTTTATTGTGACTCAAGAAACCCCTAGGTAGGCCTTATGGAACCATAAGATTCCATGGAACAGCTTTAAGACCACTGATCTAGGAGATCAATGTGATTACAAGTCTATTTGCTCAAACTAATTGTTCACCCTGATCATCTATGGCTGATGATATACCTCATTTACCATGATTTTGGATAGTGCCTTTTTGCACTGCATGGTAAATTTTCAACATGGTGACACATGAACAGTTTACAAAATTAGTCATTTTGGACATGCTCCACCCTTTGACCCAGAAGTCAATGATTTTATACTCTCGAACCTCAGAAAAATTGCTATATTTCTACATTATGCCAACACAATTGCAATGTTTCCTGCTTCCCTTCAATACCCTTTATATAGTTCTCACAGTTTGTGCTGCTTTCTGCGATTGGTTATTTCAGGTTGCACCGAAAGTGTAGGCACTGATCACATTAATGTGAATGGACAATGTGTGTGCGTATATATACATATAATGACAGGTTACACTTTTCTTATGGATTAAGTGAATATGACAGTATTCTTATCAATGTTTAATTTTGCAGGACAACTTCATGACTCCTACTCTGAATTTAATAGCTTCATAGTGTCTTCAACTTTATTGCTACAAAGAATTAATACACACATTATACTTCTCTTTTCATTCATATTTTAATTTCCCCCTCCCATGAATCATTTCTCTTTTTTTTTGTACCAAGAACCTTTCAAAACTATGATGAATTCTGATTCCACAGTAGTAAAAATAAATATGTGAACAAATGATTCTAAAAAAGATTAATTGATGCTTTATTCTTAAGTGACTGTTGTCATCAAAAGTATATATTTTAAGGGAGATAATTCTTAAATTACTGTGAGAATCCCCCACAGCAAAACAACGTAAAGTTTCAACTTTATTAACTCATTTGGAAGCATACTTAAATTTTCATATTTTTGCAAGTCTTGTATTATGCAGAAGTAACAAACTGTTTATCTATACTCTGATCTCCAGACCAATTCTTACCTATGCTTTCCCTATTTAGAGATATGCAACAAAAATACATACATAGAAAGCAGTCAAAACATAATTCTATGACAGATTCTCAATGCTTACTTGTTTATGACGCATTGACCTCAGAACCAGCAAAGTAAAAACAGTATGTCAAGTAATGAAGCAAAAATCAAGTCTATTTTTCTAATACAATAAAATTAAAAAATATACTCCTACTCTAAATTTCCAGACCTAAACAAATTTTAATAGATCTTAATTTTTTATAAATAATCCCTTTTTTAGTTATGTTTCTATGTTAAAACTTTATCTTTGGGTTCCATGGAATATGTAATCAATCAAACATAAAAAATACTGCTTTCTTTCTATTAGAACATTTAAATATTTCCCTTAGTTTCTCTCGCAAAAACTTGGAATTTTTTGTAGGTCTGGGTAGGCATAGTCCTGCCAAACACCTTGATAACTTTTTCTAAATTTTTCTTTGCACAATTTAGTTTAACAAATCTAATTTCAAAACAATCAGATTATTTGTAAAGTATTAAAATAATATTCAGTGTAAATTTTGTAACATTTGATAAATTTTTTTAACACTAAATAAATTGGAGAAACTTGCTTTACTATTATTCCTTTGTCAAGATTGGAGATTAAAACCCGGAACGGTAAAAAGCTCCATTGTCTACCTTGACACTTTTATATTTTTGTGCAAAATATAATTAATAAATAATTTCTATAATTCTAAAAAAATTGTATACATCATGTTTATTGTAATTTTTTGAAATATACGTACGTTTCAATGAATATTGATTATTTTTTTTGCGGCCCACTTAAAGTTAAACCTTGTTTTTTGGTTCAAGTTAGCCTCTGAGTTCGACACCCATATTCCAGGGCTTTCTGGAAAATCTGCGACTTTCCCAGTAATTTCGAAAAGCATCCAAAAGGTTACCAAAAATGATGCCAACTTGACTATATGGCCAATATTTTGCCAAATTTTCATTGAAATGCCATTATAATGTAAGGGATAGTGTTGCTTGTGAATATTACAATTTTTATCATAAAATAAATACAACAGAAAGTAATACTAACATATTAAACATACAGATATAAATTATTTACACTATTTAGAGATGAATTTAAGCATTAATTACACAAAACTTGTAAAAATATTATAAATATAAATAGTCAACCTTTTAGGAGAGGCAGCTTTTGCAGTTCTCTGTTCTTTGAGATGTTGAACCTGGAAGAAGTTTGACGTTTATCTTTTTTTATGTAAGGAGGTCCACTATACTTTATTTTTGTTAATTGTGTTGGAGGAGGAACATTAGCATTCTTAGAGTCACCAGCAACAGTGGAGAACTGTAACAAAAATAAAAGAACAAATTTATTTGAGTTTTAAAATTCTTGGATATCAATTTCAATCAATATTAAGTTTTGATCATACATTTTAAATCCAATTTAGCCATTTATTCATATGCTTTTCAACTATTTTTAAAACCCTTTTATAATTATACTTTAAACATTTCTATTTCTAAAATACTCCAATTTAGATACCAATAAAAAAATATTCCAAATAAGTAAAAAATAAACTTGCAAGATATTAGTAATATTTTGAATAATAATAATAAACTCATTAGCTCAAGTTTATTAGTCTCTGGACTGCAACTACAAACATTCATTGACCTTTTAGTTAACACAATACTCAGAAGTAATACAAGAGCTATGTAATTTGCTGAAACAAAATTATTTTATCTGGCACAATACAAAATATACATAAACGTTAATATCAATCTCTATAAAAAAATCTAATTAAATTTTTTTTTAAAGTTACTTTGAACATAAAATAATTGAATTATTAGAGAAAGAAACAATATTACTTCAAAACTTGATAATCATAATAGGTTCATTTTACTCACAGAAATTAACTGTGGAACCAACTCATTAATTGAAAGTTTTTAACTATATAAGGTTTTTCATTTATATTTTTAAGGTTGCATGCAAAATATTCTATCAGTTATTGAAAAAAAATATATATTCAAATAGCATAAAACTATTCAATAACTTGCATCAAAATTTTGACATTAAGTGGTTACTGATGAGAGGGACTTATTTTTCTAATAAGAATATAATGCAGATAAAATGCACTTTCATTATTTTTCTTCTAAAAATAAATAAAACAATGGGAAAACAGTAAATGTATTAATTTTGATTAATATAGACTAGTTTGTTCAAGTTTCTGGTGGTTTTGTATTTTGAGAACACTGCACATATCGTGAACTATACAAAATATACAATTTTAAAAGAATTGATTCTTTTCTCTCCTTTAACAGTCAACCTTTTTATTTCTATATTTTCTCTACTTCCTTTTATTATTTTATGCAGAGTACATATATTTCATTTTTTCAAGTTACTTTCTTTTGTCATCATAAAACAGTAATTTATAGCTTTCTTTTATTACCAGCTAGATTACGGACTTATATTAATCAAGTTAAAGTAATAAAATGAACAATAACTTTAAAATGAATGATGATAAATAAGTTGGATACAAATTATTCATGCGTTCAGGAATGACAAATTCAATGTCTTCAAACATTTTACAGCCACATCTAAGAAGCTAATAAGAATGACTGCTTATATACAAGTTTATATTTCAATTCAGGAATTACGCTTATGAATAAAAATGTTATACATATACCCATTCCATTCTTCACATAAATATTTTTAGCTTATTAGATTTATTAATGAGAATTTTAAATAACTCTAATGTTAATGCAGATCTAAAGCTGACCTGTCACTTAAGTAATTTAATACATTTTTACATTAAACCACTATATACCATATATATATTTTTATATGTTCTTTACTTTACATTTAACACTACAATCTGTTATAATTTTTCCCTATTAGAAACTCATTGGTAGTGGTAGGAGGACATAAAAACATTAATTTTACATAGTTCAATTTAGATATACCAGTTAACACAAATAATCTTTCAGGAAAAACCTTTAGAAAAAAGAATATTTTTACCAAATAGTTATACTAAAACAATGCTCTTATTTGGGAACATACAAGTTTAGTATATTATATGAAATGATTATCTTACTGATTTGATCATTTTAATCACTTTTATCTACAAGTAAGCAAAACAGATTACATTAAAGAGGGCTTTCAAAAGATCTGGATGTTTAACCTTTTACATGTAAATGTTCCATAAATAGAACAACAATTTTAAAATTTTGTGATCCATACAAATTTTATTTATATTACCCTATAAAAATTATTAAGTAGAAAGAAAATAAGAATGCTTTTTTTAGGATAAAGATTATGTAGCTAACAAATCAGTTTTTTAAACTTTACATGTTATTAAAATTTAATAAAATAAAAAATGATCATTTTGTTGATATACTATAAAGTTATAACAAAGAATTTTTTATGCAATTAGGTAAGAACTTTGAATGTTCCAGAAATGAAACATTGGCATCTAAGACTATTTTTAAAAAAAATAGAATTACTTTGAATACAGAACACAAAAGAACAGAGAAAATTTGTTAAGTACTAAAACTGCTTGTGATTACAAGCAAAAGATGCTAAAGACCGTTTACCTCTTCTTTACCACAACTCCTTTCCCTCCCTCTAACAATAACTCAATACAAATTTGATACAGGAAAGACAATGTTGTAGTAACCACAGCATTCAATTGTAACACAGAAGCTAATAGCTAAAACAAGGCATTTTTCTGAAACTATACACACAAAAGCTTTTTAAAATAACATTTAGAAATTTACTTTTTATTTCTTAAAAATTGAGCATAAAAATAGAGTTTTTGATTTAAATATCTTTCGTCATATTTTTTAAAACTATGCGAAAAAACTTAGGATTACCCAACAATGTTCTATTGAAGGAACATGTATAAATAGTTTTTTTCTTTTTTCATTATTTGTGTGTTTCTTTTAATTCAATTATTACCAATAGTTTGTATTGCCTTTCAATCATAATGTAATATTTAAAAATACATATAAGGTTCACTATTTTATATATATAATTAAATGTTAAAATTGTTTTTTTAAAAACAGGGATATTTTTATGAGATAAATTTGTATAAAATTACTTATTTTGATAACTAAAACCAATATTAATAATTCTCAAACTTTATAACCAATACAGCTTTGATCAAGCTGAAAATAGTTTAAAAATGAAAATTTTTTAAAAAATCTCCTTAAGGAACAAGGTATTTCAAATGTAGCAAATACTTTTCTTTGAAAGCAACCCACAGGACAAAAAAATCCTTTAAAAGAATAATATTAATTATTCTTAACAGAAAAAGTCTGATAGTTTTAACTCTTAAAATGTTGAGAAGTTTATTTATAATGGTTTTCATTCAGAATAAAATATGAGTATTGATTTCAATATTTAAAAAAAAAATATTTAACAATTTCATAATAAAAAAATCTAATAATCAAAATTCCAAACTGCAGATTTTTTTAACATGTAAAAAGTTTATTTATGACTCATATAAACTGATATATTTATCAATTTTTTTTAGAATGACAGAGCTGCAAGTGAAGATGAGGAACAACAGAATCAACTGCTCTTTTGGAAAAGCAGAACACCTAACAAGTTTTCAAAGAAACTTATTTATTAACCTATCCAGTGGTTTTTTAAAAAATCTATTTAATGATCAAGCAAATTTCTTTGTTTTCCCTACATATTTATTTACGAAGAATTAATTTAATTTATTCTTAGAAAATTGCAACCAGTTTTTTTTTGTTTTTAGGAGGGTCACTTTTTGGCAACACAATTTGTATTTACAGTTTTGCTTCTGCACTCAAGATATAGTTTGATAAAAATTAAGCCTATTTTTTCAGTAACTCTAAGCTGAATTTTTGTCGAATTTATTTGTTTAGCATAAATTTTTGTTAATTTTATAGCTTTTTTTTTCAGTACAAAACTGATATATATTATTTTGTGCATTCTGATTTCATTTTTAGTATACTTTATTTGCCACCAAATTGGTGAAATACTGGCTTGAGTTTTTTTTTTTTGTTTGAGTAAATTTTAACATTAAGCCCAAACAATGCAATTCGGCAGAATTTCTTCCTCCCCTCCACAGCTATCAATGGGGACTAAACTAGAATTTCATTTAGAACTGTTTGTGATAGTTTCATCAAAGATAGACCTATTTCATCCGCTTTAAATAGCTTTTGAACCTAAGCTACCGGGTGGCCCAGCGGGTAATGTTTGAAACAAAGTCCAATAGATCCAGAACCGCCTAACTGCTGTCCTTGTTAAAGATGGCGGGCACTTCGAACCTCTTTATCATTAATTGCCCAATATGTCCATTCAATAAACGTCATTAAATTCTTCTCATGTCTCTTATTTGTTTTTATTTTTTCATTTGTTTCAAATATTACCCGCTGGGCCACCCGGTATAATATGGTATATTTTCCTGCTTGCAAATAAGGGAACCAGTTTGAAACATTGTAAAATTACAATTTTTACACCATCCGAGATGTCCAAGTTTTTTTAACTAAGGACTAACTTTGTTTGGACAAAGCTTTACTTTTGATGTTTTAAAAAAGTACTAAAAATGTTAATTTCTGATTATCTGAAAATTTCATTTTTAAGTCATTGCAGAAATCCATTGATCCAAATGACATGGAATTTATAAAGTATGCAGAATGAATGTTTCACCTTCTTTTAAAAATGAACACAAATTATAATTTGGTGGATTTTATGCCAAGTTTTAGCTATTTAATCAGTATTTTAATTTAACTACTTAGTTTTAATTTTTTCTTTCTTAATGGAGGGGCAAAGGGCAAACAACTTTGCATTTGGGAGGGGGGTGGGACACATACCTTTTATTACACACAATGCTATGGTCTACATCTGTTAAAAATCTCTTAGAAAAATCTTCACACTTGTTCTTTGTTGCAAAATTTTGATTCTTTTTTGAATAAATCATCCCCCCCCCCCAAAAAAATTTTCTTTAAAAAATTCACTGAAAATAATTCAGGTTTTAAAAAAAGTGGAGCATCACTAAAAAAGTACTATAGGCTTTTGGGAATGTTATCTAGCATCTGGTTCACAAGGACCACTTGTTAATTTTTTTTTTGCAAACTAGCTCAAAAGATTAATTTTTAAAATTTACTCATACAAAAAAAAAAAAAAAAAAAAAAAAAAAAAGGATTCTCTAGTCAGTATTAAAAAAAACATTTCAAATAATAAAAATCCATCCATCTCAGAATAATTTTTGAAATATTTTATAGCGGAAAAATAAAGGTGAACCCATTTTCATATTTAAAACTGTGATATATAGAACTGGTTATGCACCTTACATATAGCTACAAGAACCCTTCAACTTGAAATAGATTGAAAAGATTTTTCTTCCATTTTAGCAAATAATTTCATAAAATTTTTAAGTGTTTCAGATTCCTCTATAATAGAGGAAGTAAAAGAGATTCAATTAGAATTGATTTATTTCCTTGTAAAAGGTAGAATGAAATTACACAAGTGATGTTGTAGTTAAAATTTTCAATTAAAAATATATAGTTTTCAAATAAAAGCTTATCTTATAACTTTTTATCAGTAATTGTGTGTTATGATTAACTTTCATGATTTATACATTTTATAGTTTCAGTAGCAAAAGTAAAAGTGCAGTAAAAAGGGTTGCATATGAAAAATTTTAAGAAACTTGAGAATTGCACACACATTTTTTATATCTGCCTTTCATAAGTTCATTCAATTTTATTTATCTTATAAACTTTTAAGCTGCTAACTAGACAAGACAATTTGTTTACTTTTTTCTTACACTAATTCAAAATTTTAAATAAGATAATTTTTCTTAAGTTCCATGCTTATTTCATCCAATATTTATAATTTTTGCATGAAGAAAATCAAAGCTTTTTCAACCCTGCTCTTTTAAATTTACAGTGGCATTTAACTAAATATAACAGCATTTTTAATCTCATTATGTTCCTCATTTCTCTATGTTTTGATCATGTAATGAAGAAAGATATGATTTTAAGGAACTATAATATTATCAGTGCTTATTCTAGTTCAATTCCATGTTTAAGCCTCACAGAATGCCTTTTACCTAATTAAGCCTTAGTCATTTAACAAATTTTAAAGTATACCCTAAATTTATATTAGTGAAAAATGACTTCTAAGTACTTCTTTAACATACCTTTAATGTAACAAATGCTTATATATCTGATCTTAATAAAATTATTTCTTTCAGAATTATACAAGCAGTTACATATAAAGGATTTTATAACTGAATAAAGCAAGGATTTTAAATACTGATTTAACTTATTAATGTATTTTAAATAATGTAAATCATACCTTAATTTTTACAGGACTAAAATATTACTGAGAATCTACCAATTAAAAGGGGGAAAGGGGGGGGGGAGGACAGTTACAAGTCAAAGCATTAAGTAAAAATTTGAAACTAAAATTAACACAAGTAAAATCAAAATCAAAATGTAATTAAATTTTAATAAACATAAGATTAAGATTTTTCTCTCAAGTCTAATTTTTATACAGAAGAGGGAGGGGTGACATCACATTTTTTCCAAGCAACACTTTGCATATAAAAAAATAGCTATTTGGTAGGCAACAATTGCATTTCATACACATTTGTAAATTACATTAAATGTCTCTTTGTATAAGTGATTCATATATTTCTTTCAATTCTCATAGATTTCATTTGATTATGATTTTAATAAAATGAACAGAAAAAAATTAACTTTCTGAGTGGATACAAGCAGCCTAAAGTCAGTTTTGACAAAAAGGTACAGCAATTTTTTTAAACACGTATAATAATTTTCCTAATTTTTCACACTTCTGTATTTAAAAATTGAAATAAATAATGCTTTTCATAAATCTTAACAAATGATAAACAGATTTAGAACATATTACACAGGATGGACACTAATTATTCTCTAGTTTTAAACATAAAAAAAACAGTAAAAGATTTCCAAACAATATAACATATATAAACGAAACACATATATACAGTTAAGATAAACATGCCTCACAGCTTTAAGCTTATCACAGAAAAACATAATTCTTGTGCAAGGCCAAAGTGTCTAAATTATTTTTCTACAATAAATTAGAGTATAACTCCTTGCAAGCATTATTTATGAGTTTGGTTTGCACTTGGTTGTTATATTGAAACAGCCAAGCATCTTTCCATCTCAATCACAGGAACAATAATACATATAATTTATTACACAGCAAATTCTTACTTCAGTAGAATTTCTTAAAAGCAAATGATTGAAATTATACCTACGGACTATTAATATCACATTCTTCTTACACAAAAATCTTAACAGGGGAAAAAAAAGATACTAATCAGTCATAGGGTGATTCTTTTTGCAAGTTGTCACCAATATGAGCATAGGTGGGTATTTACGTATTATCACAACCTATTGGTGACATTATAAGAAACAAAATACATGAAGGCCAATTCAGCGCATATGACACATAGGAAATCAGGGTTGCCAACTTGGGGAGTTATTAATAGAGTTAGTGATTGTTGCGATAATATGCAAGTACCCATAGGTGACATTATTTGCTATGATAAATTTACCACAAATACAATGATATCAATTTAAATTATAATATGATTTCATTCCCTTTACATACTTAAAATATTAGCAACCAGAATAATATTTATTTTCTACATGTTCCAGTGCATGATTTCATGATCTCAACCAATAAATTAAAAGAATAACAGGAAAATAAGACATTAAAAATTAAATTAATTTTTGAAAGTAGTACCTCTGTTTAAAATATTAAGCCTATACCAGTATATATCAAAATTTGATGTTTTTTAAGTGTTTGGTTTCCCTAGAACTGATAAGTACAACAAAAAAATAAAAAAATTATTTAAAATGGTATCAAAGAGTAAAGATAACAATCACTAATTTTGTTCACATAATTATACAAAAATAAGATTACTAAATAGAAAAAAATTGAGCTGAAATTAAAAAAAAAAAACTTCAAAAAGCATAATAAATACATATGAAAGCAAATATAATCTGATGCCCCCCCCTTTTCGGTACTTATGTATTAGGATCACCGCAGCCACATTCACGCCCCGTAAATTGCACCATTTTCCACCATAATCAGGCCCTGATTTAGTTTTTTGTATAAAACAAGTTAGAATCTTTTTAATGTTTTGATATGGGGCGATTCGTGAGGCACCATTTGCTGCAGTGATGCCAATACATACATACTGTCTTATAATCAATCGGTAAAATAATTTCATAAACTATATCAAATTCTACAGTATTACAGACAAAATACCCAGCAAAGTACTTTAAGTTAAATTTTACACATTTGGTAGACAATATGGATTATTAAAACTACACATCATGAACAGTATAATTATAAACATCTACATAAAAAGATAAGGAATACACTTTTACTTTATTCAGAAATGCATGCATGCAAAGAAGAAGAATTACCTTTTACCTCACTTTAGTAGTTATTGTTAGTTTAAATACTCGTACTGTCACTTGGCTATGGCTAATAACAGGCATACAGTCTAGCCTTTTGCAAGATTTATTTTATGGGCCTTGATCTGGCACATGCCGACCAGGTGGCATTAGTAACAACAACAGTTGAAATATTTTAAAGTACATTACGGGTTTAATTAATGCCAATTTAAATTATTATAAGCTAAGACATAATATATAATATATTAAGCCAAATTTTCAAAATACAAAAGTTAATGAATTTTAAAATCCAATTCTTATAGAACAAGAAATAAACTTTTCAACACCAACTCAAAAGACAAAATTAAAAATGGCTGCATAGTAGAAAAAGTACATATTTTTTTTAAAACACAGTTGCTGGTACTTGCAATTGCCAACGTTCAAGATAACTTGCTAAGTTGGCAACCCCAAATTTACATGTGCCATATGCGTTGAATTAATAATCACGTGCTTCATTTCATATAATGTTGCCAACAGGTTATGATAATGCTTAAGTATACCAAGTTGCAAAATAGCTCCAAGAACAAAGTTCTTGCTTGTGTACAATTCTTACCAAACAAATAATTTCTATCTAGGTTTTATATATAGTAACCTTATCTACAGTAATTTAAATGATGAAAAATGATTGCACATTTCTATTTAATTTTCATTCTAAAAAAAACTTTATAAAATTGAAATTAAAGACCATCCGAAACTGACCTGTTACTTAATGAATTTATCTCTCAAATATTTTCTTCACCATTAAGATGGCTGCAAAGTAAATAGATTGAAAAAAAATCATGTTTTATAATAATAAACCCCCAAACTATCAATACATAACTAACCAAAATATTAGACACAACCTGAAGTTATTTCATGGTATAGATACCACAAATCTTTGTGTGAATAAAAATTATAAATCACTTTAACATTTATTTTTTATAAGTATAAAATGAATTATTCCCCACTACCCTTCCATCATACAGAGCTTTATTTTCAATGGGTATCCAGCATACCTATTTAGAGTCCAGATGTTTTTTTTCCCCTGGTGTAATCAATATCATTAATCAGAAATAAAATTTTAATCCATCTTAATTATTGATGTGAAAGATGCTATATGGACACAGCAAATTTTATAATTTTTTCATTTAAATGTAAACAACAAAGATTTAACACAATGAGAAGAGTCCTTAATAAATGAGCTCATCCCACCTTAGAAATAAATAGAGAACACTATTATGATCATCAGTATTAGAAACTGTAATACTGCCATCTCACATTCTAATATGGAAAATACACTCAACAGTGAAATGCAGCAACTGACTAAAACAAAGCATATTCCAAGTCTACTGAAAATGAAATGGAAGCAAATTTTGGATGCAAAGAAGTAATCTAGGTGTGGAGCCCAAGTTCTTATTGTGACCAATTCCTATCATGGTTACAAAATCTAATTTGTAAAGATTTAAACAGAATAGAATAGTTTCTAGAAGTTTTAAAATATGAAAAAATGTACCCCCCCCCTCCAAAAAACACTTTATCCCCTTTGAAATTTATTAACCAACACCTTAAACAACCAATTTAGTGTTTTAGACCTGAAATGCATCTTTCTTCAAATAACAAACTTTCAAGACATGTAAAAATAACTGTAAATTGTTAAGAGAGACAGTATTCATTTTAAGGAACTGTCACATTTATTGAAATATTCAATTTTACTGGCATAATTACTTTTGAGTTTTTAAATGTTAATCGTATCACACACACACAAAACCCTAATAATTTTTTCTTATTTCTTTAAAATTAAATCAAATAAAATTATTTTTATAAAATTGATTCCCTCAATTAACAGCAACATGCATTTTAATTGTTTTTGTCCAACCTCTGCACCAGCTAACATGAATTTTGCAATACATTCTGTTGATCCAAATAAATATCAATTTATCATAACAATTTCTTTTTCCTTTCACAACTGAACAAACTCTTATACTTGATTTTAATACATTTTATTCATAAAAATCAGGATAATGAATAAACATAGCCTAATATAACGATAAATCTTTCAAGGACGATACTTTTGGAAAACCAAAGCTTAAATTATGATGTAAAAATTTAGAAATTTTGTTTTTTGACAACTATAAATGTCTAATATAATTGTACATAAATTTTAAGATTAAAGAAATGTAGCTGGAAGTAAATTTTTAAAAATGGTAAATCTTTTATTAAAAAACAGCACTACAAAAAATATGGGAAATTGAGTGTTTGTGCATAATGATTTCAGGAAACATGAAATATTAATTTCTATAAAACAGCTTATTCTCACTCATGTCTTTCATAAATAAGAAATAAAAATGTTTTAAATACACTTGATATAGTAGACAAAAAAAAAATACCAAGTACATAATGGTAAAGGATATAGAATAGGCAAGAATTTAAATATGAAAATATTTATGAAGTGTTGGAAACAATAAAGGAGTAAAATTGAATAATTACTTCGTTTGAGCTACATTTGGTGCATTTTGAATGAAAGAAAAACATCATGTTCACTAAATATTTACTTTGATCTTTTGTCTGTTTAATTTCTAAATATCTACCAAATTTTAAAAAAAATTAATTATGGCATTAAAAAAGTTTCCCACGAAGTAAAATTTTTGAGAAATTCCTTTCCAAAATATTTTGTTTACGAAATTTTCATGATCACGAGTTTAAACAGTAAAATTTTAAAAATGCATAAAGTAGGCAAATGCATTTCTTTTGTTTATAAGTTTTGAAGAAAACTGATCAGTATTATTAGTAAACAACACCCTGTTCAGCTGTTGAGAGAATAGCCTTTCTCAATTCTGTTTTTGATCATCAGAATAACGAACATACAGCTGCAAGTTTTATTCTACAAACACTTATCAACCAGGGCGAAAGGGAGATCTATCACTAATAGATACAAGGATATTAAAAAAAAATACGATTGATAATAAACAAAAACTATGAAATCAAAAACATTATAATTTTAAGTATTCATTTGATTTTTACATAAAAAATATGACTTTCGTCTTTTAATAGGCACATATCAAGATCTTAAATATATTTTTCTGCGATATAGTATGACTGTATGAGATAGTGGATAGGATGATAGAACTACGCATCAAAGTGCCTCGAAAAATATACAGAGTATAATGTATAAATTTAAGTTAATAAAAATAGAAGCACAAGTTAACCTCAGAGTACGCTCACCTTTTCTTTTTCAGATTTATTCGGCATCTCTTTTCAACACACAAACATTACCATGGCTCAAGGCCTACGCTACGCTACACTTACATTTGTCGTTGCCAAAAATTCCATTTCTCGCTGTGTTGTTTGACAACGTCTTCTTCTTCACGTAATGTCAAGTTTGTTTTGTCTACACGTCATAATGGAAATATTTTTAGTGTCTGGTATTCTGCCAGAAAATTCCTTTTTATGCCATTTATTTGATCATGTTTATTAATTAGACGTCAGGAAAGTTTAAACGAAACAAAATTTGATTAAACACAAGCTTAGGACTTTTCTAGAAGACATAATTATTCAGGTTATTTGTATTTTGCAAATAATTTTTAGCATTATTAAGTAGATCTTTAATAAATAAATTTTGTGAAATTATTCATCAAAAGAATAACTTTTAAGTTTTTCCTTCAACTTAATCGTAATAAAACAAAGAATGATGAGAAAAAAATTGCAAGTACAATTTTAATTCAAATGATTTTCATGTGTTTCGTAACTGTAGTTTTGGAATGTGCTTTAAATAAATTTTATTTAATAGATTTGAGTCAAGACAATAATTATATTCCATGTGTTAGTTATCTGAAACAAGAGCATAACTCAGCTCATATGTTGACACTCAAAAACATTTGATTGATGAAGATGAAACAAAATTGATGAAAATTGAAATGAAGTGAAACCAATGTATACAAGCAAAACGAACTGTTTCTGTTTTCACTAAATTTCGGGGTTGATGTCAACTTTTTCTTCTTCTTGTGTTAAAGAGTTTGCCATTCCCTTCTGTTTTAAAGCTAGTTTTCTTATAAAAAGTTATTAGAGTGAAAAATATTCAGCTAATTACTTGCACTTTGTTCTGTAGATAACAAAATACAAAATTTATCACATTGAAAATTTTAGTTTTAAAAGGTTTTGGTGAATGTTCAATTCATAAAAAAAAAAAAAAAAACATGTCCAAGAAGGCTAAGGATCCATGGGTCAGAACTATTGATGTTTCAGATCCTGTTTTGCACAAAAAGGGATACACATTGTACAAAGTGACTTCAAAAGTATGCATGTAGTTATGCAAGAATATGTATTAATGATGCATTTTGAATGAGTATTTCTAAGTTTTCGAAGCAACTTGTTCTTTTCGTTTAATATTCATTTACTGTTGAATTTCGTTAGTTTCTTGTAAATATCTTTAGCATTATTATTTGTCATTTATTGTATAAAAAGAAGTGCCATAGATATTTCAGTTAAAATTTATTTATACTTAAACGGAAAATATCTTTCGTTATTCAAAATTAAAATAACTTTTGTACGATGTGTCATTCATTATGTTTGAAGTATAATTTGTAATATTTCATTGTAAAAATTCATGATTCTCCATAGGTATTTCCGAAAAACTCTGTGGAAGCTGTAACTGAGGTAAGGTGTTCATTTATTTCTGTATAACTTTATGGTACCTTATTTAATTTCCAGTTTTAGAATATTTTTTAAAATGTTTGTATTCTGTATGAAGTATTGTTCCATTTACTCCAAAGGTTTTATAAATTTTTGTATTATGTTGAGACAAAATTAATAAAGTAAAATACCGTATTCTCAATTTCAGTAGTTACTAAAAGCTTATACATTATAAGAATATTAATTATCTGAATTCTGTTCTTCTTGAATATTCTTATTTATCAAAAGATAAGTACAAAATTAAAGTAGACAATTTCACTCCCATGGGGAACAATTTTCTTCAAATGAATTTTAAAATTGTAGCCTAAAGAGGGAAGAACTATATTGACTTACAGAATTTAGTAACACGTTGGTTCTGTGTATTGATAAATGTTTTAATATTATGAATATATATTTATAATTAATAACAATTTCTTTTGATATTAAAAGTTTTTGAAGAAAAATCCTTTTTTATGAAATTTTGTTTTTGATATATATTTATTACAAATATAAAAAAAAAACAAAGATTTAAATACTGTAGTATTAAAAATTTTACCTGTCATTTTTCACTTTGTGGCATAAGTTTTCAAATATTTGGTACTGTAACAGTTGATGTATTTTAAAATCCTAGCTAGGATTTTATGAATAAATCATATCAATGATTATATAACATTTTCCCCATAGGTAGTAGTCTGGAAACGTTACAATGATTTCAAAAAGCTTCATAAAGCTTTGAGTACTCTGCACCAAGGCCTTTATTTGAAGGAACCTTTCCCACCATTTGCCAAAACTCGTTTCTTTGGTAAAAATTTATTTTGATAGTTATAAAATAATTAATTCTAATAATAATTTTAATTTTTTGATAAATCAAACTTTTATAAAACAAATGATACATTTTATTAGTCAAATTATTTTCTTTTTTGGATCATTCCATGTCATCTCCACACAAAGTCTGAAACTTGTCATTTTAGATTTTCTTGAAATTTGGCGTGTGTGTACTGTTGGTAATGATTTAGAAAAATGTGACATTTTACTAAGATATGTCAAATTGATTTTGAATTACAAAACTGTAACTTTCTCATAAATAGGTCTCAAAATTAGAAATTCCAATTCTTTGAATCACAAAAGAAGCTTTCCTAATCAATCTCAAGATCTGGGATAGATGTCATTTGACAGTATTTTTAATGCCCTTTTATATGATATTGAACATTATATGGGTTAGTGTAAAAAATTTTTCAAAATTTAATATAAAATTGAAATTTAATTTTTTTATGTGTTTTTAAATTATTGAATTAATTTCATTGAGTAGTTGATACAGAAAGATCATTGCATATAATATATTGCATTCTTATAAATTATTAGATTTAATTTGAAATGGTAATGGCTTCATTTTAAAAATTGAAGAATGAGAAACTCAATTTCCATTAATTCAGTTCTGTATTTATGTTAATACAAGAATGTTAATACTGACATTTTCATGAAAAGGAACATAAACACGAATGTCAATCAAGATTTTACTAACAAATCCAAAATAAAACTCTATTAAGTTATTGAATTGATGTATTATTTTAAGTTGAAAAAACTTTGTTTAGCATATATCACTTTCAAGTAGAACATAAGATTTTCCATTGAGAGTCACAAAATTCGCTTTTACCAGAACATCCTTTAATGAGAGCCAAATAATATCAGCATTACTTGGATATGAGAATGATTTAAAGTGTCAACTGGATGAAGAAAAGTTATTTTTATTTTGTCAAGTTCTTGATTTTTTTTATATAACATTCTTAACCCTCCAGTTTGCTTCATAGACAATAGCGATATAGCCTGATGTGTGTACTAATTTAAATTTTATCAGACTTCGTCACTTTCTTCTGAATCCATAAAAATGTTTTTTCCCAATATTTTTTATGTAGTTTTGGGAATGATTGCTTGGTATTGATGCAATTCCTTTGATAGACAATGCTTGATCAAAGTGATTTTTCAAAAAATATTCCAGTTCAACATATTCTTTATAGGTGGAATATGCAAAATCTACATTGGTAATGCTTTTGACTGCTCACCCAAAAAGTTGTGAGGTTTAGATTTGGTCTTTATATGGTCTTTGCAAACTGGCACGTCTCTTTATATGACTTATTACTCTGTCTCAAGACCCATTTCCAAGTGCTGTAGCAAAATAAGTGCAACTCTCTTTTCACTTTAAAATCATCATAAAAACAAAGATTTAAAATTTTTTTTTGTGTTGCGCAGCTGATCCAACTGAAAAATAGAATATCTTATTAGGAAGTTTTTGAAGTTTGGCTATCAGAATGGTCATTAGTTTTTTTTTTTTTTGAAAAGTATTCAAAACAACTTTAAAATATTCTAGGGAATTAGAATTGATTTAGTCAACTAACGTGCTCAGCAATGCTTTCTTCAAAATTATATAGCAAAAGGATGGTTTGTGACCTGTTGGTGTGCCCAATGGTAGTCCTATGCTTCATTTTATAGGTCACTGGATTGAAATTTCCAGAATAATCACTGATGATGACAAATTCTGATTCTTTCACATTTTCTTTTGTGTATTGAAAGAAAGATCCTTGTTGCTTGACAATGAAGTCACACTGAACCAAAAAAGGACAATTTGTTACAGAATATATCAGTAAATTCTTTTGAATAGTTCTCTGACATTTATAGATTACTACAATCAACTCAAATCCTTTAGTGGAATGGTATTATCACAATATTAATTATTTTTAGAAACTAATGCTTTCTTATTGTTATGCATCTGTTTCACCTGGGCATTAAGTGTATTTCTCAATGTTTCAGTTTGTAAATGATAGGTTACAAAGTACTATAGTGTGACATTGTTAATCATGTGTTTGTGTTTGCTGAGCACGCTAACAATATTTACACAATTTTTACATACATGTTTATGTCTACATTTGAACTTTTACAATAAAAAGTTTTTATTTAATTGAAATGGATATTAAAATTTGTATTTGATATAACTGAGATGTGGAGGGATTAAAATTATTTTCTGCTAGGAGCTTAAGTAGTTCTTGACAATGATAGCTATTTTTTGGAATTAAATATTGATTATTATTGGTCATTAAATTAGGAATAGATTACTTTAAAGGACATAAATAAAGATTAATTCTGGACCTTGATTCATTAGTTAGGTGAGTAAGAAACATATGTCATGCTGTATAAGTATGATTTCAGAATTTTAAAACTCCCAATTTATGGTTGAAGGTTTTTTTAAATGGCTTATTTCTATGTATTCAAAATAAAGTTCAATGAATCAGAAAAAAACATTATTTTCTTGATGCAGAGGAGAAAAAAGTACATTGAAAGATAATTATTTACATTTCAGTATATTAAATACATTCTAATTTTTTACTGAACTAGTTTTAATTTTGGACTCATAGTTTCAAAAAAAAAAAAGTACCAAAGTAAGCATATATAATATGAATGGATTATTTCCATAGTTTTCTAAAGAATTAAATATAAATTTTAGGTAGATTTGATCCTGATGTCATTGAAGAGAGAAGACAGAGTGCTTTGAAGTTACTTCAGTTTGCTGCAAATTGCTCACCTTTATTCACTAGTCAAGTATTTGTGAAATTTTTTGAGGTGTATATATATTTTAATGAATTTGCGGCAATATTGTGTGCACACATACCTTTTAGTATATATTAACAAAATGCATGATTTAATCAAATGTCGAATAACAGTTTATTTTGTGTAGCATTACAATTTTAAGTAAGTGGTCAAATTTAATCTATTAACTTTTATTTTCTGTTTATGATTAAACTACTTTGAGGTTTGAATTGTGATCATGTTATTGATTTCTTAAAGCTTTAAAACTTTTAAATTATGTAACTTTTTATATGAATATGAAGACAATAACTTGTTTATGAATTAGAAAGTGTTTTAAAAAGAAAACATAATTTTATTATATTATAAAGAGGAAAAAATTTCTCGTTATGTCCCATCATTTTTCTTTAAATAATAGCATTTCTTCTTGGAATATATATTGTAAATGTTAATTGTATTCCAGAAAGAGTCAGAATCAAAATAGGTTTATCTTATGATCTGATTTTCTGAACATATAATTTTTTTAGCGCATCATGACAAAAATTGTGATGAATTTGGAAATGCCTATAATTTATAACCCTTTCTGAGAGTGAAAGTTTGGATTTAAAAAGTCAATTTTTCTATTATAATAAAAATGTGTAAAATTTAATTTTTGAAAATTATAACTTAAAAAGCAAATTTTTTTAAAAAAAAAAAAGCCGATTTAAAAAATATGGATTATAAGCTTGAGAAACCCCATAAATCTCTCTGTAAAATCTTTGTCTCTCTCTCTCTCTCATATATACTTTTTAAGAAATTTTCATATTTAGCAAACATGTTTGACTTTCATAGTCATCATAATTTGTGAGTGAATAATAATTTTAGCTAAGTCGTTACAGCATTTATTTTATAATTTTTTTTTGTTTTTCTTTCATAAATATTGTTTTTCTTCCAAAAGTATTCTAATTTTTCTAATGTATTGTGAAAGGTAATTTTTATATTATTTGACTATCAATTTATTATATGTAGAACTTATATTAAAAAGACTTTTCATACATAATTAAAATGCATTTTTGTATAAAATAATATTTGTATAATTTAACCTAAATTTTATTAAAATATCTTGAAGCCTATTAATTACAAATTTTTTTAAATTAAAATCGCCATTTAAATTTATTTTTATTTCTTCTAAGTAGAATATCGAAATTTGTCCCAAATGCTTCTTTTTTATGTATTTAATTACCTTTCTAATTTAGTGTGTTGAATTGAAAGTTAAAAGACACATATTTTAAAGTTTTTAAAATTATTTCAGGATAGTCATTATGTTGAAGAGAGTAAATCAGTTACTGAACCATTAGAACATAAAACAGACAATATTCTACAGCCACAAAGGGTGCTTCCTGAAATTCTTGACCCAAAACAGTCAGAAAAAGAGAGGTAATTTGCAATTGTGATTATACGCCTTTTTTATTTGTTGACTTAAAATTTTATTGAATTTCTTATACATAAATTACAGATATTATTGAAATGTGCAATTTTTTAAAATTATGTACATATTATCTATGTATATGCATATAGAGTGTTTCTAGACAAATATTTCTTTGTTAACTATCAGTAACTATGTATTTGATCTTAATATATTTATTATTTATCAAAAATATTTTCAGCAGTGATAATCAAGACAATGAAAATAAAGATCATGTATTATCTTTGGGAGGTATATGGCAGCATCACCAAATTGCTGATGCTATCAGCCTAGGTTCACATGGTACAGATGATGATGATGATGACCACACTACTTTCACTGATGATGACAGTATCGCATCCAGACCATCACTCAATTTAGCTGAATTTGATCCTTTACTTCAATATAATAATGATGCCCTAGGACCAAACAGCCAAGAAAACTTATGTAATAGTTGGTTATTATCTGCCTTACAATCTTGTAGTAATGCTGATGTGGAAAGAGATCTTGAGAATATTTTGGAATTTCCCACTCCTTTTTGTGATTTTGAAGTCCCAGAGGATTATACTTCAAACAGAAGTGAAAGTCATTCTGCCAATAGTATGGATATAGGTTTGTATCTGTGCATATTTTATCTATTTAATAAACTGACAAATATCTTAAGTAGTGCTTTTTTATTATTATTTTGGTACACTATTTTTGACGATTTAGTTTTATTTATCAAATCAAGGGGAAGAGAAGAGCAAAGGACTACATATTGCATGTTATAAAATATTTCATAATTATATGTGCCATTTGTGAAAATTTATGCATGAATAATTTAAAATGAATAAAAAACATTGTTTTCCTAATTCTTATGTTTGTAATAAAACAAAAGATACATGAAATAATTTATATAAAAATGTATGAAGTACCTTTTTTTATTCTTACATACTATTGCAACTATATATGCTAATATTATTAGCTTCATTATTAAATTTTATTATTTAAGAATTCAGTAAATCCCAGATTTGCATTTTAGTATTCGAGATTACCATATCAATGAACAGTTAGGCTTAGAAGGGTGGCAAGGGAAGAAATATGAAACAAAGCGCATGGCTGCTTATTCAGCATTTATGGTTCGTGTGACATCAGAGTTGCCAATTTAATGAGTTATCTTGAAAGTTGGCATGGTTACGATAGTATGTAAATACCCTTTTTTGTTTTAAGATTTAGTGAGAAAAAAATGTTATTGTTATTAAAATGATGAAATTTGAAAAGCAAATGTTGCAATATCTGATATTAATCACAAATAAGTGAGTGAATATTGATATAGAGGGAAAAAATAGAATCTACATAACATTTTAAATAAATCTAAAATTAAAATTGTATGTATTTTTCATGACATTAAAATGTATTAAATTTTCCTTTTCAAAAAGTAACTAATTCAAAAATAGGAAATTGTTACATTTATGATTTAATAACTTATATTTTTCTGCTATTCTTTGCAGAATAAATGCTTCAAAATTGTCAATGCTTTCAAAAAAAGTTTCTTTTGAAATAATGTTGAATATCATCATACTGTTTTTTTCCTCTGATAAAAACAGTATCTTATAGGAGTATAAGATGACTGCTATAATTAATTTCATTTTGAAATAGTTAAAAATTTTGATATTTTTGTTGTGTTGTTGTTGTGACTAATGCCACCTGTCTGACGTAGTCAGATCGAGGCCCACGAAATTCATCATGGCATAGGGCTAGATTGTACGCCTGTCGTAAGCCGTAGCTTTGAGCACCATGCAGGTGACAGTACGTTTGGGCTCGGTTCCACCCCAATTTTGAGGGAGAACACCCTAGGGGGGCCTCCCACCTCCCTTCCCCTTCCACCAACCTCACGACAGGACTTGCGGCTTGACGGCTATTTAGAGTACCCCCATGCCGCAAAGGCACTATACATTTACAAACATCCATGCCTTCTCCGGGATTCGAACCCAGGCCCTACGGCACAGCAGTCAGCGTCGCTAACCACTATACCGGATGGGCGACTTGATATTTTTAAACTCCTAAATTATAATTTTAATTAAATTTGAAGTTCACTATGAGATAACTGAAATGTAATTATGTAATATGTTTCTTTTAATAATATTCTAAAACTTTTTTAAAAATTTTTTCTCTAAAATATGAATTTTTTTTAGAAATAGGAAATGATGCTATAACATTTTAATCTTAGTGATGTTTTTATATAGTTCTTTGTTGTGAACAAATTTTAAGTCTGCCATGGTTTTTTACTTGAACTCTTTATTATGTACATTTATTTTTCATTAAATATTTTTGATTAAAATGTATTCTATTTTTGAAATTTTTTGAAAACTTTTATAGATATAAAAGAAAACCATTTTACATTTGATTGTCCTCCTCCTGTTGCGGAAGATTCATCAGATATTTCAGAATTTGATCCTTTGGCGAATAAAAATTCTTTTGATGAAGAAGATTCATTCAGTTATGACAGATTTGCAATGACACCTAATTCATATAAAAAAGAAACATTTAAAAGACCTCAGTATATTGTGCAAGCATCTAAATTTGTAGGATTGGCACAGGAAGCTGAAGATAATAATCAATATAAAGAGGCATTTGAATTCTATAAAAAAGCTATTGAGTTACTTTTACATGGTTTTCAGAGTAAGAAACCTTTTAGCATAAAATTTCATTTTGTAATTTTTAAAATTTGAATTCTTAATATATTTTGAGACTTCCTGCATTTTGGGTCAAATATTTTTTTATTATACTTTAACAATATAAAACAGACAATGGTATAATTTAATTTTTTTATTTCATAGAAAATAAGTGTCCTGAATTAAAAGATATTGTTAGAAAGAAAATTGTACTATATCTTATGAAAGCTGAAGAATTGTATGAAACTAAACTTCCCAAAACAAATTTAAATGAAAAGTTAACAATGGTGAGTTTTTTTTTCTGTTTTAGTAAATTTTTATTGCATTTTTTAATAGAAAAATCAGCATATATTTTAATTGTTATTTTTTTAAAATTTAATTTTGATTGCTATTAACTTTTTAATCTCTAAGAACATTTTTATTTTACATTTTTTATCTCAATTCAAAAACTTAATTGAAGGAATTGTTCTGATGTTGTTACTTATGCCACCTGATCGACAGTAACATCAGATCAAGGTCCATAAAATTCATCAAGGCCAAGGGCTAGATTTTTATGCCTTTCGTTAGCCTTAACTTTAAGCACCATATAGGTGACAGTACGATTTTGCTTAGTTTCACCCCTATTTTGAGGGAGAACACCGTGGGGGGGGGTCAGGGGCCTCCCACCTCTCTTCCACTTCCACTAACCTCTCGAGAAACCTTGCAGCTCAACGGCTATTTAGAATACCCCCATGCCGCAAAGGCACTATACATTTACAGAGCATCCATGCCTTTTCTGGGATTTGAACCTAGGCCCTACGGCACCACAGTCAGTGTCACTAACCACTATACCTGATGGGCAGCAGGAGTTGTTCTTGGTCTAATAAATGCAATTCTTAATTTTTTTAAAAATAAAATGTGTAATTAGTAATTTTTAATATTAAATACTTTTGTCTTTATTTGAATACTTTGTAATTCGACTGTTGCTTTTTACCCCAACTGCATTGTTTAGTCATATTTTGTAAGTTTTCATTTCTTGACATATTAGAATAGTAAATTAAAATTGTATAAATATATAATTGATTTATATACATTCAAATAATGAAAAACATATATATTTTCATTCATAGGTTAATCCTACTTGGCCTGCATCTCCTGTAAAGTTTACAAATTTACAAGGGTCTGTTCAAGAACTTAGTAAATATAAAGTACTTGGTGTATTAGATAAAGTTCTACTAGTGTTAGATATTTCCACAAACACCACATTCATTGTTAAGGTATTTTAATTATGTTATTTAATTGTATTTTGTAGAGAAATTAATATTTTTGATGTCTCATTAAAGTTTAAATTGAAAAATTAGTAACTTTATAGCCTGTTGAATTTTTGTCATGATTTATTATGTCTTCAACTTTTGAAAAAGTTTTAATAAAATGTATTTAAAATTTTAATGCTTTTAAGCATATTAATGTATTGTTCAGTATATTTGTTTATAATATATGCAAATTAACTTACAAATTTTATAACTAATTGTTATTTCAATCTTAAAACTTTTTTAGACTATGTGTAATGTATTGAAATTATTTAAGCATTTTAATCAGTTATTTTATCAATGATTAGTTTACTCTGATTAACTGTAAAAAATTTTTTTTTATAAAAGGACTGATTTGTACATGGTATTTCGTTTATTAAGAATATTTAGGATTTTGAGGGAAAAAAGAGCTTTTTATATACATCACTATTGTTTGGGAAAATTGCATCACTATGAAAGAATGATCTAAAATAAATAAAATTTATTTTTGATAATTTTATCCATATTACTTATAAAGGATTAATTTGGTTGTCTCCAAACAATAGCCCACATGTATATACCACCAATTCAGTCTACTACAGTTTATTTTGATTAGATTTTAACATGCTTGGCATAAATAAGTCATACAAACCAATTAAAATAACATTAATTTGCATACTTAATAAAATTAACTATTTTAACTGCAATTAAACTTACAATAAATTAATTACATTAAATTAAAATTTCCATTAAGTGACATACATAGGTAATTTGCAGAATGAAATTCAACATTAAGATTGATGATATTTATGTAACTTTCCACTGAAAAACGTTTACAGCTGTGGATTGAGTTTACTAGAGGAAGTTATCTGTGGTTTCTTCAAATAAATTAACCTGGAGCTGTAATTATTTTATGTGAAGAATGTGTATTTTGAAGAATGTTATCTCATTGATAAATAGTTCCAAAAGTTGAAAAAAACTTTTGTGCGAATTCATGCAACTGATCATACTATGTGATGGGAAAAGTATTATTCTCTTATAAAATTCTAGCAATGATGAGTTTTAATATCCAATCCTCTTTTCTATGACCTTTATTGTGAGAGCAATGACACCTTTATTTTACCACCAACAATAATAATAAACAAATTTTTCCAATGAAGATTGTTTTTTTTTTAACTCTCTTTGTAATAAGTGTATTTTCTCTAGCGATTAGGCAATAAATGTTTTGAACCCCAAGAAGCTCTTCGTAATTTTTATGTATTCCCTGAATAAAAAACTCGAGTATCTGAATCATTCATTGGCTTGTCTAGTAGCACTCTAAATATTAGATTTTTCTCAGGCAATTTAATTAATATATTTTCTGGAATATTTATTCATTGAGTTACATTTATTTGCTGAAAATTTTTTAAAAAAATAGATTAGTTTTTTCTGTGCACATTTTTTCTGTTACTGTAAATATGTAATCCAAGATTAATTTACTGTCACTTGAAGCTTTCCCATGTTTCACTATTAAATGAACCACACAAAAACTAGCTCAAGTTGTTACTTCTTGTTCAGCATTTAATTTCTTAAATAATAGTTGGTAAAATTTAAACTCACATTTCAAAAACTTGTTTTCCTCACTCCTAACCATATGCTTTCTGTAAATTTTCAGTAATTCTGAAAATGTTGAGTCTCATAATGACATTTTATTTGTATTCTTAAGAGACTGATATAGAGTTTCATTGCAAATTATAGGCATTGCTTTATTTCTTGACTTGGTCATTAAATACTTACATCATTGCTTTTGAAATGTTTGGTAGACTACTTTTTTTCCCCTTCATGTTTAAATAAATCTAAACAAAAGCACATAATTTCAAATTAAAATAATGCTAACTAATACTAAGACTACTTACACTATATTTCACTTTTCAAATCATTCTTGTCACTTTGAACTAAAAATTTGGAATCGAGAGTTACTGTAGTTTTTTATACACAGCTGAAAGGGAAGTTTAGGGAGTGTTTTGTTGTTGTTGTGTTCTTCTTGAAGGGATGGAATGAAAGTTGCCAGAGCCGGAGACAGGTTGGACTTCTACATGATAGAAGGCGACACCACCTATCTAGGGAGCGTTTTTTGACCCATATACACATGATGGTTTTGCAGCTCATATTGTCTGCTTTTCCTCTGCAAGTTTTACTTAATTTGCATAATTCCTTCATAGTGTTGTAATTTTCACAAGCAGTAGTATATTTGTAATTTCTCTGAGCATGATAGATTTAAATTAATGCAATATATTGTGTGGTAAATGCTGAAGAAATTAGATTAAATGAAAATAAATTTAATTCAAGGTTTGTGAGTATAATATGCATCAAATACAGATGTTATGTGCGGTAAAATAAAATTATTGAAATGCGCATTTGATATACTTTTTTAATGATGAAAGACCAAACTATGAAATAATTTCAATGTGAGAATAAGAAGAATTTTTGTAATTTATTTTATATTTTTGAAAGTATTGTTTATTAATATTAAATAGCACAATCATTATTTTTTCAGACTCTATATAAAAGTCCATCTCCTCAAATCCGTGGTGCAGCTCGTATAGTTCCTCAGAATGTGCCTTTTGTAGTAAAACTGTATCGAATTTATGAAACAAATTATGCTCTGTTTCTTATCTTGGAATATGCTACTGGAGGTCGTCTTTGGAATTATGTGGACTCATTTATGCAAAGAAGTCCCCTTTCACCAAACAATGAAGGAACATGTTTATATGTGGAACCCAAAACAAAAGTTGAACTTTGCAATGTGTACTCTGGGAAAAAAATAGAGGATGAAAGTGTATCTGAAGTTGGGAATACTATTAATTCTGTTGATTCTGATCTTACACCTTCTGAAAAATGTCCATCAAGTTATGTAGCATTATTTAAAAAATATGCTGATACAGTTGAAGAAGAAAATGTTTCTCTTGCAAAATATCATAAATCGCCTTCTTTACTTTCTAAGAGTAGAAAGAAATCAGGAGTTTCTGCTTCAAGTGAAATTCAAAACGATATCAATGAAGTAAATGGAAATTAAATTTATTACCTAATATCCAATTTTTATGAATATTCAGACTTATTAAAAGTATTTAACATTTATTATTTAAATTCAAATTGCTTTGTGATGTATTGCATCAAAAAATTGTAACATTTAGTTTGCTGTTTTTTTTAAAAAATTTTCTTAAAATAAAACCTTAATACCCTTTACCTCAACCTCAGTAACTTAATTTTGTTACTTCAGCTTAGTTAGAAAACAGTCGATAATTCTATTTCTGAAATTCTTAAAAAGTTAAGTATATTTTTGTCTCTTAAGTTGACAGCTTAAACAATGTAAAAAATATGTATTTTTTTTACTTCAATAATTTTAAGAAAAATGCTACTGTTTTATTTTAAATGGTATTTGGATGAAAATGCTGAATTATATCAATGCTATACTATAATTGAGATGAATAATTCTTGACAATGAACATGATTTTGGGCTATTTATTACCTATTTTTTTAGAAAACTTTTATTTTGCAGTCAGTGACTGGATTATTCCATTAGAATCAGATCTTGAATAAAGGAAGAATGAATCTAAAATTTAATCCCAGGAACTCCCAGCCTTGGAAATAAAAAATATATCAAACAATTTGTGAAAATATATTCAGTAACCTTTAGAAGAGGGTTGGTTTTGTGTGAGAAAAAAATCTGCTCTTCTAAAGAGAACTTTCTGACTATGCTGCCACCCCCCCCCTTTTTGTCAATACTTAGCACTCCATGTGTTGTTGGACAATGGCAATAAAATGCTCTGCTCAGCTAATGAGCAGTAGGGATCTCTGTGGTTCAGAAAGAGAAAGAGGAAATTTTATATCTTCTCATCTGAGCTCAAGTGATTGATGTTTATGAATTTGATTGATCACTTGTTGTTCAAAAAGTGGTTTAGAAGGGAAATAACTCCTTAGTTGATTTTTGCTCCAAAACTTTCCTTTAAGAGATTATTCCTATCAATTGAAATGTCAACCTCCTATATTTGATAGGTTAATACACTGAAATTATATTTGTATACAGCTTTTAGCTGCAGTATTTCAAGTCCTGTATTTTAAAAACTAGTTTTTGTTTATAATTAAGTTATCTTTATGCAGTTTCACTTATTGACTGCAAATAAATAAAATAAAAAAAAAATATATATTTTTTAAAATAAGATTATGGTTTTGCTGTAGTAGATTGTTTTAAAAAGACTTAATTATTCTACCTTAACAATAATAGTTAAATGAAACTTAAAAATAGACCAGAAAATGAACAGTACTTCATATTTTTTCTTAAAATGGCATGTAATAGATTTTTTAAGTTAAATTAAAATTCATTTGAAGCTAAGTAGCTGAGTTGTAGCGTATCACACTTCCACGCTACAGGTGTGGGGTTAAATTTCCAAGCTGGGCAAGGTCAACTCAGCCTTTCATCCCTTAAGTAGGTCGATAAAAGAGTACCAAGCTTGCTTGGGAACTAAACACTGGGAGTTTTGTGTCACACTGACCTGAACATATGCTCATGCATCTCAGTGCCCAGGGTCATGTAAACTGAGTTTGGCACAGTAGGCCTTGGCCTTCATAGGCTGTTGTGCCACTAAGTTTAGTTTTTTAAAATTCATTTACTTTATAAATTTCATCTTGTAATGCCATCTGCTAGACTTTATATTATGTATCAATTCTCTACATAGTTTTCTACATAGTCATGCCATTTTATTTGTCAGAAATTAAATGCACATGCATAATTAAATTAATGGTATTGAAAAATGTGTTCTAAATTAAAATGTTTGCATATTTTCCAATTTGTTCAACATAAAATGTTAACTGGTTTTTATTAAATATGTTGCTATAATCTGTTTTAAATCCACTTTTTCACTTTCAATTAACAGCAATTCTTCTGCAACTAAACCTTGTCTCTCTCTTGCAACTTTACTCTCTCCTCACTCACAATATTCCCACAGCTTTTAACCCCTTAACAATCAGATTATTTTGAAGAAAACGGTCCTAAAAGTTCCTATTTTTTTATTCAAGAAAATTATATAAAACTATAAGTACATGTTCAATATATGTATTCATTTTTAATTTTTGGATTAATTTACGATTTTACGATGTGCGCAACTGAGTACTTGACCTAAGATTAAAAAACCGAATCGCTAATATATATAATTGTTGTGCTAACATATAATTCAAAAATAATAATAATTTTCGCTAAACACGTTAAAAATAATCTGAAGTTGCCATCTGGTGTACAGATAAAGAAAAAAAAACAATATTCCAGGCTTAAGAAATCGATTGTTTCACGCTTTTTTGGTAAGTTACTTTTCAACACTCGAGCCCGGAAATATCACGGGCATGAGGAATAGAGGGAAATTTCACCCCGTGAATTTGACGGGAGCGAGAGGCAAGGGGTTAAAACTGCAGCATCTATTTCCTAAACTGCATGATTTATTTAATTGTTTTAAGTAATAATAAATTGCTTATTTCTGATAATGTACTATTAAAAATAAAAAAATTGCAATTTGAATATATAATTTAAATATTTGATTTTCAACATAGGTCTTAGATAATTTTTATAAAATATTTTATTCTTTTTTTATGCACAATGTTAGAATATGTAATGGTATGACATTTATTTTATTCTTATAATTATTAATGCATTCTCCTTCTCCCTCTAGAAAATGAGTCTTTTACAACCACCGAAAAATGTTCGGAATCGTTTATCTTCATCTACTGGTAGTCTGGAAACAACATATACACAGAAAACAAGCAATATTGAATTGTTAAGTGCAATGGATGAAACGGTGTCACGAATACCAACTAAAACACATTTACCAGAATCTTGTATTGTTACTTGGGCAGCTGAAATTATTCTAGCTTTGGAATCATTGCATAATCTGGGAATCATATGGATGTAAGTTATTTCAAAGGTGTTCTATAATTTATTTTATGTTTATAAGGATCTATTTTGACTATATAAATGATACTGATTCAGGATTTTGGCCTTTTCATTATCGGTTTAAAATATTGCAAATTTACTTAGCATTGTTATATGCCAAGTGAAGTCAGTAAGTAACAAGGTAGGGAATATTAAACTAATACTATGGAGTTTAGAGAAAAAGAGACTGAATAGTAGTCGCTGGTGTGATGGAAATAATTAGATAATAAATAAAATACTGTTTAATTTTTTTCATTTTAATGGCAGATTATGAACAGTTACAACAGAGAACAAGCATAAAGAAAAAAAGAACAGAATAACTCGCAAAAAAAAAAGAAGCTGATGCAGAGATCATTAATCCGACATATATATCTCTAGCTTCTCAATAATGTTCGGTGAGAAAAATCTTGTATAGCACAAGACAGAGATGTGTAGTGCCCATGACACAACAACAATTTTAAGTCTATAAAGATGGTTTCACAGGCACTTGTATCCAGTGCCAGAATTCAGTGATCACTCTAAGCCTTGGTCCATTATACAAATTTGGGATAACATTCTTCCAAGACTTATGGAAAACACAGTTATAGAGGTTTTCCTGAGCACCGGCTTTGATAGATCTTTTAATAAAATGGAAGGGCATAAGAATAATATTGTATAATGAATAACAAGACTAAGGAAGGCAATCCAAAGGGAAATTTCCTAGTAAACTATTTTGTGGTGTTACTTGTTTGATAATATTAAACATTGCAGCAGAGGAAACATTTGCTCAAATTTAAGAATGGGAGATCCTCTCTATTTGTCTCTTGTTTGAATCTGTTTTAATTTAATTTCCATATCTTTGGTGAGCTCCATAAAGTATAGTGAAATCAATGGCTTCAAACAGATGAAGTCTATACCTGTGTATGCAATTTGTTCCAACAGTAGCCAAAGGATTCTTATTAGCCTGCATTCTGCAATTAGTGCTGCAATGAAGTGAATGCCTTAACAATTTTGGACTTTATTTTTAAAGCTTATTAATAATTTGTCTGAAATATTTTCAGCCTTATTATTTATTGAATTTATCTTATGTATTTATATTTTCACTTTTAACTGTATCACATTTTTTATTTGTTGGTTTTTCCAAGAAATCATGAAGCGTAAGTTTATTGCTCTTTTTATGGTTTTATTAAATAAAAAATATTAAACTGATGATATATGAATTATTTTTTATATTCCAAATTATATTTGAAAACTTATTTTAATGGTGGATTTTTCATACAAATTATTCATTTTTGATGCTATTATTTTTTGTTGAAATTGATTTATCTTGGATTGTTTTTTATTATTCTAATTTTTGCGTCTTATTGGCTTTTTAATATATTTTTCAGGGATTTTCATCCTGATAACATTTTGTTAGGAGCAGAAGGTACAGTAAGTGTAATGGTTCTCAATTTCATAATATTTAATCCATAATGTTTCTTTTAATGATAAAAGTTTTTTTTTAACACTATTAGTGTAAAATTTTTAAAAATTTTATTTTTCTTGAAAAATTATAATTTTTTTAAATATAATGATATTTAAGTAATATAATACATATTTATTTTCTTTTGCAAAATTGTATTTTCCCTCCTTTAAACTGTATATATTCATTAATAACCATGTATTAACCATTACATTCTTAATAATTTACCAATAAACCTTTACTTAAATTGCCTTATTTTTGTAGGATTATATTTTTAATTGAAAATGTTCACACACATTATACTAAAATATGTATGTTTCATACCAATAGGCCACATTTTGCTTACTTATCAGAGCCAATGGAATAATGTAGATTTTGTGATTAGTGAAAGTGCCAAAGAAAATTTGTTCTGTGCTCCTGGTAAGTTTTATTTAAAATAAATGAAACATGTATGCTTGGAACTCGGATAAAACACTTATTCTTAATAAATGTAGAAAACTGCTTTACCCTGCCCTTATTTAAAATTTATATCCTGTATATCCTAGGGTTACCTACCTGTTATTCTGCAATAATTTTTTGTAATGAAAATTCTGTGATCTGTTTTTCTTGAATTTTACTATATTTTCTGCAAAATCATTAGGTAATGTTTTTTTTTAATTACCTTTTCTTGGAACAAAACAAACTCGGCAACCATTTTTCATCTTTGGTAACAATTGTTGAAAGTTATTACAGGTCTCTTTTGTGGAAATGTTCATTCTGTTTAATAGTATTTCTGTGTGTGCCAGTTAATTTGTTCATTCATCAATAAATTCAGACCTCAAACACTCCTCAGACCTCCACTGTAAAAAAACACTCAACTCAATAGTTTCTTTTAGAATTTTCCATTATGTGCTGCTTTAAAAATTTCACCAAACAGCAACCATGTTTATTTACTTATCATGCTTTCCTCTCTTTGTGCTAGACACAAAATGTCGTTTAGTATAAGGGAAATTTGCTAAAACACCTATCTGTTACACCTACAACTACATTTTAGACCCATGTTCTTTTTTCTAGATGCTGTTATTTTACGGCAGTATTTTCTGCCTCATTATTTATTGACTGAATCTAATACTTAAATTTTAATATTATATAATAATAGATAAAATTATTTTTCTTAATTTCTTTTCCTGAAGAAATATAAAAACTTATACATAAATCATTCATTATTATTAAAACTACTTTCCACAATGGAAACTTTGTTGTTTTTTAAAATTAATTTTATTACTTTAACTGTTATTTAATTTTTTATATTTGACAGCTTTGAAATTGTATTTTGTTTTTAGTGAAATGTTTGAACTTCATGATATGTGTTATAAATCAGAATTAAATTCTTATATGGTACATATTAATTGCTATAAATAGATTAATTTTGTGTCTTTATTTCATGCATGATTTTGGAATAAATTTTTTAAAAGTATTTTATTTAATTTTTAAAAGTTTTCACATAAGAGTGAATACTAAATATATACCAACATTTAATAAATATCTACTCATGCCATCACTGGTTTAATTACTAGATTTTAAATAATGTGCTTAGTATATATCTGGATTCTTTCCCAAAGGTTTTATGAAGCTTTTATTTGTATTTTTTTCACAAACTATTCCATAAATTGAAATGTGTAAATATTCTCCCCCCCCCCCTCACATCTTTAGAATTTGACAGTCTGGGGTAGCCAAATAGTCATGTTTGAGTCCATTTTCTTCTAAAAACCTGTCTTGTAGTAGGAATGTTACATGTTAAATCTGACAAGAGGCTTAAAGTTCTCAAGTTAGCATGGTGTAATGATTTATATATAGTGTAGTAATGGCTAAAGAGCTATCATCCTTACTTGACTATGGTTCAAAATTCTATTAAGCAATCAAATCAAATATAATTGAAATTTTCATCCTTCTTGTGTATTCTCTTCATTAATTATAACTGTAAACTTATACTTAGTATACAATATGCAGAAATAGCAGCATAAATTTTTGAAAGCTCTTCTGCTAGATTATTTATGGCATTTAAGCACTTTAAAGAAATTTTAATTCACAACTGTTTTTAATTGAACATGCTACACAATAATGCTTATAGAAGTCTGCAAAAAATAGATGCAATAAATGAAATGTACATATGCAGTTGCCTAAAAAAAGTAGGATACCCATAATAATTTGCACAATTCTTATTGCATTCGGATAAAATTGTTGTCACTCTAAGCTACACTGCTCAAAAAAAGTAGGAGAGCAAGGAAAAAAGCATAAAATGGAGAGTAACACACACACACACACAAAAAGTTGTATGGGAACTTTGAAATGGTATAAAGAACATGAAATATGCTTCTAGCCAATAATTTGGTTACATGTAAATGACAAAAAACAGATTGTTTTGAATTGATAAAAAAAATTTTAATATGGTGCGTGGTCCCCCCAAACTGCTAAGTTTCAGCACCTATGAACATCTGTTTAGTATAGACGCGATGAGGTTATTGGTGAGATTTTGGGGAGTATCGTTCCGCTCAACAAGGAGTGCAATCTCCACATCCCAGATAGCAAACGAAGGTAGTGATCTCGCTGAATGCATCGTCCGAATGAGTTCCAAGTATGCTGGATAAGATTTAGGTCAGGAGAACATGCTGGCCAGTCCAAATGCTGTATTGTTTCAACTTCAAGAAAGTTCTCCACGAGACGAGCTGTATGATTTCTGAAATTATCTTGCATTAAAAGAAAGGAATCACCAATGAATGACTGCAGCATAAGGTACAACATGGGGTCGTAGGCTCTTGTTTGCATACCCTTGAGCTGTTAAATTGCCATTCTGTATGATATGCAGGTCAGTGCATTCGTATATGCTGATACCTGCCAATACCATCAAACCACCCTAGTCTATGTGATATTTCCTGAATAAATATTGGGTTACTTCAAGTGCCCCTTTCTTGCCATACCAAAGCATGTCCGACATCACACTGTAAACTGAATCCAGATGTCCGTTAACAGCCCTTAACTCCAATCTCGATGTTCAGTAGCCCACTTTCATTGGGTACCACAGTGTCTTGCTGTCAACAAATACACATCATTGACTTACTTGTTTACAGAACACCTGCACGATGTCCATTGCGGTTTGGCTTGGGACCTTTCATCCTGTTGTTGAAAGTAACTGTTTTTGTATCAGCATCATATTTGTTATTGTCTCGACGAGCTGTGTACAGGATATATTTGTCATTATTTGCTGTGGTAACCTTGCCCTGGCCAATGTTGAACATGCCGTGTTTCTTGGAATTGATTTCACAGTCTCGCACTGCCACTTATTCCCACTCCAATAGTATCCGCTACAGTTCTTTGTGTTTGTCTAGATTTCAGTCTCCCAATAATACACCAAGCCATGGTCACATTGTTGTGACATTTTCTTATTCCTTTTCTCAAAAGAACAACTGAAAGATTGAATTTCGCCACTGAGACAATGAAAAACAACAGCTTCTACAAAATCACGATTTCTCCACTTATAACATTTTTCTGGTTTTTGAAGTCATGAACATTGATTTTTGTATGAAGTTTTCTGCTACATTTTATACTAAGCATGTTTTGTTTTACATTAGTTATCAGAAGAAATATTTGCATAATTTTGTTAAATCCATGTGCTCCCCTAATTTTTTTGAGCAGTGTATGATACAAATGGATTAATTTACTTCTAAAATAGAATCTATCTTTTTACAATTAAGTAAAGCATGGTGTAAGTAATCTGTTTTAAATTTCTTTTGAATCTGGTAAATAATTTTAGATTTTCTTAAAGGGAAAAAAAACTATTTTAAAAATATATATACTAGAATACATCTTACAAATGATTTATAACATTTTTCACACACTTAAGTTTTATTACATTGTATAGTCATTTAACACCGGATATTTTCTGACTGTATACTTGACATTTAATATTTCCTGAATTATGTGAAATTTAGAATTTAATACAAGAAATCCAAATAACTTTAAGAATTATTATATTACTGCTTCCCTTTTTTGTAATTGCATTTAACAATTTATATATATGTATATGAAAAATTATTACTTCCTTCAAAGTTAAAAAAAAGAGTAATTTTAGAATTAAAAAATTGAGTATTGATTAGTGTTAATACATTAGAAAAATTTTATGGTTGCATGTTTCAGATAGTTAGCATTAAATTATTCCACAATTTAGAAATTCTCAAGTCAAATATTACAAAATTCAGTACTTAAGACCTATTTGAAGCAGAGAAATTGATTGGGGGTTGAGAATTGAGTATCACTAATGAGAATTTTTTTTCAGAAGTTGATTTATCATGTTAACTAAATCAATTAGCATTATAATTTAGTTCTCTCTCTTAGCCAATAAAGTACCAGTTTTGTTAAGCGGTGTTGAAAAGGGTAAAAATAGTTAAAATTATCTTTTTTAAGTGTTTGTACATTGCAGTTTTGATTTGATAACATAAGTAAACAACTTTCCTGGTTAAATTATTAATCCAGATGAACAAAAGAATTATCAATATTGAAAGAGAAAATTATTGTGTATGCTTTTAATAAAAGTCAAGTGTTAGTAAATGTAATACTTAATGCAAATTCTCTAATCAAAAATGTATAACTTGTTATTATACTTTTATTTTTAATATAATTTGTGTTACTGATATGCTTCTCCCCCCCTCCAATTGTACTCTTATTTTCATCAAATTCTGTATTCAAATTGAATTTCCATGTTTCTGTTTTTGTAAGCAATTATTTTATCTAAAAATATTTTTTCCCATAAGTGTTAAACATATATTTATTTCTAATTAAAACAGAGGTTGGAAGTCTTTTCCCTGTTACATCTGATTGTGACTGGTGGAGTCTAGGAGCTATTTTGTTTGAATTATTAATGGGGCAGGTAAGTGCATTGCACTATGCTTAGAATGAGATTTAAAAAACAAAACTTGCTTTTTATTGCGTTTATTACTGAAATTTTTCTACTTAAATAAGAAAATTATTTTAAATATTTAATACTCTTTTCTCAAAATAAAACTTATTTTATTGATTTTTTTGTAATAATGCAATTTTAGAAATGTAATGTTATTTGTATTATATTCTTTTAAATTGAGAAACCAAACTAAATATTTTTCTTGGATAAAATCTTATAAAAAGGTAATTTTTTAGAGAAAAATTAATTTCTGTATCAAACCTTGTATGCATTAGTAACAAAAGTTTTAATCAGTCAAAAATGAAAAGAATATTGTTTTTAGTAATTATAATATATAAAGTAATGTTGGAGAAACTCAATGTTTTTTAGTAGTTTTGAAACTTTTAAAGTAATGTGCATATATTTAAATAAAAAATTGTTAACTTCAGCTTTAAGGTAATAAAATGAAAGTGCATTTCTGGATAAATATTCTTAAAGGTTTGAAGTGGCAATATTGTTAGTATTATTTGTGTGAACTAAACTTTTAAGAAATAGTGTCATAAATTTCAAGATGAAATAAGTTTTTCATTAGGTATTTAAGTAATTCTTTGAAGAAAATTTCTGTATAAATATTGCTATCCATCATTTTTTTTATGTGTGAAGAATCTTGTAAAAAGGATGCAAAGGAAGAAAATCAAGGAAAGCCCCTATTCAAGGAAATTGTCCTATCACCTAGTTACATCACAGTGTAAATGACATTTCTTTCACCAGAATAGAGTTTTTGTGCAAGGCTTTTATTTTGGCTTTGCACTCTGTTAAATCATTGATCTTTTCTTCTCATGCTACAGCTAGCAAAACCAAAATTTGTCAGAAAAGACAATATGATCTCATTTCTGTATCTAATTCTATTGCTGCAGTGTCAAAGGTTGCCTGGCTGAATGGTTAGTGCATCGCGCTTCCACACCACAGGTCCGAGGTTCAAACCCCGGGCTGGGCAAGGTTGACTCAGCCTTTCATCCCATCAGTGGGTCGATAAAAGGAGAACCAAGCTTACTTGGGGACCAAACGCTGGGGGTTTCGCTTCAGGCTGACCACCTGATCGGAACATCTGTTCATGCTCCCCAGCGCCCAATGGTCACGTATACTGAGATGGGCACAGTAGGCCTTGGCCCTCATGGGCTGTTGCGCCACTGAGTTTGAGAGTCAAAGGTTGCCATTCAAACAGTCATGTTGCTTCTAATAATATTGTGGCACTGTCTGTGTAGATAGTTACCATGCTACAAACCCATTTCCTGATTCAAAGGTCTGTGATGTAGATGTATGATCTTGTTAAAATGACTTGACGGTAGACTGATGAGATCCTTTGTGGCATTCTTTATGACCCTCCTGAAGCCATCAAGGATTGATAAACAAAACTCACAATAGGCCACAGTCTTACAACTATCAAATTCCAATGCTTGCTGATGGCCCTTCCTCTTTCTTATTCAAAGCATAACATAATCTTCTTGTATGAGTTTCTTTTTAAATAGTTTGAAATGTCATTTCACCCCATCCCCCCACCATGGATCCTTTTATTGTACATAAATGCTTCTTTGCATAACCTAGAAATCTTCCTTTCATGTAAATTTGATGTTTATATTATCTTTCCACCATGGTGTTATTATAATAGCCAGCAGTATATATAAATTCTTAATGTCAGGATATTCGACCATCAAATATATGAAAAAAATACTTCCTTTTCAAACATACATAATTTTACTGATCAAAATTGTGTATGTATTTAAAAGATTACTTTTAGATAATTGGATTTATAAGTAATGTTAATCACTTGATTTTTAAATTTGTTTTAGTAATTGTGTATAACAAAAAAATACCACTAGACTGGGGGGGGGGGATTTTTACAATTTTTCTTTAATATTTTTTTTCTTTGTAGCTTTTAAGGAAATAAAATTGCATTTTATTATTATTATGCATTTTTATTCTACCCATCATATTAGGTTGTGTTGCTTGAACTAAATTGGGTTAAATCATGCAACTTGAACAAATAAAATATTGGTTGCATAGGTAAATTTTATTGTTGATTTTTTATTTTATTTTGATAGTCTCTTGTATCCTGTCACCCTACTGGAATAAAAAGTCACACAATTCTCAATTTTCCTAATGAAATAAGTGAAGATGCCAAAGATTTTGTATCCAAAGTAAGGTTTTAAAATAATAAATATTTATATTACTTACGTTATCAACTTTGAAGAACAATGATTTTCAAAATAAAAACAAAATTTCAATACATAAACTTCTGTGTATACTTTAATTTTATTAGAAATCCCTTTCGTGTTTCTGGTTCAGAAATCAAAATTGTTTTTCAATAATTTATCTTTATACTGAACCGTAAAAATAAATACAGTCGACTCTCGATAATTCAAAGTATATGCTCAGTCCCTAGAAAAACTCTTGATATTTCGAACTAAAGCAATACGTTTTGGTACACTACATATTTAAAATTAAAATCTGTGGCTGGCCAGACTACAACTCGCTATCATTCGAAGTTATCTTATAAAACTCTCGCCAATTTGAACAGTCCTGTAATAAACAGGTTGGAGCTTAAAAGTTTTGTGTTGTCTCTGCGTGTCTCCCCTGTAACATAGCCCCTTTGATGGCCATCTGTCTTCGATCCCTTCTTTGTGTTTTCCGGTTTCTCAGGTGAAAAGACACTTTATTGCTTTCCTTTAAGTGGACAATAGGCCAACCGCACCTGTTGTCAGCAGTCTATATCTTTTGTTTAACACATGGCCTTACTATATATGTATTCAGAAAGGATGGTCCACTATTGTGAAGAGATGTGTAGGATTGTGTATGAATGTATTCTTTTAATACAGGACTTTTAACTTCTGTAAAATATTTATACTGTATAATATGTACTTTTTAAAAATATTTTAAAATAATTTTATACATATGTACAATTGTTGTTTTGTTACATAGTTTCAAATTTAAATGTGTAAGAAGTTTGGGAATTTTTTCTACCCTCTTGATAATTCCCTCGAACTATCAAGAGTCGACTGTATTAATAAAAAATCTCTTAAGACATGCATAATTTGATGAACAATTAAATTTAACTTAATGAAGATAGTTTTAAGGATAATTAAACTCTTGCATTTTAATTGTATACTTATAAAATAATATGAATATTTAACACGGTTATGCTAGAAAAGACATTTTTATAAGTATTGTTATGCATTTTAATATTTTACCTTTTTATTTGACAAAGCTTCCTAAATATAAAGAATACTTTGAAAAAAAATAAGAGTGATAAACATCCTTTATAAAAAATATTTTAATTTATACTTAAGTTTTGAAAATTATTTTTAATTAATAGAAGCTTGTTGATATTTTGCTTTTGAAATTTCAAAATAATTTTTCTTTTTTGTATAGCTTTTGCAATATAATCCATCTGATAGACTAGGAACTAATGGAACAGAAGAAATTAAAAATCATCCAATATTCCGTGACATTGATTGGAAAGCTCTACAAAGATGATTATCTCTTTAATAAAATTTTTCCAATTGTTTTTTTTAAAAATTATTACTGCTGGACAACATTTACATTTGTAAATGGCTATGTTGCACTTATTGGCACACTTATGGACCAGAATGCATTAATATCTCTTTAAATATACATGTTTAAAAAAATCAAATGTAATATGCAGTATAATTTGTTTTTAAATTAACCTTCATGTACAAATCTATTTATTTAGTTAACCAGTTTGTTATATATTTTAAACTTCTGAAAAAAAATGTATGTATAAATAAGAATTTAATTTATATAAAAATACAAGCAAAAAATTTTTTGTGAATATGTTGTACATTTTTTAAAGTATTTTAGATTTTTAAAAATTGCATATTGTTTTACTAAACTGTCTAATTTTTATGACAGTTATATTTTTATATTGATGCATTTTGTTAAGAATGATTAAAATGTGAATATATTTGTTATAGCATATTCAGAATTCAGTTAATTATCCATTAATAAGAAATTAGAACTGTATAAAATAAAATGATTTTGCAGTTATTTTTGGAGTTTTAATTATTTGTTAAATACAAAAAAATTTTTGAACTGTATTTATGCATTTTTTTTTCAAACAAAAACCAACACACGTACTTTGAACTGAATACAGTCAAACTTCTATATTAGAAATTTCTCTATTTTGCGAGATTTTTCCTGGAACCAAGTGCATTTTCTATTTAAGAAACTTTTCCTCTCTCCATATTTTTAAAACATTTCAGGACATTTTTCAAATTATTCTATCTTTTAGCACATTTTATGGTGAACTGGTTTTAACAGGAGCCTAACTCACCTAGGACAATAAAAGTGCTATAATTTTTCAAACAAAAAGCTCAACAGATTTTATCAGTAATTAAATTTTTAAGGACCCATATGGCAGTGTATGCTTAAAAACTTCATTAATGTAAAAGCAAAATTAATTCTTAAAGTTAAAAATACTGTGTATTCTTCTCATAAATTTCTATTGTGATGGGTAAGATATATAAAGACTAGATATTAATTAAAAAATAATGTATAATGTTTGAGTTAAATTTGTTTTATGTGGTTTTTAAAGTATACTAAAAGATGAATCTATTTAACAAATTTTCCATATAATAAAACTTATTTCGGGATTTGGAGACTTTAGTTAATTGTACAGTCAAACCTCTATTTAACAAAGAAATTCAAGTAGATTCAAATTTAAAAAAATTTGAAAATACAGTTTTCATTTATGCACTCTCTGTGTTAGAGAAGATTTATGTTTATAATTTTTAATGTCTCTTTCTTTCCCTATCTAACTGCTTCCCATATTATTTCTCACTCCCCTTCTGCTACCAAGTTTAAACCATAACTCAACAATTGATACTTAATTGCTTGCCAATTTCTTATCCTACAGTAAGAAGGAAAAGCTTAAATTTTATTAAGTCTGAAAATCTTCATATTGTAAAGAATTTACTATAAATACAATACAAAATATATGAAACAGTTTTTTTCTTCTTTGGCATAAAATACTTTACACAGATAACTTTACTCTGTTTTTTTCATCAGAAATTAATTTGCGTACTTTTCGTTGCAAATAAGTATTATTTAAGTCAAGTAAGTGTTCATAAAAATAATCACCTGAAAAAAGAAATTGTAAATTATTAGTTTTCAATATTCACATAGAGGGCAAATACAACATTTTTGTTCAAAGAGATCCTACATTTTAAGTTTTAAATTTCAGTTAACATACATATCTCTTTCCTGCATGATGTGAATATTTTAAAAACTTAATATTTAAGAGCCACAAACCTTTGATTAAATATAAAAACTTTATACATCTTCTAAAAAAATACATTATTCCTTTTTAAATAAAAACAGAATCCATAGTGAAATAAATCACTTCAAATTATTATAATTATACTGCATATAGTCAAATACTAGTTTCATAAGTGTTCTTTTTATTCCCCTCAGTCATTCAAAAAGTTATAATACATCAATATTAATATCATACAAATGAATTTTCTTCTACCATATATTCTTTTAAATTAATATTGCTTTATTAAATTTTTCTTTTCTTCTATTTTAAACAAAAACAGGCAAATCTATATCTTTAATTATTAGATTTTTGTAATTTAATTGCTGCATAATTTATTTGCCTCATTTCCTTATGAAGAAGCATACCTAGATTTGCTTTTCAGAATTTGTCACTGGCTGTTTCAATTTTATCAGAAAAAGTTAAATACTTATCTTACCACATAATGCTGAAATAGGAACTACTTGAAGGACTTCCATTGATTCAGGTGCTTTAAATTGGGCAATGGTTTCCAAATATTTAATAATTCTAAAAGTATATTCAGGATGTCTGAAGTTTTTTATTACCCACATTTGGCCACAAGAAGCAGGAGCTATATCATTTGGAAGAAAGCACTGAAACTGAGAAAAAATAAATAAAGTGTCATTTTTATAGAGAAGGAAACATAAACCTTGTACTTTACCTTTTAAAAATGATAATTTTTTCAAATTTACTACGAAGTATTAAAATATTTATCTTAAAAATTTATTGTACATTATAGAAATTTCACCTACCTATAAGTGAATTTATTGCATCTTGAATTAAAATAGTTAAAATTAAATATTTTGCACATAATTTACTTATACTTATATATATATATATATATTTTTTTTTACTTGATAGTAGTTATTACCATGCCAGTTTGATATCATGAGGCATGGGCGATAATGTTACAATATGGATACCTTGAAAATTTTATCGTCTGGCGATGTGGTTGCCTTGGGGATGACATGTAGTAGAAATAATTGTTGGCGTATACTAAATTAAATGCCCATAAAACGCCAACGAGTTATTAAAACTCATTAGTAGGTAAAAGCATTTAGCAGAGTATTTATGGCAGGGCAGCGTTTGCTGAAGTAAGAGATGGCTAAAAAGAAAAACATGTATCATTCACAGTGCACAATAAGTGGTCAAAAAAAGGAACACAAGAAAGAACTCTTTTTTAAGAAATAAACTCTTTTTATTTCAGCTAAACGATAAAAATAATTAAATCAAATAGTAATTTTAAAAAAAGAAAAAGTTACTTACAAAAAAAGAAATTATGGTAGCTCTTTAATTGTTAAAAGAAAGACAAAATAAAATTATTTACCCATTCCCTTTCTGATACAATTAAAGTTTTATAAAGCCGCTCTGATGCTATTCCCTTCACAAAAAAAAAAAAAAGAGAGAGAGAGAGAGTTATTCGAATTTTTCTAAACACCTGTTCAGCCAACGTAAGAATGACATCAACGTATGATGTCATTCCTCCTGATATTTGAATAAAAATACTTTGCATAACTGAAAACGTTTTTTTTTTTAAATTCCGCTTATCGGTGGCAAAATGAAATATCCTTTTAATGTTAAAATTAATTAAAAAATGCTAAAGTAAATTAAGATAAATATGTATATTGGAGAAAGGAAATATATTATGGCCGAAGATAAGAATATTTAGGGTAAGTAGTGCTAACAAATGCCCCCCCCCCCTCTTATCTATCCGACCATAAAAATAGAACATGAAATAAAGAGCTCCATTTACAAAATATTTCATATGTAATATAGCCCTTGATAATAAAACAGAATTTATGAATTTACCAAATTCAAATATACATATAAAATTCAACATTTTTACGAGTAAATACAGAAAACCTTATCTTCAGGTTTACAAAAAAAAAAAATTCTTGACATACAGTGGGTACAAAAAGTATTTGCACACATACATTTTTGTTCACAATTTATAAGAAAATGCATTAAGAAATACAAAAATTGGCATTTTAAAAATAAAATAGGCCTATTCATTTAAATTAATTACAAAAAATACAATAATATTAATAAAAAACATTTTTTGCAACAATATTAAAATATCTTATGTCAAAAAAGTATTTGCACACTCAACTCAACTTTAGCAAATTTGCATTTTTTTGCTAATTATATATTTGACAGTCATCCCGCAGTAAATAACATACGTAAGATGACTATAAAAGGAGGTATTGTCGCGAAACTTTATCAGTTGATTGGCGATTTCAAATTGTTATGGCACCTAAGAAATCTGAATTGCTGGTTTCGTTGCGAGAAAAAATTGTTTCTCTATGTGAAAATGACCTAAGTTATCGAGAAATAGGTAGAAAAGTAAATGTTTGCTTCTCTACTGTTCGGTATGTTATAAAACGTCATAAAGAAAGAGGATCTACATCAAATAACTTGCGCTCTGGATGCCCAAAAAAACTTTCACTGCGAATTAAGCGAAAAATCATAAGAGAAGCATCGAAAAATCCATTTGTTAGTGCAGTTACATTAGCCAATGATGTCGCTTCAACATCTGGAGCTCAAATCTGTGCCCAAAGTGTTCGAAATGTCCTGCATGATGCACAAATTTATGGGAGATCTCCAAGGAAAAAACCTCTCATGACTGAACGAAATAGACTGAAGAGACTTGAATTCGCTAAGGAATATATCAATAAGCCAATTGATTTCAGGAAAAATATCCTATTCTCCGACGAGAGTAAGTTCAATATCTTTAAATCAGATGTCAGGAAATTAGTTTGGAGAAAACCTTGTACTGCTTTTCATACCAAAAATGTGTTACCTACAGTTAAACATGGAGGAGGTTCTGTTATGATTTGGGGGTGCATGGCTAGCAAAGGAGTTGGTAATTTGTGTTTCATTGATGGGAATATGACAGCTCGAACCTATATTGATGTGTTGCGAGATAACTTGCCACAAAGTGCAATAAAATTGGGTATCAGTAATTCGTACTATTTTCCGCAAGACAATGATCCCAAGCACACTGCCGGTATAACACGTATGTGGTTGCTTTATCATGTACCCAGAAAACTTGCCACTCCACCACAATCACCAGACTTAAATCCTTTGGAAAATTTGTGGAATTCTGTGGATTTAAAAATAAGAAAAAGGAAGATTTCAAGCAAATCTGCCCTTAAACAATCTCTTATTGAAGAGTGGTCGAATACTGACCCTATTGTTACAGAAAATTTAATTAAATCAATGCCAGCAAGATTACAAGCAGTAATAGATGCTAAAGGAATGCATACTAAATATTAGTTATTTGAAATTTGCTTAAATATTTTATTTCTTTTGTATTCATGTAGGTGTGCAAATACTTTTTTGACAAGAGATATTTTAATTTTGTTACAAAAAAGCATTGTTATTTATATTATTGTAATTTTTCTGTTTGTTTTGGATGATTAAACTTATTCTCATTTGGCAATACCAATTTTTTTATTTCTTAATGCTTCTTTTTATGAATTGCAAACAAAAATGTAGGTGTGCAAATACTTTTTTTACCCACTGTATCTTCACTAATACAATCTGAAAACAGATTTAAATGTACAAAGTCTAAAAAAAAATGATTCAATGAATCCATAGTTCACAATTTTAATCATAAGATTAAAGAGTAGCTTATCTATATATACCAAAGTTCATTTCCTTATGCAATTAATAGTTCTAATGCATATTACTTTTACAAAAGCACAAACAAATAACATACAATGAACATTTCAATAGTGGTAAAATACACTAAAATAAAAAATATATATATACATACTATGAGGTACATCTTAACTCATAAAAAAATGCAATTTAAATAAGCATATATTAAAATATAATTATCCTTTTAATTGCTTGTGGCCATAGATTTTCACACTATTTTAGTTACCTATAACATATAAGATTTTACAGAAATAACAATATTTAAATAAGCATAGAGAGGACAAACATTAAAGGATTAAATACATATTTTACATTTCATTTTCAGTAAAAAGAAGTGTTATGAACTTCCTCAGTTCAGTTTTTGTAAGAGGTTTGGTGAAGATATCAGCCAAGTTATCCTTACCTACGGACAAATTCTAGTTCAAAAATGTCTTTATAGATTAAATCTCGCACGAAAAACAATTTGACATCTATATGTTTACTACGATAGTTTTCAATGGGTGACCTTACAAAATCAATAGTGGCTCGATTGTTAACATGTAAAATAGATTTAATTCTTTGACCAGTGATAATGTTCCTCTCAAAACATTCACCTAACACTCTATCGAACCACAACAATTCCTTGGTAGCTTCAGTCATGGCGATAAATTCCGCCTCCATGGTCGAAAGACTTACACTTTTTTCCTTAAAAGTTCTCCAAGCAATGGGAGAATTATCTAATAACACTAATTGACCACCTAAAGAAGTACGGTCATCTCTGTTCGCTGCAAAATCAGCATCAGAATATGTAATAAGACGAGCTTTTGAACAAGAAAGTCTCAATTTAAAGCCTCTCGACTGACTAACATAACCTAATAATTTTAATAGGCCGGTCCAATGTAACATTCCAGGGTTAGTCTGGAATTGACTTAAAATATTAACAGCATAGCTAATATCTGGTCAAGTACGGTTTGCTATGAAAGATAAACATCCCAAGACACTACGATAAGGCAGTTTAGCCATTTCCGCAACTTCTTGTTCGGACTGTGGACAACTAAGTTTAGAGTAAATACACCCTTTACTAATGGGGAGTGAAGAAATAGGAAATTTAAAATTTTTAAACCTATCACACACTTTTTCAATATAGGATTTTTGATGAATTACTAGGCAACCATTTTCTTCCTCAAATTCAACCCCTAGTAACTTCTGGGTTTTACCTAGTACTTTTAAATCAAAATGTCCTTTTAAAAATTTTACCACTTTACTTATTACAATTCTATTTCGTCCGAAACAAACAATATCATCAACATACAAAGTCAATACAAGGTCAGAGTTAAAAACATATGTGCAGTTACACCAGTCAAGCTTTTTAAAATGTAAACGGGTCAATACTTCGTGCAACTCGTAAAACCACAGACGCCCACTCTGGTGGAGTCCATACAGAGCACGATCTAACCGGCAATATAAATTATCTTTGCCTTGTTCTTTGAATCCCTGGGGTTGTTCCATATAAATTACTTCTTTCAACGGTGCATAAAGATAGGCACCAACAATATCCATTTGTAAATGGGTCCAGCCTAGGTATGATACCAAGAGTTGTCGTAGCCTATCACTACCCCTAAGATTATTAACTCCCCTTCGCGTATTATCTAAATCTGAATATGTTGTATCCATAATTAATTACAACTAATTTAATAAATCAATCTTATTTATTGGCCTTTCTTAATTGAGAGATTACACAAATACTATTCAAACCTTAAGATCAACAAAATACAGTGGAGTAAGAGAAGAATTCGATTATGAACGACGGAATCCTAACTGAATCCACGGAGAACAACGCGTACAATCAAGCTACACATTTATATTTAATTTATGAAAACAACTGACCTGATACCTTTTCTTAAGGCAGGTTCTTCTATATCTGGATTGCTCTAATGAGCGGCTTCAATCTCAGCCATCTTTCAGTTCCGTCCCGAACCGATTTAATGAATACTTTTCAATAGTCTTCTCCCGACGAATATATTTCCACTAGAAAAACTACTCTCTCAAAAACCCTCCTTTTTTTCTTCATTTCATTTCTCCCTTTTATATTTTTTTCAAACTCGCTAAAACCCGAAAATATCTCGTTTGCATAAGTCACACTTTTTGGCTCTCGGAGGAGATTGGTTGAAATAAATAAAACAATTTAAAGAAGTCGAGAGAAGGTTAGTGAAACGCGTAAGCACCCGTCACAGAGTGAAAATAAAAGTCTTATTATACTAAAATTCCCTACGGGACTAAACGTTTCCTCGTAGGATTCTCCTTTCACCTGCTTGAACCCTTGTGCCACTAATCTAGCTTTGAAACGTACTATTTCGCCATTTTCGTTTCTTCTTACAGTGTAAACCCATCTGCACCCAATGGGATTTTTACCTTCTGGTAGTTTTTCTAAATGCCATACTCCCCTGTTATGCATGGTTTCAATTTCGCTTGACATGGCTTTCTCCCATTCTTCTCTTTGCTCGGATTTCATAGCCTGTTTATATGTTTTGGGGATTTTCAGGTCATATAGTCATGTTTGACTAAGACTTGAACTTGAGACCCCCTTCGAACCATCTATAACCCCGTGGAAGGTATCGGATTATGAAAAGTTAAAAATATCAGAATCAAATGTTAAATTGTGATCTTTACAATATTTTTCGATGTCTTTGAGAGTCCTTAATCTTTTAGTACATCCTTCCTGGTAATAGTAGACATCCGTACGGCTACCATCTGGTCTAGGAACAAGTTTCCTGAACCAGTTGACAGTTTTGGTGCTTGGTTTATGAGTATCTGATGAGTCTTCATCAGTTTCATCTTCAGATGATTCGGGTGTAGCTACAGAGGACTTATCAGATGCATCCTTTACGATGCGTTCGTGTTTCGAATCCTCATCAGGGAATGGTTCAAATGGCTCAAACTTCAGATACACGGGCTCCAGCACTGCTCCACTGTGTGGCTTTTGAAATGGAATCGACTCTTCAAAAGAAACATTTTTAGTTTCTACAACTTTATTCCATTCAGGAATCCAGTTACGGTAACCCCTCGTTCGGAAAGCATAACCGATTTTCTGACCTTTCACAGCTCTGGGGTCAAGCTTAGATCGTTTTTGTTTAGAAATTCTTACATATGCTGTGCAACCAAATGGTTTCAAATGTCTTACAGACGGTTTATTACCTGAAAATAGTTCAAATGGTGTTTTCGTTTGTCCCTTATGACAAACACGGTTAAAAGTATATGTAAAATGAAGCACAGCTTCAGGCCAAAATTCGTGGCTCATTCCACTTTCACTTAACAATGTTCTGGCTCCAGCGGCAACAGTTTAATTGTACCGTTCGGTCACCCCGTTTTGTTCAGGCGAATATGTGTTGGTTAATTCCACATGTATTCCCTTACTATTAAAATAAGTTTCAAACCTTTTATTATCAAATTCACTACCGTTATCCGAACCGGAAGTGTTTTACCTTTAAATCAAGGAAATTCTCAACGCGTGTGATATGTCGTCTAACGACTTCAAACACTTCGGACTTTTCCCTTAATGGGTATACAGCTGTTTTTGTTGAAAAATCATCAATGATAGATAAATATTTCTCGCCCATCCTACCAATCTTGTTACATGGTCCCCAGACATCCCCGTAAAGTAACTCAAGTGGTCTGCGCGATCTAATCCCTTCCTGTCTCTTGAATGATACTCTACGTTGTTTGTTCAGCTGGCATGGCTCACATTTTAACTCAAAGTTTTTAAAATTAGGTAGCCCTCTAGCACCGTTCTCTTTAACTGTTCGTGATATTACTGATGGACTGACATGTGCCAGTCGTTTATGCCAGAATTCCAACTTTTTATCCATAAGTGCAGATGCTTCAAAAGTTATTCTCTTTCGAGGCCCAAGAACTTTAGGGTAAAGATGGTAAACACCGTTTTTTAAACATGCAGAAAATAAAACTTTACCATCTTCCGCGATCTCCACCTCACCTCTACCTCTACAATTACAGAAAGATATACCCTTTTTATCCAATTGAGGACCAGATATAAGATTTCTTTTCAATTTAGGAGAATATATTACATTAGTTAAAATTATAGTCATTGAACCAAATTTTAAGTTAACAGTTCCTCTCCCCTCAATGGGAGTATTTACACCTTCAATAGCGACAGACATTTCTTCATTTGTAGTAGGGTAGAATTCATCAAAATAATCTCTATTTCTACAAAAATGGTGAGAGGCTGCTGTATCAAAAACCCAGTCAGCACTCTCATCCCCAATGTTTAGACTAGTAGTTATAAAATTAGAGTATTTACCTGCCTCAGGACTTACGTCTCTGTGGTGGAAGTTATTACGTTGATTAGGAGTCTGGTTGCTACGTCTCTGGTTGTTCCGGGATTGTCTCTGTCTGGTAGGTGACTGGCATCTTTTTCCATGTTGATAGGATCCTTTAACATTCCTAGGAGTGAAATGGCGTCTCGGTGATCTGTAGGAATTGTTCATTGCAGTCCGTCTCGACGTCAGCTCCGGACAGTTGTTTTTCAGGTGATCTGGACTCTTGCACTGATAACAAGTCTTTATGCTCCTTTTCTTTGACTCCATTCTGGTAGACTGGGCAGCTATTTCTTTATTCATGTCCATATTTCTCAATTTCAGTCTTGCTTCTTCAGCTACTAATTCGGCAACAACATCTTTATAGACAAACTTCACATCGTCTAATCGAAGGATGGTTTGGACTATGCAGCCGAATTGAGGCGGCAGATATCTTAGTAATTGGAAAGTGACATATCTTTCACTAAAATCTTTATCTAAATCTCGTAATTGTTCGTATATTCTCAGTAATCTTGTTGAAAATAGGCTAATGGACTCTTCAGATAATATATGGCAATTCATCAGTGAATAATATACCTCCATGTGGTGGGCTTTAGAATCTGGTTGATAATACGTTTTGAGGACTTTCCAAGCTTCAACTGGATCATCAATTCTTTCTACTATCCTTCTATGTGAGGAATCTATGTTCAAATAGATTATAGACATCGCTATTTGCTTACGGGCCTTAAAATTCTTAACTTCCTTTGCTGCTTCGGCATCTGTTGATACATCTAACTTTGGCTCAATCTCTTTTTCATCTACTATGTTCCACACTTGTCTCTCCATCAAGAGATATTCGACATCATTGGCCCAGCTGACATAATTTTGACCTTCCAATTTTGGAATGGAATAATTCGCCATGATCAGGGAATGGGTAATAAAAAAAAATCTAACTTTTACCAAATGCTCAAAAAAATTCAGAATTAAAAAAAATTCGAAAAATAGAGCTACCGATATAATTCTTCCTATTTTACCTTAAATCACTCTAGAAAAATTCTAAGTGCAAATCGCCGATATAAAAATCTTCTTACACTATCGGCCCCCCCCCCCCGAATGAAAATATCTCTAATATACTATAAGACCACACACTGTATTCATGATTACCATCTCAGTACATCAGGCCCATAACCTTATTTGTTGGCGTATACTAAATTAAATGCCCATAAAACGCCAACGAGTTATTAAAACTCATTAGTAGATAAAAGCATTTAGCAGAGTATTTATGGCAGGGCAGCGTTTGCTGAAGTAAGAGATGGCTAAAAAGAAAAACACGTATCATTCACAGTGCACAATAAGTGGTCAAAAAAAGGAACACAAGAAAGAACTCTTTTTTTAAGAAATAAACTCTTTTTTCCTGCTAAACGATAAAAATAATTAAAACAAATAGTAATTTTAAAAAAAAGAAAAAGTTACTTACAAAAAAAGAAATTATGGTAGCTCTTTAATTGTTAAAAGAAAGACAAAATAAAATAATTATTTACCCATTCCCTTTCTGATACAATTCAAGTTTTATAAAGCAGCTCTGATGCTATTCCCTTCATAAAAAATAAAAAAGAGAGAGAGAGAGAGTTATTTGAATTTTTCTATAAACACCTGTTCAGCTAAGGTAAGAATGACATCATCAACGTATGACGTCATTCCTCCCAATATTTGAATGAAAATACTTTGCATAACTGAAAACGTTTTTTTTTTAAACTCCGCTTATCGGCGGCAAAATAAAATATCCTTTTAATGTTAAAATTAATTAAAAAATGCTAAAGTAAATTAAGATAAATATGTATATTGGAGAAAGAAAATATATTATGGCCGAAGATAAGAATATTTAGGGTAAGTAGTGCTAACAATAATTTTTATTGGTTTTTCCCTGTGGTAATTCTATTAATTTCAGACGATTTTAATTCAATTTCTTTGAAAATTTAACCATTTTCATTGCATTTGCTCTTCAAGCTATTATTTTAGTCTTCTGTTTTATTTTGAGCTGTTTTCGAAATACAGATATTTCTAAGGTCATGATCACGTACTAGGATATTTTTTTAAAAAAAGAATGAGGGTTGTACTTTTAATTATTGCTATAAATCGTCTATTTTCACTTTATTTTACTTTTTAAAAATGCTTTTTCGAACGTTCCTTGTTCAATGAAATTCGTTGAAGGAACTTGCAATTTTCGGAATGTTGCATCTTTTCAATACTTTTTGATTGAAATTTATTATTAATTTTAATAAATATTATGTAATCATTTTTTTATAAAATAATATAAAAATACAATTACTGATGTGTAACATCTTTATTCTCGGTTGCTGGATATTTATTGGAGTGATTTCGTGAAAAGGGACGGAAATGCGTAACAGGAAGTCGGGGAAGCGCGCACTGTTTGATTTGACCAATAAGCACGGTAGGTGGTGTCTATTCGCTATCCTTGCTTCGGGGTCCAACTCGAGTAGCCATCAAGCCGGCAGCTTTTTTATATTGTTAAATGTAGCATTTTAAAAGATTCGCATTCAAAAACTAGATTTCGTTTTCATGACTTTAAATCCACTTCGCTCATACCAGCAAGTCTTATTAGACTTCATTCAGGATAAACTTGCAATTCTTACACTCAATTGTCAAAGTCTCATGGCTCATTGTGTGTGAAATCTGAGGATATATTTATATATGTGTAAACTATATATTAATAATTATATTTCCTGTTAAGCGCATAACTAAGTTCATCATTCTTAAAAAAATATGAGTAGGTAATATGGAATTATTTGAATAAATATTTTAGTGCGAATCATTTTCATACTTCGAGGTTAATTCCTGTCGCTGTCAATATAAATTTTTTAATTGTGATTAAAAAAGATTTCTCGATTAAAAAAAAAAACTAACTAATTAAGTAAATGGGTATTTTTGATTTTCTCTAATATTTCTAATTTTTAAACATGCGCTTGATGGTGTTTCTTTGCTGCCCTCGTATCAGGGTCCAACTTTAGTAGCAATCAAGCTGCCAGCTTTTTGTTTTATATTGTTAAATTTAGCATTTGAAAAGATTGGAATTCAAAAACTCGGTTTCGTTTACTTGACTCTAAATCCACTTCGCACATACCAGCAAGTTTTATTAGACTTCATCTGGAATAAACTTGTGATTCTTACGCTCAATTGTCTAAGTGTCAGGGCTCGTTGTGTATGAAATCTGAAGTTATATTTATATGTGTAAACTATATTAATAACTATATTTACTGTTAAGCGTCTGACAAAGATCATCATCCTTAAAAAAATACGAGTAAGTAATATATGGACTTTATTGATCATCAAACAAGTGGACTGGATATTGTTAGTCAATATATTGGGGACATATGTGCGTCAGAATGCTTATTTGAAAATGGACAAACAGTAATTTTGGTGGTCGCATACATTTCTCCAAATTAAACAGTTAAAAAAATTAAAGATATCCTGCATTTTGTACTTTTACAGTATACCGAAGGTGGTTCTGCTCTTTTTTAAAAAAAACTCACTCGCTTCCCATGATTTTGAATGGTGATTTTAACGTTAACTTCAGTTTGCCAGAAGCTGAGCCGCTCATAGATTTTCTGAAAGATGAACTCAAACTCGACATGAACACAAATTGAAATGTTTCGACAACTAAGAGTGGTACTGTTATTGACGCTGTTCTTCAACAATTTTTAAAATACTTTGAAATTACAAGTATATGTGTCATATTTTAGTTTTCATAAATCTATTGTCTCCACTCTTCCCCAAATTGAACAAGAATAAATCTTTTTGATAAAAAATTGCATTACTCCTTGCATTAATTAAATAAAATTTTCATTAAAGATATAATTATTTGATAGAAAATTATTTCCAATCACACTTGATTCATTTTTTTTAGGATTAATATCACTATTGCGTATTTACCACGATTACATGTCAGATGTTACACATCATATGCGACTACTGTAAGGCTCGTTTCTTTTTTTTAATATGTAATAATTATATAATATTCATTATTTATGATTGTATTTTTATTATATTAATTTATAAATATTATTACATATTATGTTACTTATTTATAATTATGTCATGTTAGTATTCTTATGTATAATTTTTATTATATTACAATACAACGATTATAATATATAATAATTATTGTTAAATCATTCTATACAAATATTATATATAATTACTATTATATACTGCATAATATTATTAGTAGTACATGTAACTTTTTATTATATTATATTAATATTCATTATTTATTGATTGATCTTGGTTGTTCTCAATCTCTTCGTATATTCTTCATTTGAGACATATTTCAATGTATTTCTAAAAAACAATTCTTTAAAAATTATCTTCCTGGTGATTTACACCACTAGGCCGCTATCTTGGATTCCATTCCAGCAACAAGCGCTGCTTGGCGTGATTTCTTTATTGCACCAAGCAGCATTTGGCGCCTTGCCCCATGATATCAAACTAATTCCGTTTTTACATGATATACATTCAATTCAAAGGAAATTAAGATTAGATCAAAATTTTTAGACACTTTCAATAACAGAAATATTTATAAATGGCTAATCACTAAAAAGAAGCTTTTTTTTGCCCCCGAATTATGAATGCTTCAAAATTATTTTACTCTTTACTTTTTTAAGATAAGATTTATGAAAATAAGAAAACTTACTATCTCTTGTAAAAACAAAAAATTTTATTGTTAGACCATAGAATTTTTCAAATAAAAAAAATATTGCAAAGAGCAAGATCAAAAAAGTTATAGCAAATTATTTATTTTCTAAATATATCTAATAATTTAATGTTCATTTTAATCATATATGTTAACAAACAAAATTGCTATATAAAAAGAAATCTGAAAAATAAGAAGAAAGCAAGCTGCAGTAATAAATAAGTGTAAAAGTAGTTTTATTTTATATTAATCTACATAAAGTATGAGTTTAATCAGTTATAGGGGAAAAACACCTTTTTTAGGGGGAACATACCTGATTAGTTTATAATATTTTTTAAAACTCTTTTGATTAATTATACAACAAGCTTTTAATTGATAAGATTACTTTGTAAATCATTATTTTTAATAAGAAAATATAAAGTTTTATATAAATTTCAACTAATTTTCAAAAATTTACCCTGATTATATAGGATTTGTAAAAATGCCACAAATCCTATTTTTATACATAAATATGAAACTCTTCTTAAAAAAAGAAGTAAAAATATAGCTAATATGAATACAATCAGAAGACAACCTATTAAATAAGGAGATATTAGTTTAAGATTTAATTGTATAATATCATCCCCCCCCCTACAGCAATTAAAGTTTGATACCACCAAAAGATACAAAAATTAAAATAATATTTATCTTCAAATTTTTTTTCCAATTTTAAATGTTGTTGAGATAAAATTATTGCACTTCAAAACAATAAGCATTTCTGAATATTTTTTTCACATACCTAAAATAATTATTTTTAACTGTTTCAAAACCTTAAAAAAAAAACAAAAACTTTACATTTATTTACAATAAAAAAAATGAATTTTAATTTTCATTCACTAGGTAATAAATAAATGGGCAGCACAATACAGAAATGATATATACACATACTCTTTAGATTTAATAATATAAACATATTCTTTAGATTTACTTTACAAGATCAGACTGAAAATTACCTTTTCAAAAAGAGATAGCAGCATATAAAGAAGTCCATTTGTATACCTTGTTAAAAGGCTTTGAAAGCAAATTATTATTGAATCACCCAAATTCATAAACTGGAAAGAGAATATGTACAAAAATGAAACAAAACATCACTTAAATCAAAACATAATGTTCCCATTTTTTCAAAAATTAGAAATCTAAAGTAGTGCATTTTTATTAAAGTTAACTATGGTTATAAAGGTTCATTATTTCTTTCATTTAATACAGATATTTAACATGTTTTATTATGCATTTTACAGAATAACATTGATAGCGATGATTTAAAATAAAATCAATTTACAATAGTTAGATTTTTATTACTTTCATTATTCATTAATGAATAATTAAAAAATATGGCAAGACAAAAGAAACTTCTAGTAATATTGAATTATATAAATTCTTTCTACTAAAACAAACAAATACTTTTGTTTAACTGCAAGCCAACCCTTCTTGAGTTTTTAGTTAATACTACATTTTTTATGACTATTAATACTCATTAATACATTATATTTTAGATCAACAATTTAAAGAAATAAATATTTTATTAGCCTGATTGTATTTAATAGAATTGAATATAACGAAATAAAAACATACCTTAATGACTTTGCTCAGAATATCTGCAAGGCAGTGTTTGATAAAAATTTCTTGGTGTAGTGATTTTATCCAAGATGTACAATTAATATATATTATTCTATTTTGTTTGGGAAAATCTGTTTCTTGACCTTCTAAGCTTGAAAAATTGCAGCTCTATAAAATTTTTCGTAAAGATTAAAAACTGCAATTATAATATGGAAACATGAGATTCTCCTTTTTAATAATTTAACATGTACACAAAGTTTACTTTTGAAATTCATGGTTTTAAATTTTTACTAGACAGTTCTTTACACATTTAACTAATAGCTTATTTTGAACAATATGGATATTTCATGCAGTGTTTAGAGTCAAATCTATAACTACAAATAAAAAGAGAAAGTATAAGTGTAGTAAACAATATTTTAGTAGAATAGTATTTTAAAAGGTACATAAACTTTGAATTGATTCAAAACCTGATCAAGTTATTCTGAAAGAAGCAAATTTTAATTAAAATTACATTTTCCATTATTTTGACAAAATTATTCCAAGATCTATTTCTAAAAATCCTTAAAAAATTTCAGGCAGCCCATTCTTTTTAGAAGAAATACTCAATTGCATAACTTCACTGAACAAATAATTTAAAAAATTATGATACTGACTTTAGAAGAAAAAAAAAGATTTTTACATTAACTACTTCTTTTTAATAATAAACTACATATACAATAAGAATAATAACTTTAAGAAAAAGGAGAAAAATATTAAACATATGAAACATACAAACACTTTTTTAAAAGTTTCTTTCAATTTATTTAAAGCTGGATCATCTTCTGAAGCTTCATTAATTTGTGCCTCAGATATGATGCAAAAATCTTCTGGAAAACAGTTCTCTAATATGAGGGATGATAAACTGTTAATATCCCAATAACAGCAAGCTGTTGGCAAATAGTTTCGAAATTCAACCTACAGAAAGAAAAGAAAATTGTGATATTTTTAATGTAACATACCTGTACTTAAACCTTGAGATTTTGGCTTTATTCTGATTGATTTGCATAAATTATAGATTCCCAAATTTTTGGTGACCACCATTCATTTTGTAAGATAGAAAAACTTTAATATCTTTGCCTCCCATTAAAATAATTTTTCCTCATTAAATTGATTAATATTTATGAAGTAAATATTAATCAATAATTATATCTACTAGAGTTTACAGCCCCAGGATCCCGAAGGTTTTTTCAAATCCCAGGATTGAATTTTTATCTGAATTATATATTGAAATTTATTTTCAAAGTATTTTGAATCTGGTATTACATTTAATGTATCTTATTTACTTTTTTGTTTTGTTTAATGTCAGTTTTCTTACGTGTTGAACCTTGCAGGGTTTGAGGAGGGTGCGTATGTTAAACCGTGAAATTTGATGTTTTCTCTTATTTTCTTCTGTAACTTTCTCCCCATCGCGAGTGGGGTCAGAAAACGAACATTTCTCCCACCCTCAGGATGTCCGGTATCAGCTAACTAGGACAGATGCAATTATAATTTTTGGAAGATATCTAATAGTTTCCAGTCTCAGAATTCCGAAACCCCGGAGAATTCCGTTTTTTCTACCAATCCTGAAATCCCGGGATTAAAATAACTAAATTCAGGATTTTTAATTTTTGTCTAAACTATATTTAAAAACATTTTTCTCATAAAAATTCTCTAAGAATTTAATTCTTCAAAAGTTTATATTTTGTTTGTGAAATATGTGCATAGAATTTTTTTGTGCAATTATAAGTGCTATAGGTAAAAAAAATATATGCACAGCACTCATTTCTCGTATGGGAGAGCATCTTACAGGTCTAAGTGGCTCACTGCAATGCTTAGATAATAATATAAGCAACATCCCAAGAATAGATTTTGTCACAGTTCTTTCTTCAATTAAATGCCGTTAATTAATAGCGGACCTGCTTGGAAGATTTGAGACACTTTAAATCCCATTGCATTACTAACAGCTCATGCTACTGGATCTTCAATTTCAAATGAGGTAACACTTGAAATTGATTGACATTCCAATTCAATGATTGGATCAATTTATATACAAAAACCATTAAGTGTAGCAGAGGAACTAAATAAAGTTATCAAAGAGGTATATGCACTATTAGATTTGAGACACTGTCATCAAAAATTCAAAAAGAAATGTCTCTATTTTGAAAACGGAAAGAGACGTGGAGACTACCTGAAAAGAACATACTCCTATTTAATGACGATAATACCAACTAGTAAAGAATCCGAACGTGGATTTTCATCAGCAGGACAATGTGTAACAAAAATAAGAAGCCGTTTCAACAATGAAACACTGGAGGAGCTGTGTTTCTAAAAGCTTATTTACAAAAACACAAAAAATGAAGAAAATTGTTTTTTTTTTTAAATTTTATTATGTACTATTTTTATTTGTTTTTTATGATGAATTAATTTTTAATCATATTTCCCCTTTTATTATGCAATTTCAACTATGCTAATATGCAAGTATTTTAAATAAATAGTCCAATCCTAATTCTGGGACCAATCCTGGGATTTGGATAATGTAATCCCAAAATCCTGGGATAAAAAATATGACACAGGATTGCAAACCCTAGTATCTACTAATTGCTTCTTAGCCTTCTACCCCCTCTTTCCTCTAAAAAAAGCTTTCAGTCCTCACTTTCAAAACCTATGGTTTAAAGTAGGGGTTTTCAACCTTTCATGCTCCAGGGCCAAATTAATAAATTCACAATTATCCATGAGCCACATTAATAAATTCATAGTGATCCGTGGGCCATACAACTGTCAAAAAAGATATTGTAGTCAAGAAATTTACATAAAAAAGGGAGGTTTCTTTTACAAGACTACAATTGATTCTAAAGGAAGAGATAGTGTTTTCAGATTTATGTATATATATATGTGAGGATTTCCACATAGACCGCACTTTAGAGGGTGCTGGCGACGCGAGCCACCAGCGAACGAACAAGAGGAGAGAAAGGATTAGCGAGCGAGCGAGCGAGCAGGACTTGACGAGGAGGTCTGATGTGCAGGGCTGCTGAAAAGAAAAGCGACCGGAAACTAAGTGGCTGTGTAGGGACCAGCTGTTGGATGCTAGAAGGGAGTGACGCGCAGGCCATTTCCTACATCACCTGAAATCTGTACGCCATTGTGAACTGTATAAGAACGTTGTTACCATTGTGGACTGTTGCGTGATAATTGTGATGTGAATACAAGACTGAGAAACTATTGTTGAGTGCAAGAAGTATTTGTCTAAATGTTATTAATTATATATCTGTGCAGTAGTGTGTAGTCGCGTAACAAGTGTCCACATTAAACGTTAGTCTTAGTCAAAACCAGTGTCGTCAATTTAAATACCCCTAGAACTCTGTGCCATAACCCCACACACATATATATAATTCATAAATATATACAAAATAGTTATAAACCTAAGATAATTTGTCAAGATAGTAAAAAGTATTAGCCACAGTAGTACTACAGCAAACTCCTGGTCTTAGGAACCAAGATTGCAGGTTTAAATAAAGTTTTGAGGCCAGCCAACCTTCACCTGTATATGCCAATACTCTGGGCCATAGGGAAAGTAAGGAATATCCAAGAGAAATTTAACTATTACAAATAAAAACAATCTCTTAATATATGAAAAAATTATAGCCTACTATTAATTACTTGTATGTTTTAATATATATATATAATAAATATGCATATAAATTTCAAAAAAGTTAAATGGAAGTTGAATCAGAATACTTCGCAAACCCGTTAAAGATAAGAATTGATCTTCTTTCCAAAAATTTCTGAGATTTCATGCAGTTAGATTTTTTTATATTTAAAATACAGTGAAATGTTTGAAAAATTCATCATTTCCAGAAATATTTTAATTCAAATGGATATCAAACACATCAGTAAAATGTTTTAAATATTAAGAATAACAGAAAAAAATTATGCCTTATGAAAAAAGCAAACAAGGCATTGTTTTTTAAAAAAATTGTCTCAAATTCAAATGACAGGTGAATAAATGCCTTCAGCAGGCCATTTGTGGCCTACTGACCACTGGTTGAAAACCATTAGTTGAAAGGTATACATAAACATAGTGAGATATCTAAATATGGACTTCTTCGATATCAAAGTTCTTTAAAAGCTGATTTTATTTTCAATTTGCATATCATTGGTAAAATACTTTCTAAATATCAATTTTTCATTGGTTTACTATCATCATTTCCCTTCTAATTTAAAGAAACATGAATTAAAAGAAATGTTTAATATAACTACTATAAAATCCAGCATATAACACAGAGTTTTATACAAAAAAAATATGATCGAAACTCATACATGCACATTATCTGCCAGGTCTAAAAAGTATAGCTTTAAAAATTAAAAAAAAAAAAAAGAAAAAGAGATGAGCATAAAAAAATTAGACCTCAGCATAAATCAAATTACTGTTTATTTAAAAGAAATGACACATCTTATGAACTTAAAGGGTAGTAGTTCTAGAAATATACCATTTTTTTTTTCAAAAACGTGGGATAATACCTCGAATAAATGACTTTAGAGCATAAGAACATTGCATACATACATCTCAGGCTTCTTCATAAAAAAGGGGGTACATGTTATAGGATGAATATATCTGAAAATTAAAAAAAATGCAGCTTGAAAGCATAGGTGTGTGTTACATGTTGGTGGGCGCTATACACCGGATTTTACAGTATATATATTTAATATAATTATATATATGTTTAATATAACTATATATCTATCAAAATTGTACATTAGATTCAGAAAACCTCTTTTTTAATTTGTTACAACTATCATGTCTTCAGTTTATTTTTTGGATTAATTCATGGCATCTATACTTGTGCATATTCACTGTAACCTAATGTAAATATTAAGTAAAAGTTTTGTTTCTGTATTTTGGCAATGGTTTAGTATTGTATTTTTTATGGAATAAAACGTTTGATTTTTAGAATGGCTGGATATTTTATCCTTCTTAGAATCCAGAATTATTTTTAATGTTATTTTTTAAAAGCTATTTTGCCTTATTCAATTGCAGAACTAGATACGCTGCTAGCATAATAGGGTTATTTATTTGCAAAAAGAATAACATAATAACAACACATTTTTTAAAGGTATCCAAATACAATTAATACAGAGTGAAATTTGTCATAGAGAAATTATATACATTTGAGATAAAACTGTTTACCTGGGGATCATATGAAATTCGATTCCATAAATGGAGAAGCATTGGATTGCAGAATTTTGAATTTTGTATAAATGAAATCTTCTTGCCAACCAAAAGCCATTTTGAATAACCTTTGGTTCTCATCTTATTTATAATATCCTATAAAAATAATATTTGTAATATCAATGCTTATACACTATTTTGAGATCCATTAAGTGTTAAATAAATCTATAATTACTTTGGGCACTAAACACCACTCTTCATCTTCAAGGTGTCTCTTTTCTTCCAGTGGAAAACATTTATTCATTCTTTTGTCAACGTCTAGAATAACATCTTGCCTAGACATTGATTTCGACTTTTCTAAGTTTTCAAATACCTCACCTATAGCTTGAAATCTAAATGTCCTCAGATTTCTGTTGTTTTTATCATGAAAATTTGATACAATCTGTAATAAATATTTCAAAAGAATTGAATGATTTTGAGCAACCAAAATGAAAGAAAAAAATAATTAAGCTTTTAAATAATAATAATAAAAAACACCTATAAAATAAACACAAACAAGAAATGTAAAAATTTTTTTTAAGTAAACTCCTACTTTGAATGGATGAATAGAAAGTATTTTATTAATGATTGAAAATTTGAACAAGATATATATATATATATACATAGGGAGAGAGTGAACTAATAGTAGGAATTGAAAAAAGAGTATTGTTTGTCTGTGCATTGTTGTAACAATGCACACCTGGTTTGGCTGAAAAACTGGTTTTTGATGCCAACTTTTGTTATTGTTTTAACAGCTACATTGTTACAACAACGGAGACAAATCTAAATTGGCGTTGAAAACTGGTAATTAATTTAATTAATTAACTGGTAATTAATGAATTACTATTTGAAAAAACTGTATTAACATCGAGTGTTTATAGTTAATTTAATCAGTTGATGGTACTTCTAGGGAGGCGCCTAACCCTGTTTTTAGGTATTGGGTAGACCCCTGCTTACCTAATATTGCATTTTTGCAATTTTATCAATTAAAATGTCTTTTTCACAGCTGGTATACAGTTACTTACTATAAAGGATTTAAGTTTCTGACTGCAGTGAAGTATAGTGTTTAAAACTTAAGAAACAAAGGTTAATTAAATTAAAATTTAATATATGCATAAAATAACTGAACAAATGCTTATAATGAAAGGAATGAATTTGGTGCTTCAATAACAAATTTTTAACATTTGGCATCAATCTTGTCATGCTTAAAATTCTCCTTGGTTAGTAGTGCCAAGTTTTTTTCTTTTCTTTTTTATTTTGGAGAGAAGCAACCATGTTAAAATTCCTTCTCGCTAGAAAAATCAAATAAAAACTTTCTCACAATACACCATAATTCAGGATAAAGTGTCTTTTTAATGCTGTAATTACTGACATTCGTTTCTAAACTTTACCTTAAGATATCTGTTACTGCCTATTTCAATCAAATCTTTTTGTAACAGGGCATGATTTTTTTTAATGTGACCATATGAATTAATTGCTTACTGTGGTAATTACCATAGGTCAAAGCCTTCTCAAACCTAGAGCTATTTTAGTGAAATTCATAACAATTATTTATTTTCTCTTGGACTTTACTACTTTAAAGAACCTACTACCATCATATAGATTAACTCTTATTTTTTACACTATTGGTTATATTCGTACCATTCGGTTAATATCATCCTAGTACTCCTCTTGAAAAAAGAACCATAGAATAAAAAGAAGCAATTACAGAAATGAAAGTAATTAATACTTACTGTATCAGAAATAACTAATAAAATACACAAAAAATGAACTACATAGGAAGCATAAAACTAAAAATATCTGGTAAAATCCTATTTAGGTGCATCCTTTAGAGATTATTGTAAAATTGCACCATGATGGAGTTAAAACATGATTTTCAAAATTGAAGTCATTGCAACATGAAACGATGGTGTTAATGAAAATTAATGATGGGACTATTGGAGATGTAAACAAAACATGATATGAAGTAAAAGAAGAATTTCCTAAAAAAGTACGAGAAAAAAATGATAAAAATCATGGATCTCATAAAAACATCGTGCAGATTATCTCTATTTTGACAATAACTGCATTTTAACTTAAAAAATAAATGAAGTTGGATTTTTGACTGTTGTTTTAGTACAGTTATACTAATTGAAAACAAAAAGTTTCTCTTTCTTTCAGATGATATTTCAATTTAGAGTAAAAACAGAATGGAATGGTTTCATGAATAAATGAAACTGAATTTTTGACTGTTTTTTTACTATAGTTATACTAATTGAAGACAAAAAATTTCTCTTTCTTTCTGATAATAATTTCAATTTAGAGTAAAAAAAGAATGGAATGGTTTTTATGCAGAACATATCATTCCTTCTTTCTCATGAAAATTTCAGTTTAATGCAAAAAAGTTCAAAATGAAAATTAGATGCAGTGTTTCCCAGACAAAAAAGGGGGGAAAAAATGTTTAAATTACGTGCTGTTATATATTCAATAGATTTTCCAGAAATCATACTAGTCATTTTGGTGAACTTATTGCCATTTATGGCACCTAATACAGTTTGTCACCAAGGGGTACACCAAAATAGAAAATCCAACTAAATATACTTTAATACGTAGAGAATATTTCTATACGTAGATGTCTACAATTTTGCTGAAGGAACAAGGAATTTATTTATATTACTATCAAATTGGAAAAACCAAATCAAACTAACAGTACTAATGTAATTTACTGTTGAAGTTTTTTTTAAAATAAAATGCTTGAAATAAGTTAATAATTAGAAGTTTTTGCATTCATATATTAGGCAACCAATATTATTTTACAATAATAAACTAAAACTCAAGACAGATAAAAATTATAGCCTTTTAATCAATTTCCTTTTCTAGAAATTTCAGCTCATAATTTAAAAAAAATTTTAACTCTTTAAATACAAGTTTTCATCTTACACTTTAATACAAAACTTGAATTTCAAATGAAACACAATTATTTATGATACCTGAAAATGTGTATTTTATAAAAGTTTTCTGTGTCTACTTGTATTGGATGAATATTGTGGGTACAAAATACTACAAGAATATTGTTGAATCGAAATGTATTAAATTAATATAACACAGATTTAACACCTTATCTTTAGAATAAATACAATAAAAAACCCATCTAAAAATGCAAATGAAACTAAGATGACTTATAAGTACTTTTGACTTAGCCAGATGCCTCTCACTAAATGGATACTTTAGGCAATGACACATTTGTTACGTCTACAATAAAAATAAATAAGCCATAATCATTTGGCGAAGTAGTACATGAACTACTCAACAAGTATAAATGTAATTAAATAATCCATAATCGTTTGGCAAAATAGTTCATGTACTACTGAACAAGATAAAATGTGAATAATGTTTTGATTTTTGCTGTTCGATTAAAAAAATAATTTCATTGGAATAAATGATGGCTTAGTTTGTTTCTTGGTGCTGTAAGATTAATTTTAAACATAATTTAAATACATAAAAACATTAATGAGTGAGTGAACATTAATGTTGCACTGTTCAGCTACATAAGAGCTTTTGGTGATGGACCTCGTAATTTTGAACCATGGTCAAGTGATCAGGATTACACTTGAGCCAGTATCCCCTCTACTACACTCATGTCCATAAATCAAGGATAATTCAGAATCACACAGAAATTGAACTCTAAAATAAAAATTTCACCTGTAGAATTATCACTCACATCTTGAAGAAGAATATGCAAATTACAGGAAATCACCAGATGGCGCGGATAGTACGTCACAAGGACGAGAGTGTAAGAGAGGGGTATATAAGGAATGGTGGCAAAGAAGTAAAATTGTTCACAAGTGCTTCAAAAGTCTTTCAGTGCAATAACCACATAGTTATGGCACAAAGGAAGCATTTGGATGATTTTTTACGTGGTAGAATTATCGGACGACTGGAATGTGGACGTACCCAGCTGGAAGTATCCGAGAAACTTGGAATCGCCCAGAGTGTCATCTCTAGGCTTTGGCAACGATTCCAAGATGGTGGTAATGTGAGTAGATGTTACAGCACAGGTCGCCCCCGAGTTACAATGCCGAATGAGGACCGGTATTTGGCAGTTACTGCCAAAAGAAACAGACGCAGCACAGCATCAGACCTGTCTCTCGTCAGCTACCGGTACGACAGTTTCAAGGCAGACTGTGTACAGACGCTTACGGCACATTGGTCTATATGCTCGTAGGTCTGTCAGATGTTCCCCTTACCGCAACTCACTGTCGCCTATGATTAACCTGGAGTAGAGAGCATGCATTGTGGACACCGCAACAGTGGTCTTGTGTGATGTTTTTGGATGAGTCCAGGTTTAGTTTGCAGTCTGATTCTCGTCGGACTTTCATATGGAGAGCACCAGGTACCAGGTAGTTATTAATTTAACTGAACTACAAAAAACTTGCATTTGTCTAACCAAAAAGTACCGAAAGGAATTCATAAAATTACTACATACCTGATTTTCAAATGGAAATAATTTATCAAAAATCATGTTTCGATGTATGTGACACCTTTTTAAATATTCAGCAGCACATAATCTTTGTACTTCTCTTAACTCTAATGAATAATTAGCAAAGGGAATAGAATACAAATGGATGTTTTCAGTAATTGTTTTCTTTTGCTGTTCCACGAATAATGAAGCACATTCCTGCAACTGCAACATGAAAGATTCTGGAATGGCTTCAAGAGGAAACATAGCTTTACTTTTCATTGATCCTAATAAAACATTAAAGAAATAATTAATAAAGAGTTACAATAAACTTAATGAATAACAGTTGACTCTTGATAATTCAAAGTTGGACGGATCAAATGAAAAACTTCAAATTATCAAGAGGATAGGAAAAAACTTCCAAAACACATTGAAATTTGAAATTATGTAATAAAGCAACAATTGCACAAATGTATAAAATTATTTTAAAGTATTTTTAAAAAGTACATATTATACAGTATAAATATTATACAGAAGTTAAAAATCCTGTATTAAAAGAATACATTTAGGTATTAAAAACAACTATTAAAAGAATATACACTCAAGAGCCAAAACATTATGACCACCTGTCAATAACGAGTTGGCCCACCTTTGGCACGCAACACAGCTTCAACCCGCCTTGGCATGGATACCATAAGTCTTTGGTAGATGTCCGGAGACAGATTGTATCAGATGTTTAAGCAACGGCCATGCAAATCCGATATATTGCAAATTGGTGGTCTTTGAACTCTGAGCTGCCGTCCCATGGCATCCCAAATGTGTTCTATCGGATTGAGATCCGGTGAGTTTGGCAGCCAGGACGTTAACTGGAATTCAGCATCATGTTCCTGAAACCACTCCAACACAAATTTAGCCTTATGACACGGGGCATTGTCCTGTTCGAATATTCCATTTCCAGCTGGAAAAACAGAGGCCATGTAAGGGTGCAACTGGTCGACAAAGATGTTCACATACCCTGTAGCATTCATGGTCTGCTCTACCACAACCACGGGTCCCAGAGACACCCCAAGAGAACATCCCCCAAAACATAATACCGCTACCACCGGCCTGTATATGACTTACTGTACATTGAGGGAGCAACTGTTCGTCTGGAAGACGGCGTAGCCTGACACGGCCATTGGCGTGATGAATGACAAACCATGATTCATCTAACAAGGCAACTCTCTCCCACTGATCCATGGACAAGTCGCGATGTTCCCGGGCCCAGCGCAGGCGCGGTTGGTGATGGCGCTTGGTCAGCAAAGGCACACAAGTGGGACGTTTGCTGCGTAGCCCCATACCCAACAGTGTCCGCTGAACAGTGTGCTCCGATACTATTCTACTTGGCCCTGCATTGTATTGGGTTGTCAGCTGAGCCACTGTCTGGCTCCGGTTTTGCTTCACCATGCGAGACAGTCTCCGACGACCTTTTTCTTTGATAGCTTGTGGACGTCCAACACCATGTCGTCTACTGCTGGTTTCACCGTCATTCATCCACTTTGCATAAGTACTAACAACTGTAGATCGCGAACAACCCACGAATCGTGCAGTTTCGGAAATACTTGTTCCGAGCCTTCGAGCCATTACAATCTGCCCTCTATCAAAGTCGCTTAGATCCGCAGCCTTTCCCATCACACACAGAAGTAAGTAAAAGAATGATTCTTCAGACTCTCCAGCAACAGTTAAATACCACTTCCACCTGATCACGTGCCTTCCACGTCATCCAGGCGAGTTCATTGCAAAATGTAGGGGTGGTCATAATGTTTTGGCTCTTGAGTGTATATTGTACATAATAAAATTTTTTTTGACTCAAAAAATCTGTTATTTATTTTTTTTTGTTTTATGGCTTTTAATTTAGCTTTGTCAATAAATTTTTCTAGAATAAATGAAGCTAGAAAAATGTCCACATCAACATGACTTTCAAGGAAAAAATTGCATAGTTTGTTTAGTGACGCTTTAGCTTCTGTCAGAGTTATCGGAGTCAACTCCAATGAACATTAAAGGGACTACGTTACAGGAGAGACAAGCAGAAACAATACAAAACAAAATATGCAAGGTCCAACCTGTTTGCTACAAGACTCTACATGATAGTGATTGTTTGACTTGTTGAGAGCTTTATAAAATCACTTCGAATTATTGCATATTCTATTCCAGCCACCCATAGATTTTACTTCGAAATATTGAGTGTACCAAAATGTACTGTTTTACTTTGAAATATTAAAAGTTTTTCTAGGGGCTGAGCATATACTTCGAATTAGAGAGAGGTTCGTATTATGGAAGGTTTGAATTATCGAGAGTCGACTGTATATTCAAATTTAAACAGATTTTAAGGATTCAAAGTTCTATAAATTACAAATGTGTTTTAGTATGTAAATTAAAAGCTAATTTACACTATGGTAAAAATAAATTACCTAGAAAACTTGAAAATTTTTTTAAAAAATGATTTTAACTTCACAATATAAATTAATTTAAATTCAATAACAATGATTTCTTAACTAGAAATCTTGTTGGAACTTAAGTATGCATCTCGTAAATTTGAATTTCAGTGTATTAAACAAAATAAGGCAATTATTCAACATATTTCTTAAATAATATTTAGAATACACTATCATAGTTTTATAAGAAATACTAAACATATGTCTATACATATATGACATTCTATTCATAAAGGTTCTAATATTTTTAAAAAATCACAAAAAACCAGAATAAAATCATTGTATGTTATATTGATTTTGTAATTTTATTTCAACAGAACTTCTCAATTGCAACTAATTTACAAGCAGTCAATATTATATGAAATAGTTTTGGTACAGGCATATTATACCCATCAATTATAAACATTGGTTTAAAGACTAACAGTTGTCAAACAAAAGCCAATAATTTCATCAGCTAACAATCCCTCATGGTATTCAAAAGTAACAATTAATGCATAATTATAATTGTTGATTCTGTTTGGTGGCAATTTTTGTTAGGTGAAAATGGTTGACAAGATAATATGCAAGTACCATAATTTTACAGTGCATTGATTGTAATGACCAACATGTAATCAATAATTAGATTCATTCCCTAGAAACAATGAATTGTATGATACATACTATAAGTTTCACTAACTCTGGTCAAATATGCATTCAATGTTTCAATTCCAACATAACCTAAGCAAATAACATAAACTTCAGAGTTTCCAGATTTGCTTGTGAAGGGTTTGAAAACATGAACCTAAAGTAAAAAAAAAAATCCAATTAAAAATAGTGAATGCAAACAAAAATGCATTTACATACCTGAACTTCTATTAATGAAAAATCATAATTTATCATTTATCTAACTTGATGTGATGGAAGCAATTAACAATAATTTTCTAATGGAAATTTTCTTTGTAGAATTTAAAAAAATGACAAATAGAATCATACTTGATATTTACAAACCATAATATATAATTAATGATAACTAATAAGTATTGGAAATAAATTATTATTTAACAAATGTGATGGAGGTGTAAAACAAGAACAAAAAACTTAAGTTTTAGATTAGTAGATATCTTAATTGCTAAATAAGAAGGGTTCTGCAACATATTAATAATTCATTAAATCACAGATTCAGTTGCACGAAATAATTCAATGCATGAAAAAAATATAATACATTTTTTTTTTCTAATAAAATTACAAGACAATTTTGCTGAATTTTAATCAACTGTTTTAAATTTTGCACAAAATTTTGGCGATGCAATTTTAGAGAAAGAACACAAGGTTGAATTTTAAGAAAACACAACCTCTGATAAATAAATTTCTTAAAAATATACTGCATTATTTGTCAATTCTTAATATTCAACCTTAGAATCTTGTTTAATTTCCAATTATAGATTTATTATAATTAAAACCTCTGGAATACCTAATAATAAACTTATTAATGATAAAAAAAATACCCTAAGATTTAAAAAAAGCCAACAGATTAAAAAAATTCAACATAATCATATATTTTGTAATTGAATTCCTATAGAAGAAAGGATGTACTAGCTTCATAAAGCCATCAACATTATAAAGAGATATAATAATCATGATTTCAATAACCAGCTGTTGAATTAAAATATGATTTTAAACAAATACTGTTGGGATAGGATAAAAAATACCATTTTCATATTCATTTACTTGATTTAAAATGCTCTTAATGAAACAACAATTTCTTTAAAAAGTTATCATTACATTCCATGATCACTAAAAGAAGCATAATGATCTATAATAAATTACACACAATAGATTCATTTAATCAGCAAATATACAGGGTGATTGATAAAGAAGTATACATTTTCCAGATGCTATAAAACAGCAACAATCAAAGACAAGCACAACCTCAGTGAAACGTAAGGTATTTGTACTCTTAAAGTTTGCACCTCACCCCTGATGGAAGTGATGTAGGCAATAGTATGCATGTCATGGGACTAGTCAGTCAAAATGGTGATGTTAGCAGTGGAAAAGACTTTTTGTGTCCTTGAATTTAGCAAAATATCACAGGAGAACCTTTTTTTGGATATGTTCTCTTTGGTTAATACTACAGTTGCAGGATGACATTGACAACTTCATTCTTCAATTGGATGGTGTACCACCACACTGGTCAGCCAACATCTGAGATTACCTTAATGAACATCTTCACCAACGGATAGGACAAGGTGCAGATTACAACATGCCACTTGACCAATGGCTATACAGAAGCCTTGCTTCAATACTTCGTGATTTCTTTCCATAGGAGTACGTAAAGGGCAAGGTATTCATTCCTCCCCATCCTGTTCATCTAACAGAACTGAAATAGTGTATCACTACCACTATCAACGGACTTGGTTCAGATACCTTAACACGCTTTTCGGTGGAAAGAAATTACTGGCTCAATGTGTGTTGAGTGATTAAGGGTTTACACATAGAACATGTATGAGTGTCTCTAACAAAATAAATAACATATAATTCTGTTATAAATAACACATATCTTAAATTGCTCTTGATTTACAATACATTGAAACTGTATACTTCTTTATGAATCACCCTGTATTTTCACAGTATGATTCTGAAAATATTTTTAGAAACTTTAAGAAAAAGAGCAGTAAATTAAAAATAAAATAAAATTAAAACTAGAATTGAATTCAGAACAATAAAATGCTGCTTAAAATTGAAATAATTTTATTAATTAAATAAATTATATTTAAAAGATTTATTTTACTGATACTGTTTAAAAATTAGTTACTCATGTGTTTCAAAAGAAAATCAACAAAATACTTGGCATTAATAATTAAAAATAAAATGATACATTTGTCATGATAACTGTAACTGCGTAATGGAACTGAACTATTGTAACTGTATGTATATGATTGTTATGTTGTTGCTGTTGTGAGATGACGTTGTCACCTAATGCATAATAAAATATTTAACCAAGAACTGTCTGATCGCTTAACAAACGTAACATGGTGTCAGAAGAGGGATCGTAGATCAGATTGAAAAGATATCCACGTGCGTAATGGAAGCCTTCCGACCCCCTGCTCCGCTGCAATTTTCGCTAGGAAATGTGAAAGAAAAATGGCGAAAATGGAGGCAAGAACTGGAGAATTATCTGCTTGCAACAGAAAAAGATGATCGAACAGATAAAGTTAAAATTGCAATCCTGTTGAACTTGAAATATACAACACCTTCAAGTTAGAATCGAAAGCGAATTTTTTGGAGGTTCTTCAAAAATTTGAAGAATACTGCTTACCACGACAGAATGTTGTGTATGAGAGTTATAAATTTTTTTCATGTGTTCAACTGGAGGGCCAAACCATCGAGACATATGTCACTCAGCTAAAGACTCTAGCATCCACGTGCGAGTTTGCAGACTAAGAAAATGGATTGATTCGTGACCGCATCGTCCTGGGAATCAAAGAAAGTGGGTTACAAGAACGACTCCTGAGAGAAAATAACCTCAGTGTTGAAAAAGCTATTGAAATCATCTGGGCAGCTGAAGTGAGCCGGGAGCAAATCAGAAATATGAAGAACGATACAGCCACAATAAATTTCATGAAGGAGAATCAAAACAAGCCTAAAACCCAGTACAACTGCAAGAAGTGTGGATGAAAACACAAGCCTTGAGAGTGTCCAGCGTTCGGAAAAATTTGTGCCAAGTGCAAGAAGAAAAACCATTTTGCTGCTAAATGTTTACAGAATACAAAGAACATTCATGAAATGAACGTTCCTGAAAATGAACTGGTTTATATTGATTCTGTGAATGAAAATGAAAATAAATGTGCAATGAAAAATAGTACAGACTCTAATGTTAAAAATGTAGAAATGGTAAGTGAAACTTAGTATAAAAATGTTTCATTAGATGTAAATAATAAGTGTTTTGATGTCAATTTTAAACTGGATACTGGAGCTGAAGTAAATATTTTGCCACTGTATATTTTGAGTATGTTAAAAGTTAATCCAGAACTTAGTAAAACTAATATATCTCTAACTACATATGGTAATTTCAATTTAAAGCCAAATGGTTCCCTTATAATTAATTGGTCTACTGATAAACTCAAAAATGTTCCTTTGCCTTTCTATGCAGTAAATGTAAAATCCAAACCAATATTAGGGTTAAGAGGTTGTAAGGAATTAAAACTTATTGAAAGAATTGATGCTATTGAATGTAGTATAAGTAAAAATGAGTTAATTAAGCAATATAAAGATGTATTTACTGGGGTTGGGGAATTTCCAAATGAACCGTATCACATTACTTTAAAAGATAATGCTGTACCAGTAATTCACCCACCAAGACGTGTTCCTCTGGCTTTGCAGCCAAAATTAAAAAGTACTTTAGATAGATTAGAAAAAGAAGGAATAGTGTCAAAAGTTAATAAGCCAACTGATTGGGTGCAAAGTTTAGTCATTGTAGAAAAACCCAATGGAAATTTAAGATTATGTTTAGACCATAGAGATCTTAACAAAGTTATTAAAAGAGAACATTATCAAATTCCTTGTACAGATGATATCATTAGTAGATTAGAGGGCAAGAAAATATTTTCAGTTGTAGATTTGAAAGATGGTTTTTGGCATGTACCTTTAGATGAAGTTAGCTCTGAAATTTGTACATTTAATACACCTTTTGGAAGGTACAAATTCAACAAAATGCCATTTGGTATAGTTTCTGCACCTGAAGTATTTCAGAAAAGAAATCAAAAGCATTTTGGAGATATTGAGGCAGTAGAGATTTATTTTGATGACATCATTATTGCAGGATGTGATGAGGATTCACATGATGCAATTATGTCTAGAGTTCTTGAAAGAGCCAAATTGTTAAATATAAAGTTTAATCCAGCTAAACTACAATATAGGGTGTCTGAGGTAAAATATGTAGGTCAAATTATATCTAAATCAGGTATAAAACCTGATCCAGATCACATAAAAGCAATTGTTGAGATGCCAACACCAAAATCAAAAACTGAAGTTAGGAGATTGTTGGGCATGATGAATTTTCTTTCAAAATTTATACCCAATGTATCTAAAATTACTGCTCCATTAAGAGGAATCATTCATGAAAATGTAGAATTTAATTGGGGAAAAGAACAAGAATTGTCCTTTGTAAACATTAAAGAATTGTTAGCTAAAGCTCCAATTTTAAAAGTTTTTAGTGTTAATGATGAAATAGTAATACAATGTGATAGTTCAAAAGATGGGCTAGGATCCTGTTTAATCCAAAAAGGTCAACCGGTATCATTTGTCTCATGCAGTTTAACAAACAGTGTGAAAAATTATGCACAGATTGAGAAAGAATTATTGGCAATTGTTTTCTCATTTGAGAAATACCATAATTTTGTATATGGACGTAAAGTTGTTGCACAGAGTGACCATAAGCTCTTAATGGCAATTTTTAAGAAACCTATGCATAAAATATCTTCTAGAATGCAAAGAATGATTTTAAAATTATTAAAATATGATTTTGAAATAAATTATGTACCAGGTATAATCAAATGTTTCTCGCTGATACTTTATCACGAGCATTTCCTGTTAGTGAAACTGTAAGGGATGATCCTGAAATGCTAAAGATTGTGCATACTATTTCGAAACATTTACCCATGAGTGAAAAGAGACGTGTACAATTTAAAAAAGAAACTGAATTAGGTCCAGAATTACAAATAGTTGTTAAATATATCAAAGAAGGCTGGCCTAAATCTTACAAAAATGTAGACAACAGGGTAAAAACATATTATAAAATTAAAAATAACATCTATATTCAAGAAGGGTTGCTATTTAGCAATGAAAAACTAATTGTACCTTATAGTTTGAGAAAAGATATGCTACAGCTAATTCATGAGGCTCACTTTGGGATAGAGAAATGTAAGAAAAGAGCTAGAGAAATAATGTATTGGCCAGGGATGAACTCTGACATAGAAACATTAGTATCACAATGTGTAATATATGAAAAATTTAAAAAAGCTAATAGTAAAGAGCCATTAAAACCTCATACAGTTCCCTATAGACCCTTTGGAAAGATAGGAGTAGATATAATGGATTTGGGTAATACAAGTTATCTAGTTGTAATAGACTATTATTCAAAATGGATTGAAATTGCTGAACTTGTAAATAAGAGTGCACATGAGGTAATAATTAAACTTAAAACAATTTTCTGTAGATTTGGGGTTCCAAATATTGTAGTATCAGATAATATACCATTTAATAGTTATATTTATAAAAAGTTTGCAAATGATTGGGATTTTAATTATGCATTCATTAGTCCTCATTACTCACCAAGTAATGGAATGGTTGAAAAAGCAGTAGGAATTTCTAAAAGCATTATGAAAAAGGCAAAGGAAGATAGACGAGATTATTTAGTAGGTTTAATGGAGTATAGAAACACCCCAATATCAGGTCTTGACCTATCTCCAGCTCAAATGATGTTTAATCGTAGATTAAAAACAAAATTACCAATCTCGAATAAATTGGTAAATGCTGAATTATTTAATAACATTTGAGAAAAGTTAATTAAAAGGCAAAACGTTCAAAAGATACATTATGATAAAACTGCTCATTAATTACCTGAATTTGAGCCAGAAGATAATGTCAGAATACTAAATTTTAAAAACAAAACTTGGGAACCGGCTAAAATAGTTTCAAAGCATAAATTACATCCTAGTTCATATTTTGTTAAAAATCAGTCTGGAAATATTTTAAGATGTAATAGAAAACATATAAGAACATCAAACACACCCTTTAATATAGAAACAGATCCCAATGACATAAGTACTTTCAATTCTGATTCAGAAGTAATTGTAAATCCTCAAAATATACAGAACTGTAACGAATCAGATTGTAATGTCCAAAGAAGAAGTAACCGTGTTTGTAAACCACCATCTTATTTGAATGACTATGTTATGTGATTAATAACTTAAAGGGGGGAATGTCATGATAGCTGTAACTGTGTAATGGAACTGAACTATTGTAACTGTATATATATGATTGTTATGTTGTTGCTGTTGTGAGATGACGTTGACACCTAATGCATAATAAAATATTTAACCAAGAACTGTCTGATCGCTTAACAAACGTAACAACACTAAAATATGTAACAATAAAAGTTCACATTTACCTGCTTGAAAACACAATTCAGAAAATACATTTTACAAATAGTATTGCATTCAAAAACTGTGAATTTTTTTAGAACAAAATTAGCCCCAGGGGACAAATTATGCAAAGCTACAAGTAACTCAGCAAAGTGCAATTCAGAAACTGTTTCTTCTTGTTCAGCAGGATTTTCCGTGCAATTAACACTTCCATCAGCAGTAATCTGAAAAAGAGAGATGGAACAATCATATCAACTCTTTGTACTTATGCGTGAACAATATTTTTATAATTTAATATTTTTCTATTATTTTTTTTAACCGCAAGTCATAAAACTATCTAATCTTAGAGAATAAATTCTTTTTTTTTAAATGAAGCACAATGAGCAAAGTAACTATTTCTATAGAAATTAAATGTAGAATTTAGTTTCAAATTTTCAACACAGAATACAGCTGATACAGCTATACATATGAAACAATGTCTCTAAACACTAGAATGTCCGGGATTTTGATTACCCTTAAGCGACCCCCAGTGTCATTTCGATGCTGTGATATAAAATAATAATAACTAAATAATTAGGGCCGTGGGTAGCCTAGTGGTTAGAGCATCGGACTCCAGACCCTAGGGCCTGGGTTTGATGCCCCTAAATACCACCGAGTATAGATGGAGTACGTGCTCGTTAAATCAGTGGGTCCGAAAGTCTTGTGGGCGGTCGCAGCAGAAACCATGAGTGCAGGGGGCTGGAGAATATTTCCCTCCCCTTCAGTTCTGTGCCAAAATTGTGGAGGTGGAGATAGGTGGTGTCGCCATCTATCATTAAGAAGTCCAACCTGTCTCACAGGCAATGGCAACTTTCATTCCTTCCCTGTGGGAAGGACACGGCAACAACTAAATGATTGGAAGTCTACTGTTCAGTAGGGTTTAGTTTTAAGATTTTTTAATAATATTTCTAGTAATTATCATATATTATGACCCTTTATATCATAAAAATAATTATGGTGAAATTATGTTTCATGAAGCTTGTTGAACCACTGCTTTCTTGCAAAACACTTCAAGTCACAAATCTACCTGGAACATTACTATTATGCGGTATCCATTCTGAGTCATCCCTAGAGACATATATATCAGGATTTACTGGAATATTATCAATTCCATCAGTACTTTCTTCAGATTGTTCTGCAGTCACTTTCACTCAATCTTATGTCTTCTTTGAAATATAAATTAGAACAAGACAGCTCACCCCCATCCGATTCATTCTCAGAAAGCTCTCGCAACAAATTAGCGATTTCATCAGGGCTTAGACCTTTTCTACAAGTCATCATTTCAAGATATTTGCTCTGCATAAGGTTTGAAAATCAAATAATTTTTATGAGCAGATAAGCAAATGTAATGTAACGAAACACTTAGACACAAAGATTTTGGTATAACTGACTCATTTCTGCTGTGAACCCAAAAACACTGTATTCAAGATCAAATAAATGTGCAATATTACTTTTAGAGAAGTTTGTTTTACCAATAGTATCTACTTAGCAAACTATCTTTCGCTGAATGACGGCTATTTATAATAATAAATTACCTTGGCGTCGAAACAACACCAGCGAACATTCTAGGTATATTTAGATGAAAAATCCTTCCTAATTAACCTACAACCACAAAAAATTTTCTGTGTAATCAACATGGAAAATTATTAAAAGTCACGAAATTTTTTTCAAATTCTCAGCAAAAGTTTGGAAAGGAGAACAAACTAAGCAGGCCCCAGTGTCAATGGACACCGACAGACGTTCTAGGGTCAATATGAATTCATAATAGTTCAGATCTGTATATCTATATTTGATTATACATAGATAACAACTTATTAAAATTAGAATATATATATATGTAATGACTTCTTCTAACTCTCCTTAACTCCTGTACCCTGTGAAATTATTTCCTAGTTCTTTCGCCTAAGACTGTTATAATCTTAATATAATTGTATGAGCGCATAATCTTAATCTTAATCTAATTGCTCCCGCTCATTTGCAGCCAATCACGACTCCTGTTATAGAAGAGTCGTACGACCTTCACCGCCATTATAAAAACTCTGAACACACGGTTATGCGCGCTTCTTCTCTTCTTGTCATCATGTAGTGTGTTGCAGCTAGTATGTGTGTGTATCGTCCTTTGCTTTATGTGTTCAAGATGTGAAATAAAAAGTTTAATTAACCACAAGAATGCCACTGCAAGCTCCATTAAAAAAACCCATCATTACAACATCGACGTATTACATATATATATATACACACACACACAGAAAAAATTAGCAACAAACAGAAAAATGGTAATAAAACAAAAACAATTAATTGAAACAATAAATTTTCAGAAATGTTTATGTATATAATCTCAACATTAATAAATTGTCAGTTTTTTTCAAGTAATGAGATGAATGATATAAACTCCTTTTTGTTGCATGTAAACACACACACACAAATGAACGAAGCACCGTGAAAGAAAGTTAATGTTTTTATTGAAATTGAACACATGTAAAGTTTAGACACAGATAATGAAATGACAAAAAAAGTTTAGAGCGATTAAACCCATCAATGACTAGCAATTGCAAAACTAAATATTAAAACAAGTAATTTTGTCTAGTGATAATGTATCAAAGTAAGAAGAGATAAATATTACTATTCTCATCTTGCAATGCACATTGTAAGACATATACATCAGTTATTGTTCGAACTTTGCAATATTTTATCTGAAAATCTTACCATATTTCAAGCATAGTTGATTGGGGAAAGGTTAAGGTAGAGCAGTAGTCTTCAAACTATTTCAACTCATGGAACCCCTAGAACTAGAGGGTGTTTTCATGGGACCCCTAAAACTAGAAAGTATTTTCGTAGAACCCTATTCCACACCCAGAAGAATATATCTTAAAATAACATTTAAAGTAGATCAACAATACATAAATGTAAAGGCAATTAAATAAAGTATTGTATTTATTATTAAAAAATGTAATCTACTTTTAATATAATTTACTCATAAATATATTAATCTGTGATCCAAGTGTCACCTATCCATGCATTATGTTTAGTAACTGGGATATGTGCTTGCATTTTTTTACACAAACTGTCAAAGTCTAGGTCTATTAAAAATAACTGCAATTGCATAACATATTCTGAGTTTAATTTGTTTTATACTTTATTTTTGTAGCCACTCATGATGAGAAATATTTTTCGATTTTACACATTGTTCTGAATGGCATTAAAATGTTTATAGCCATGTGAGAAAAACTGTGTGTTTTGCATGAATTTGCAACAAAAAATTTAGGATCTATTCTTGCTTAAATTGAGATTTTTAACATCGAATCTGTTGATGTGTTTTTCCACAAATATAAAAATGTGTATTTTCCATTAGAAAACTATATAGTTTTGCAAGACATTGTACTAAGGAGTATAAAATTAGCTCGGGAAACTCAGGATAGTAAACAATAAAACATTCACAATCCAGTTAGTAATATATATATATAAAGATAAAATGCTTTAATATTTATTCTTTTATTATACTATAATAAAATTTTTAAAACAATTACAAAATAATGTTATTACATATGAATCAGTTTCTTAATGACAGGGATGTGCTTTACATTCTTGTGGGTGTACAAAAATTGTAGAGAACATGTATCCATGTTACATACTCATTTTCAAGTTTTTTTTTATTGTGACCCATGGAACTCTTGGGTACGCCTTGTAGAACCCCAGGGTTCCGTGGAACACAGTTTGAAAACAACTGAGGTAGAGTATCAATATTATGGAGGAAATACAGAGAAATGTAAGCTGTATGGAACCTGGCTATTGTCTTTGAGCAAAATGTGCCATGAAGGATAACACAGAATGTCATCAACATATTATTGAACTATTAAAGTTTACAAGGATCATCATAAATGATTTACTATCATAAGAGACAGGATATTGACTATATGCCTCTGTAAAAATAAAGTTGATAAGAGACCTATTAGCTTGCACCCTGCATTTAGCGATTTGGTGGTCATCTACTGCAAAACTGAAATGCCATTCATGGCTGAACACTTGTGATGCCAGTCAGTTGGTAGCCAAGATGAACAGTTAAAACACATTCTAGACAGTTCAGTCAATGTTGTACAATTTGAGGCAAATATCTTAAAGGTTGCTGTGAATATAATTCTTCCACAGCCCAACATCCTAAAATAGTAGAAGGTTCAATAGGTGGTGGTGTGGAACAAATTGTAGTGCATTGGATAGTGGACAAATGAGTGTACTGTATTTTCACTTGATCATGTTCCCTTTAATCATTTTTGTGCATCTTTGTCTTCCACAGCCTCATTTCTAATGACCAGTAACCACTCACACTTTTGTACGACTATATATTGCTTGGTATGACAATCAAGCTGCCTTACTCCTGATTGTGCAACCATAGTCAAAGTTGGCTAATTGGTTATAAAAAATTTGACAATGTCATTATGGCATTATTGACTGAATCTCCCAGGAGCTATAATGCCAACACCAAGGAAAGATAAACTGCCCACAATTGTTATCTGTTTAATAAAATGTCAGCTGTACAACAGAAGCGCTCATGATTATTAGAACTAACATTCACAGACCTTGAACATTTGATTATTTGCATATTTGGCATAAAAGAAAATTGTATGTAAAATTTCAAGATCACATTATTTTGGGGAGTGGGTGCAGAAGAATGCATATGATGAAATTTTTATTCCAATTTTCTTTAATTTATAAAATTAGATGAATAACAAATGTAAATATTACAAAGTTAAGGATTCCCTCTTAAAAGTTAATAACTCCCATATTTATGTAAATTTTTGTTACTGATTACTTAAAAGTTGATGTGTGTGTGGCTCTTGATATTTATATTTTTCATATATAAAATTGTTTGATATGTTGTGAATACTCTCATTATCATTAAAAATAATACATATTTCTGACATGACTATAATGTTCCTGCTGTATAAATAAATGCATTAAAAGTAAAGTGATAATCAAAAGATAAACTTGCATTTGAAACTTCAAAAAAATATATTGTTGATTTTTTTGAAAAAATATGAAATTTTTTTGAATAGCAAAAGTATCCAAGCAATGTACAAAAACCAAAACTAAATATCTTATTTTCCACATTCTTGATTATTTTATTGAAATATAGGAAATATGACTTTTACTGGGTAGGGTAACAAGAGTCATTTATGAATTTAAAAAGCAGAGAATAAAAAGTTTGACTTAAAAAAACATCATTTTCCTTTGGAAGTCAAAATTGACAGATTAAAAAAATACATATTTTTTAGCAAATTTTTTAGAAATTATAATTTCTTAACTCTTAATTTGTACTTAGAGAAAACAAATATACTTAAAAAGGAGATTATAGATTCAAATAAAGCTACAGCAAGTAACATCTTTTCATAAAACCAGTTATGTGTTACATGTTTATTATATTGTATGTGTTACCGGCAAAGTTGTATAGAATGCTGGACGTTTTTAGGCTTAGTATGAAATATGAGATTTATTACATACTTTGCCTTCTATAGAATGACAAAAGCTATTTAAGCAAAGTATGAAAAAAAGGTCATGATAAGGTTTATTATGTCAATGATGTACATTCCTAAAAATACAAACGTTATTCTGACAAAATAATGAGAGTGCCATTAAAAAAATTATTCAAAATACATAAAGGAAAATGATAGTTGTACCAAACAAAACTTATGTCTTTCTTATTAAAGCAAACAAAATTTTCATACAAAGAAAAGAAATTAACCTACTTGTTGTAACATAGTAGGTTTGAGTGACATTTTGAATTATATTTCATTACATTTTTCAAGCAAAGACAATTCTTATGTTGGTACTTTGTTTTACACATACATTTGACAAATCCTTGGCCACTTTCATTGGATTGAGCTATTACAACTGACAGTAGAGGAATTTCATGGTTAAGAATATCTTTAATTCTAAGCAAGTTCTTATGGAGCAAAGTAAATTGTGATTTCGCATATACTTGTTTTAAAATTCCTTTAGAAGTTCAAAATTGATAGAAACTATCTTTCCCCCCTCATTACAAGTGCCAATATATTGGCATTCGGAAAAAATCACAGGTTTCATACCAATACTTTTTAAAATAATTTTCTGTTTCTTCTGGCAAGGTTCACAAAGGTGGATGTACAGTTCAATATCATAATGTGAAACATTTTTGTATTTGTTTGAAAGTTCTTTCAGAATTCTATCACGTCTTCAGAATCCGTGACGTAGTACTTATAGCATTGCTTCCTAATCTTTTTATCTTTCGGGTCCTTCAATGTTTGATAATTGAGACTTTGGTAATTTATATTTTAAATTGTTTTGATTTAATAATTTAATTGTATTTAAACATGCTTTCAGAATAAAATCAAAAAATGAGTAAAAAGTGATTTTTCACAAAATATAAAATGATTTTCATGAAAAATCGCACAAACACAAGAGAAATACACCCAAGTAAATAAAAAGGAAACAATTTAATGCTCCTTGAGTTGCCTGATACAATTTGATCAATGGACCGGGGGTTGGAGATCACTGTTATATGGTACTAATGCCTTCTTTAACAGGTTAAAGGAGTTTAGTTTTATTTTCCACAAACATCATATCATAGCTATTTAACAGCCAACAGTCCCTGGGTCTCTTCTTAGTAGTCATTTTTTATATCAGTTATTAACTTCTAGTAAGTAATTTCATTTAAGAAAAAACTTTTTTTTTTGCAGCATTAACTCAAATTTTGGGCAATTCGTCATCGAATAGTTGTTTCATGTCTAAAGATTAGGGGTCGGCAATCTTTTAGGCATGGAGTGTCAAACCAATCTACTAATATGATTCAGTGTACCACACAGTAGGGCATTTCTGGAACAATTAAAAAATTGACAAATTTGTTAAGTGCCACTGAAAATTGTACAACGTGCCACATGCGGCACTTGTGCTATAGGTTGCCAACCCCTATTATAGACCATGACTCCTTCTCCAAAACTACAGTTTGCTCCTTCATTTTCATGCAGCACAGGAAAAAACAAATTTTTTGTTTAACAAGTTTAAGTAAAATTGAGCATTTTGACACTTCCGAACAAACCACATTGTGCAACTGACAAATTTTGTGCCTGAGGCCATGCGTTAAAAGTCTCGTGTCTTGCCAGGCAATATTAGAAATGAATCGGATATGTATTCCATACTTTGCTGGTTTCTCACTAGGCATTCTAGAGAATGCCTAGGTAATGTGTGAAACATGAATCATTTCATACATTGCCAGCTAGTTTTAGGCATTCTATACAATGCCTAGGGAATCTGTAGAATATCGGATTTCATACTTTGCTGGTAACATACATATTACACCTTGAAACCATGTTTAACCCTGCAATCATAGTCTTAACCTTAAGAATTTGCTATTGTATTATTGTAGCTATTTTTCTTACCTATTGTTTAACATTTAGTTAGAATTATAGCAATTCAGCATATTATCAACCATTTTATACATATATATATTCTTACGAATTTTGTATAGAATAATGTAAATAATTTGTATTTGGATGTGCAATGCATTTATATTACTTTATGCTAAAATTGTAATATTCACAAGCAACGCCGTCCCTTACGTTATAATGGCGATTCAATGGGAACGTGGCGAAATATTGGCGATAGAGCCAAGTTGGCATCACTTTTGGCGACCAACTTGGCAACATTGGCGAGTTTGGAACCCTCTGGATTCTTCTAGAAATTAGTAGAGAAATTCACTAATTTCACGATCTGTGGCGCGAGCGCATCTTTCCGGAACTTTCGGCCTCTGCTATAAATAGAGTGATACTCGCCGCAAGAGTCAGTCTGGTTTCAGCTAGGGAGTAGCGAGTCTGGCTTCAGCCAGCAAAAAGTGAGTCTGATTTTAACCAGCGAGTAGTGAGCACTATTTTGATTAGCGATTAGAAGACTTGCCTTGAATTTGATAAGCTCGGCTGTGCTTGTGAATAGTCATTTACATACATGAATTTTAGACACTGCTTATTGTGTCTGAGTGCTGTTGAAGGTGTGAAATCCTTCTGTTATTTATTCTGCGAATTTTGCTGTTGAATCCTGTATTTCAAGGATTGATTTCCGACAATAAATACTCATCGCTCTTAAAGAACTGTCTTGTTGTTTATGTCTGATTTTGCATAAAATCCTCGAACCACGATCTACGTAACAATTTGGTGTCAGAAGCGGGGTTTTATGCCAATAACAAGAGCGATGGATGAGCAACTGAAGGCTCTGATGGAAGGCATCAATGCTTTGAAAAGCAGCATTGGAAATGTTGAAAGAAGCCAAGAAGAGAGAATGGAGAAAGGCCAACAAGAAATGCAGAAAGGTCTGGAAGATATGCAGAAAAGTCAAGAAGAGACTAAAGAGAGAATGGAGAAAGGTCTGGAAGATATGCAGAGAAGCCAAGAAGTGACAAAGAATGAGTTAAAGGATAGAATGGAGAAAAGTCTGGAAACAGTACAGAAATGTCAAGAAGATCTAAAGAATTCTCTAGAAAAGAAAATTGACAGTTTTGAGGAGAAAATCAACAGTGTGGAGGAAAGAATAGCCGGAAAAATGGAAGAAGAAATCCCAGTAGTTGAAGAGAAAATAGAAAAGGTTAAAGAGCAAGTTGAAGGAAGAATTGAAGAAATAGCTGGGAATTTTAACCTCGTATCACAGCGAGTAGAAGATTTAGAAAAGAAGCTTTATGCTTGCGGGAATATGACGAAAGAAAGCAAGTTTGTGCCTTCCTCTCCAGTGCCTGTGCCTGCTTCTCCAGTATCTGTGCCTGCCTCTTCAGTGTCGGTGAAACTGTCCACCTATGACGGAAAAACCAACTGGGAGGTGTATAAGACTCAATTTTCTATTATTTCTGATGCCAACGAATGGACTGAAGGGGTCAAGGCGTGTCAACTAGCAGCATCCCTTAGAGGAGAAGCGGCAGAAATACTGCACTCTTCCTGACACAGAGCGGCTTAATTTGAACTCCCTCTATAATACTCTGGATCTTCGGTTCGGACAGAAATACTCAGAAGACTGCGCTCGCCTGCGGTTGAAAACAAGAATCCAGAAAACCGGAGAAAGTTTGCAAGCATTTGCCATCAAAATAAAAAGGCTCGCCAACGTAGCTTTCTCGGATTTCTCAGTAAATGTGCAAGAAATGATTTCTCTCCAGTATTTTGTCGACGAACTGAAAGATGAAGAAATCCAGAGGGCTGTAAGAATGGCAGATATCCAAGATCTAAAATCTTCCCTGTTATATGCCCTGAAATTGGAGGCTGCCACTGAAGCCAGTCCCAGGGACCGCCATTCTATCCGAGGGATTAAAGTAAATACAGATGTATCATGTGAATCTCCATGGATGAAGGAGATAAAGAAATTGAAAGAGGAAATTTGAAATTTAATGGCCCAACGTCAGAAACAGAGGAGACGTAGCATCACATGCTATGGGTGTGGTGGAGCAGGGCACATCAGAAGTAGCTGCCCTCCAACAAATCAGGAAGATTGCAGCACCAAGTGCTGGGGATGCGGAGGAGCAGGGCATCTAAGAAGTAACTGCCCTCGAGTAAATCAGGAAGATCCTCACCGTGCAACTGTAATCGAGCCTAAGAAAGTGTGTAGAAACCGAAAAGGGAAATGAAGACGTCCCTCTGAGAAGACCAGATAATAGTAAATACTGCTCGAGAGTCGAAGAGAAATTTGGCGTAAGGGATCCAGTAATCCGCCAAGTTACAACCCCATCAACATCGGAATTGGACCCGTGGTGTGATGAGAGCGTCCGAAAAGATCAAAGAAAAGAAAGCTGGCTGATCCTGAAATTAAACCAGTAATAGAATTCAAAGAGTCATCTGATGAAAAGCCCAGCTGGCAAGACATTGCCTCTTTCCATCCTACAACGAAGCGTTACTGGGCTCTTTGGGACTCTCTGCACCTGAGAAATGGTGTTTTATATCGAAAATGGGAGTCTGATGACAGAAAAGCATTCAGGTGGCTATTAATACTTCCAAAGACAAGAATATCGACAGTCCTAAACGAACTCCATGGCAGTCCAACTGGTGGTCGTTTTGGTGTTATGAAGACCTTACAAAAAGTCCGAGAGCGCTTCTACTGGAAGAATGTGCGGAGTGACGTTGAGAAGTGGTGTCGCACATGTGAACCCTGTGCTGCACGTAAAGGACCGAGAAAACGCACCAGGGGACGACTCCAGTTGTATAATGTGGGAGCGCCTTTCAAAAGAATAGCTTTCGATATCTTAGGCCCACTTCTGAGATCGGCAGATGGCAACAACAACATCTTGGTTGTCATGGACTACTTCACAAAGTGGCCTGAAGCCTATCCTATATCCGACCAAGAGGCATCGACTGTTGCAGAGGCTCTTGTTCAACACTGGATCTCAAGATACAGAGCTCCTCTACAACTGCACTCCGATCAGGGAAGGAACTTCGATTCTGCAGTTTGCAAGAGACTGTGTGAGATACTCGGCATTGACAAAATCCGGACAACAGCTTTACATCCTCAGTCTGACGGCATGGTAGAGAGGTTCAATCGGACCATCCTGAACAGCCTCTCCCTCCTGGTATCCAGTAATCAACAGGACTGGGACCAGAAACTGCCTCTTTTCCTGCTTGCCTACCGGAGTGCCGTCCACGAGACCACTGGCTATTCCCCATCCCAGATGCTCTTCGGTTGCCTGCAGATCTCTTGTTTAGCCGGCCACCAGATGCTCCTTTGGCGCCTGAGGAGTATGTTGAGAAACTCCAGGCACGGATGGAGGAAATGCATCATTTGGCTAGGGAAAGAATCAGCATGGCTTCAGAGAGGATGAAGACCCGATACGACGCAAGAGCAACCGGACACGACTTTAACGAAGGCGACAAAGTGCGGTTATGGAATCCAAAACGTCGCAAAGGACTCTCTCCGAAGCTGCAGACCAACTGGGAAGGTCCTTACACAGTCCTAAAAAGACTGAATGACGTTGTGGTTCGGATACAGAAATCACCACACACAAAATCGAAGATAATATATTATAACGAGCTAGCTCCTTACCTTGGTCAAGGAGAATAAGATCCCTAAGTTCAGACCATGGTCACTAATTATTTTGTAAATAATGTGATTTATTTAACTCTTTTCTAATCCCTTAGTTTTATTATAGTGTTGTAATTTATGTTTGTATTTTGAATTTATTTGCTTTGTATGTGCTGTTGAGTATTTGTTACTTTATATTCGATTACTATGTGAGTAGAATATGTCTGTGAATAGATGCCTCTTACTCAGGGATTGTACTGCCCGGGACGTGCAGTCTTTGAGGAGGGGGCAGTGTTACGAATTTTGTATAGAATAATGTAAATAATTTGTATTTGGATGTGCAATGCATTTATATTACTTTATGCTAAAATTGTAATATTCACAAGCAACGCCGTCCCTTACGTTATAATGGCGATTCAATGGGAACTTGGCGAAATATTGGCGATAGAGCCAAGTTGGCATCACTTTTGGCGAGTTCGGAACCCTCTGGATTATTCTAGAAATTAGTAGAGAAATTCACTAATTTCACGATCTGTGGCGCGAGCGCATCTTTCCGGAACTTTCGGCCTCTGCTATAAATAGAGTGATACTCGCCGCAAGAGTCAGTCTGGTTTCAGCTAGGGAGTAGCGAGTCTGGCTTCAGCCAGCGAAAAGTGAGTCTGATTTTAACCAGCGAGTAGTGAGCACTGTTTTGATTAGCAATTAGAAGACTTGCCTTGAATTTGATAAGCTCGGCTGTGCTTGTGAATAGTCATTTACATACGTGAATTTTAGACACTGCTTATTGTGTCTGAGTGCTGTTGAAGGTGTGAAATCCTTCTGTTATTTATTCTGCAAATTTTGCTGTTGAATCCTGTATTTCAAGGATTGATTTTCGACAATAAATACTCATCGCTCTTAAAGAACTGTCTTGTTGTTTACGTCTGATTTTGCATAAAATCCTCGAACCCCGATCTACGTAACAATATCGATATTACATATATTTTTAATCAAAAAATTGAAAGGTGTATTGATAGTAAATTATGTTTTTACTGTTTCCAAAAGATTTAATCAATGCTTATCTCTTAGTACAAATTGAAATTTCAGTTCTATCGGGTATACAAATAAATTTTGAGGGTTTTACAAAAGATGTCTTAACTAGTATCAAATTGCATTGGACTATTTTGTAATTGTATTTGTGTGATAGCATCATTATTTCCCTCTAAAAATCAGTATGTGTTGTCTCACTGAAGTGTAAACAACACAGCTCTTTTGTGCTCTAAGTATGTCAATGTTTCTGTCAACAGAATACAATTTGCAGGAAGTTCTATTTTTTGTTTTAACTTAAAGAAAAATGCTGCTGGTGGACATTGATGACTGTGTGAGGCATATGGGAAATATACTCTATCAATAAAAACTTGTGAGTACTGGTTCTGGTGTTTTAAAAGTGGCAATTTTGACAACAGTGATAAAGAACACAAAGGGAGACCAGTAACATTTGAAGATGCTGAGGGAGTCATTATTGGACAAAGACATAAAGCCTAACAAAAGATGAGCTAGCTGAAATGTTAGGAGTGACTCAACAAGCAATTTCAAATTCTCTTAAGGCCATGGGTATGGTTCAAAAACAAGGAAAATAGGTTCCGTATCAACTCTAGCCAAGAGATGTTGAACACCATTTTTTCACATGCAAACAACTGCTCCAAAGACAAAATCAGAAAGATTTTTTGCATCGAATCATGATGGGGGATGAAAAATGGGTTCACAATGACAATCCAAAGCGCAGAAAATCGTGGAGTAAGACTGGTCATGCATCAATTTCTATGGCCAAACCAAATATTCATGGCAAAAAGCTATTGCTGTGAATCTGGTGATATATGCTTGGAGTGATTTACTATGAGCTTCTTCAGCCTAACAAAACCATCATTTGAGGACGTTATCAACAATTTATGCAATTACCCCATTATTAATTTTTTTATGGCATGTGTTTATGATTATCATAATATACAGACATTTTCTGGGAACACTTTAAGTAGTTTAGAATTGCACTGTCTTGAATAAAATTAAATTAGTTAAGAATATGAGAGCAAAGTATTCCTTTTTAAGTTTCTGGTCTTTATAATAAACATTAAAAAGAGTTTATGAGACAATCATAATATTTTTTGTTTTTCTATGAATATTTTTTTGATGTGGTTTACCCCTGTTTACTCCTGAGCTTAAAATTTGCATTATGTATGCTTTTTAGTATAACTAGGAAATCTGAGTATTTTTTTTCCCACATAAGAGATAAAAGAAGATTTTTGCCAGTCCTTTGCTACGAAGTTTTAAAACAGATCCCCCTTTACTTTTAAAGAAATATATCCCCCTCTGTCATTTCCTTCCATTTTTGCACCTTGCTCTTAAACTTCAAACCTAAAATATACCTTGCATATATAACATGCAAGGTATATCTTAATATTTCAAATACATCAGATTCAAGTTATACTACATACGAGAACAAAGTCAGATATTATTTCAAAATAATACTTACTAAATCAAAAAAATATTTTTCCCCCATGAAATCATTCAAATCTTTTGAAAACTTTGGATTAGTGATGTCTCCAGTGTCATCTTGTCCAAAATACCAATGTTTGATCGTAGGAAACAGCAAGCGATCATCACAAACTACATCATTGACATTTATACCTTCATAATATGGATTTAAAGTATTGGCAAACCATTTCCACTGAAAGAAAAACAAAAAATGAAAGAACGATTCTTTGAAAATATTACTTGCTTGTATTTTAAAATAGTATTTTTTTAGGTTTTTGCCTATTATCACAGCAATTGCCAAGATTCAAGATAATTCTCTAAGTTGGTAACCCCAATTTTGCATGTGTTGTATGTGCTGAATTGGCAATCAGGTGCTTTGTTTCATACAACTTCACCAATAGGTTGTCATAATACGCAAGTACTTTTTTTCATTATAATATGCACAGACATATAAATGTAATTTTGGTACTTACATATTATCGCAACCTATTGGCGACATTATATGAAACAAAGCACCTGGTCGCCAATTCAGTGCGTACAACACATAGGAATCCAAGGGTTGCCAATTTGGCGAGTTATTAATAGAGTTGGCCATTGTTGCAATAATATGCAAGTACCTTAATTTTTATGTAAATAATGGTAAAACAAAAATAAAATACATAAGAGTTACACACAATTTTCCTTCAATATAAGTTACAATGGGACAAAAAAAGTTATTAGAATATTGCTTGTTTCAAGTGGGCTGTATTTTAGCAGCTAAGCCATTTGCAGACATGGCAAGTCCCCAAGAGTGGAAGCCATTTCATAATGTGAAATGGCCACTTCATAATGCGAGAATATAATCAATATCTAATCAAACATGTGTTTAAAATATTTATGCAGTAGTAACAAAGACACTTATGGAATAATCCTAGACTGAAATCACAACACAGCAAATATAAACATTTTGCTTAACCTTGAAATACATAACCTTGACACAAAAAATCTAATACTAATAGAGATTTAATAATAGCAATTGCTTCTGATCAACCTTTCTGAAGTTATAAAAAATGTCACATTTGGAAAACACACAAAATTTGAATAATACTGCTCAGTTTTTTTAAAAAAAACTATCATACATTATCAGACATGAATCTTTCAAAAAATAAATAAATGCTTTGTCTATTTATTCTTGTAAATAAAATTCAGCATATTTTTGTCTTATTCCAGTAATCTAGAAAAGAGATCAATAAACAGATCCCAGAAGACTTAAAAAAGAACATTTAAAGTAAAAGATGTAATCATGCAAGGGAATTTAAACAAAAATATTAGTAAGAAAAATAATGGAACTTTACATTAAAATGAAAGAATTCTATGAAATTATGAATTACTTGCTCTTATAAGAATTTTGACAAATTCTGCATTTTTGTATACCACTTTCCTTATCTAACCACATTTTTTTCCCTTGAAACTAGATTTCCCAATAATTCCTCACCAAATAAGTTTATAATAATTATTTTAAATATTATTAACATATTTGAACAAACTATCTAAAAATGGTCAGTAACCATTGGCTATGGAGACCATGGTTTGTTTATTGCTTTTCTAAACTGTCACTAACAACACTTCAGCATTAAAAAAATTTCTTATGAAATCAACATTTCATAAGATAAAATTGAATGAAAAAAATTAGGGTGAATCTCAGCAGGGCACACTTCTTGGCGACAAAAAATTTGGCGATAGTTTACAATTTGGCAACCCTGTAAAACTTAGGGAATAGTAACCCTATTTGTACCAAATTTTTTTCAGGATTTGTACAGCAGTCATTTTATTCTGACAGTCAACTTGAGAGGCGTAAGATTTTTCTAGAAAGCTGAAAGTTAAGGAATGAGTGGATTTTTTTTAAATGAAACTACTGCTGAAAGAATGTTTGTTAGAGAGAAAAGGATGTCAGAAATATGAAAATAATTTGAGTTTGAGAGAAATAGAGATTGTTAGTTCATTAGCCTAAAGCATTCATATTGGATTTTTTCCCCACTGTAGTGCTTTAGAAGCAATGATTTTTCAGTTTATCTTGTAGAAGCCATTTTAGAAACTACGTTTAATTCACAAAAACACAACGAATGGATTTTCTTCTGAATAAAAGGTACGAAAGTAATGATTGTTTTTTTATATGAATGAAGGATTGATAGAATCTTGGTATGGATGCCCAAAATTTGGAAAGAATTTGCATTTAATTTCTTATTTTTGATTTGATGTTTCTTATGTTGTCCGTTTTAGAAACCCTGTTTCTTCAACGTTTTTTACCTCTTGACGCCATTTTAAAAATGCAGTTTTTACCTTGGTGCCATTTGGCAAAAAAAAATTGTTACCAAATACAGCAGTGTGCTGTGCTAGGATTTTACCAAAAATTATACACTCATATTATTTTTCTCCTTGCAAACATTTCTTCCATAACAGAATTTATAAATCTGAAAAAAAAATGATTAATTATACAATCAAATGATTTTTGGTACTTTTACATTTTACTGGTGGTAAAGTCACCAAAAATGATACAACTGATGCTAAAATGGAATATTCCCACTAGTAACCTTATACGATCACAACACACCCGTAACCACCCACCCAAGTCGGCAGCGAAAAACCCGATCAGCAACTAGGCGCATAATGCATTGTAGCCCAAATATTTATTGACATTTTTTTTAATGTCCATATAGTGTTTTGTCAACAATAAACTCTGCTTGGTGAGATTTGCACCAGCGAAATGGAAAAGTACTGATTTTTGTGTGTGTGTATGTACAAATGTATAGGCTTTTGCTTTTTCCACAAACTTTCTGTTTCTCTAATGACAACTTATAAAAAACTTAGCTCACCAAAGTAGGAACAGCCCAAATAACATGTGGCATTTTGATTAAAAAAAAAATGAACTGAAAATTCACATTATATAAAATAAATCCTTAAATATTTCAATTTAATTCTTTTATCCAGCTGTTCATATTTTAGCAATGTCTATCCCTTACAACAACGACAAATTATTTACATTAGCAGGAAAAACTTCAATCTGTGACTCACAGTATTAGTTAACAAATGGTTATTACTTAAGATAGGAAAATAATTTATAATAAAATATATGGCCAAGGAATATAGTATAATTATTTTCATGTTAAGAATTCAACCAGTTAACACTTAGTTTCTAGTTATAATAAATCAATTACTAATAAATTAATATTAAACAGCACTGTTTAACAGATAAAAATTAATCTTATTATGGTGGCTATTTTAAAAGTATCATGTGGTACTTCTAGAGCAGGGGCGTACCTACCACCGTATCAAGATATGTGTCTCCCAAGCTACTGGGGCCTCAATATGTGTAACTACAGTCCTACTAACAAGGTTCCCACATCTAAAAAAAGGACACCGTAGGAATTTTGATACAGGGGTCCCTCAGAGCTAGCTCTACACCAGTGTTCTAGAGGCTATAAAAATAATTCATAAGAAAATTTGAACATAACAGAAAATTCTTACATGAATAGCAGAATGATTGGTACACAGATAACAATTAAGGGCACTTATAAATGCTCCAGGTGCTTCACAGAGATGTAGAGACTTAAAATTTTCAGCTTCTTCAGGAATTAATCGGTAATTAGATAAAATTTCGTAAAATTTGCACCAAGCTTGAGTTAAAATTTCAGGCTGAATTCTGTCTCTAATGAAATTTATAACCAACTTTGCTGGATTAATTCGAGCTGTATGTTCCTGCCATTGCTCTCCTTTGTCATTCAACAAAGATTTAGTATCGTTTAATTCTTTTTTCATAAACATTAAAGACTCGAGAGTCCATAATGGCTCCTTGAAAAGTAATTTTTCAGATGGCAAAGTCCAGTTTTTTTCATGCACAAATGAAAATTTTTTTTCGAAGCCATTATTTACGTCAAAAAAAGATGTATTCATTTTTCGGCGAAAATTTAGTATAAGACAAGAAAAAATGTCGTTTTCAAATAGAGAAAATCGAAAATGACAGAGTCATGAGATGTGTATTTATACATAACATTTTGAAATATAAAGTTTTATCTTTCAAAATTATCAGCAAAATGTCAAGTACTGAAGCCCCGAATAAAAAGCCGACTTCGACACAAAAACTTCCAAAAATGTAAATAAATACATGCTCGACATAGCATCACAGTTACAGTGACAAAAATGATTTCCTTTTGCATTTTCAATCTTTTCATAAATAAATCAAAATTCCCTAGAAAATATATATTAAAGTTTGTTTTATTGTTTTTAAAGCAATACTAATGCTTTTAAAGTAAAATATCCCATTTAAGTATTTCTCTTTTGAGGTTTTGAGAATATAAATGTGCGTAACTAGAAAAATATGAGCATAAAATTTAAATATCAAGTGTAAGAATCTGTGGCCATGCTCATCTTAACAGATACGAAGAACAGGATAAAACAAAAATGTACAATGATGGAATGGCAATTTTTCACCCTACCGTGTTCATACAATTTAAACAAAAAAAAAAAAATTTCCCTCTTTACTTGATAAAATTAGAAATGTTTCCAATATTTACGTGAGTCTGAAATATGATATATACTACTGTATAATTTAGTCTTATTGTTCGGTACTGAATGAAAACAAAGTCATACTAAATAGAACTTTAAAGACAATATATGTAGTTCGTTCTATTTATAAGATTAAATATAAATAAATTCTGAAATACAACACACATTTCCTTTTCTTTATAATTACATTATAAAATTTTTTCACAATACAAATATTTATTTAAAAAACCAATTTTTACTTATAATTACAAAAATTAAAAATGTTCAAGTATTTCCGAGTCAGAGTGTGAGAAAATTTATCATTCTTGTACATATATTATTGGAAATAATAAAAGATTACTACAATACAATTTACTAATATATTAAAATATAGTACTTTTTTTATTTCCAGTTTACACTATATTTACATTTCGATGGTTGATTTTTTAGTTTTTATTTTGATGTTTTTAAATATTTATTTTAAAAAAATTTATTTCCTGAAAAAAAAAACCCCTATCTGTTGCCATTTAGATAAAATACCATTACGTATCCTCTTTCTGATTCCTCATATTTGCAACACTAAAGTGCCTTATGTTTTCATTTTTCATTGCCAGTATCTAATTTTATTGTTTTGGCGCCAATTTGTATATTTTTAAGAATAACCCAATTATTTATATATATAATTGTTTTTTATTTTTATTAATGACATCTCATGAAGTTATCTGTAAGTTTTTCCACTTTATAATTTTTTAATATTTTATTTTTCTATTTACACAAATATGTCATTACGTGATGTGAAACACTTCAAGTATTTGAGGGGGGAAAATAGAGCATGTGGAAATTTTAAAATGTATATAAATTTTTAATACTATCCATAAATGAACCTCACATCTGTGGCTTATTTGTTCTTTTGCGTGTGAAATTATTCTAACCTTCATCAATTCATTTTTTCAAGTTATTTTTGTTCACATGTGCGCAATTGATTTAATCATTATTATTCATCCACAATTGGTTTCTAATATATAAACTAGTTTTTCATATATTTTCATCAGTTATATATAAAAATGTACTAGCAAGATATTTTGATCATAATTTTAGATAATTCTTCCTAAACTTTTGTTCATGTATTTCATCTCATAATAACACAAGTTATTCAATTTTGATTATACTCTACAAAAGTGGTTAGAATACATATGAGTCAAGATATATTTATGAAGGTTTTATTTTTAAAATGAAATTTCTTAGTGAAAAACATGTATGAATTGGAGTAATTCTCTTAGAAATAGTGTTTTAAATGTATTGATAAATGTTTTTTTTTTTAAATTTTGTTTTTCAGAACGACTTTAAAAAGGAAATTGGTTTTGTCTAATTACATAGCTATGTTAAGCAATTTCAGATTATTATTCATTTGTTCTGAACCATAGGTTCTCAAAGTGGTACTATGGACCCTTGGAGGTCCTTGCAACTGCTGAAGGTATCCATGGCAAATTAAAATTTATTTGAATGTGCATGGACAATGTTAAAGGGTCTGTGATAGGTTTAATATGGAGTAAAATATTTCTGACTCATTTTTCATTATTATGAAGGTTGAAATAAATTAATGATTATTTTTACATAATAAAACAATTGGTTGAAGTCTAGAATAGGGGACCCCTTGGCAAAGCCTATTATTTGGTGTCCAGAATCAGTCACTAAACTACCTATATGTAGCGATTGGTGTTTCAAGAGTAATGAAGCTAAACCGAGGTAATGAAGATCTGCATTCATTCTGGTAGCTAGCTAAACTGCCCAATCCAAAGGGCTCTGTTCTACATTTAAACTGATTTACTTCCAGTCCTTCAAGAAAAAGGCATTGCTTCATGGGATACATAGGTGTATCCTATGCATTCAATTATCACCTTTCTCAATGTTTTTAGAAGAATCGATCTCCTTAAGAAAGAATAAAACTCTTAGAAAAGTCTTTGTTCTACACCTTTAGTATAATTCATAACATTAATTAAAAATATGACTATTAATAAATATTGGTACTTTGGCGAATACTTTTAGTGACTGCCATCAAGATTACTGATTTTGTCAAGGATCACACTATACTTCACTTTAACCAGTTGTTAGTGTTGTTTCTTATCCCAGATGGGGCCATTATGTAGCTAAGCTACACCATCTTCATAAAATCAAAAATTAAAATAGTATTTCCTAAAATTTTGTTAATAGTAAAATTCGAGCAATTAAGAATATGACTGGAAGAAGCCTGTTCAGTCTAGCACCTAAGACACTCTGGAAAGACTTTCAGGCCCTGTTAAAAAATAAGAGATTTGATGTGGCCACTAAAAAAGCAGAATAGAGCCATCTGTTGATCCCTAGGAATATTAAATCGGTGACACCAACAAGGTTCCCCCCTCCCAAATATCAAGGGTGAGCAGGGGGTATTCTCCAAAGTACATTTAATTCTGTCCTTTTAATGGAGGAGAGTTCTGCAAAAGTTAGACAAGTGCTACTCCACAAGGTGTCAGCAGTGGCAGACTTAGCCGAACTATCGACTATCTCGTTACCATTCAATCCAATATGGTAGGGAACCCATTGAAAGTATATAGAATGTATAGAAGAAAGTTCAACCACAAGACCAGAATATTTAGGCTTGTCATATCCTCAGTTGTCCAACAAGAAAGGTGCTGTATAGAAGCACAACTGTCAGTTAAAATCCAAATGTTCCTGAAGACAAGGTCAAAAGCAGTGTCAATAAATTGTAACAATACTTTAACCAGTAAATCTCCTTAGTGGTGCTTTTCTCTGCTACATCAATAAAAAAATAAATTAAATTGCTCTTGTCTTTTAAAACATACATATTTGTGGTCATTGAAATCTGTATTTTACCCCCCCCCCCCTTTCAAACCAATTATTCTTTTTTTTAATGTTCTTTCATTCTCTTATCATGGTGTTTCTATACAAATCCATTGGTCAAATCCTAAACTTAACACAGTAGTTCTTGCAAACTGAACATTTATTGTAATTCAAAGTAATACTTTTAGCTATGCATCACTGCATTGCATCTATATTTTCCTTTTGCTCCTAATTATAATTCTACGAAAACTGCAAATTATACTGCTTGTCTGTATCTTTCAGAATGTTCTAAGAAACACTTCAACAAAGTAAAAACAGGAATTTGAATTTCATGTGTAAGGGAACATAAAGAATCAGACAATGAATCCTTTGACAATTTTTTCAATAAGCAAAGTAACAATGTAATGCAAGCATGTCAAACTCATGGTTTATAATTAATATCCTAATGAATCAACTGAATCATTACTAGTTACATTGAGTCATCATACCATTTCCTCCACCAAAAGTAGCAGTTGTTTCAGTAGTCAATAATATTATACTTTCCATATCTTTAGTGCTTTACTTGGGGTGCTTAATGTTGAGTGTTCTACTTTCAAAAAGAAAGAAAAATAAGTTTAATTTTATGTTATGCCTGTTAATTTGTGCATGGTATTTAAACATTTGAGAAAAGTTTTTTGAAAATTTAGTGCTAATGATTATTCATTGGTTTTAGGGCCTTATATTCAGCTTGTCTTCTGAGACCATATGGTAATAAAACTAAATGAAAAATTGTTGTGAAAAACATCTGTATTTCCATAAAGAATGAGAACTGGAATATTTCTGCTGAAGTATTAAATTAAGATGTATATATTTTGTTTAATATGTAATAATTCTGTCAGTGTACCAAAGCTTTATTTTTTAAAATGTCACCATGAACAACTGATTATAACACAAATCACACTATGAACAGTATTCATGCTTGTTAATGTCAATAAAGAGAAGAAAAATTATCAATGTAAACATGTAGTGCAGTCTATGTAACTTTTAACATTTAAAATTTGGTTGTGGTTGGAAATGAAGTAGATGTGCTTGATACAATGCATCTCTTAAAGAAGTTGTATCTTTTTATAAAAACAAAAACATCTGCCTTTTTTAAAATACAGTAATACTTCAATTTACGCTATCACAAACTCAGAGTTTCGTGATTTTCCAATCTTGTTGATTTATCCCCCCCCCCTTTTATCACTGAAACTCAGGCGGAAACGGTGCCAGAGCTTGATGAAATTGGTAATGTGATAAAAAAAGTTATTCATCTTGCCAGACAAGTTTAGAAGTGGGCAGTGATCTTGTTGGAAAGTTACAGAGCATCAAGCTATAACCTCCATTCCCTGCAAGATTGAGTGACTTGGATTTTATTAACACTTTCTTTTTGTTAAACTTAGTGCAAAAATAAGGTTAAATTTAATAAAATACATTAAATTATTATAGTTAAAAGGCTTTGAGTACACAAAATATTAAGCTAAAACCTGTGAAAAGATGTGGATACTGATGATGTTCAAGAACTGCTATATTCCTACAATCAGGAGCTAGCAATTGATGAGCTCATAGAAATGCATGATCAAGACATTGAAGAACTTTATTCTTTAATCCCAGTTAGATTAGAAAATTGAATGACAGGTAATTTGATAGGTGGCCTCAGTTTAATCAAAAGAGGGTTACAAATTTTAGAAAATATATACTCCATCAAAGAGCTTATTTTTCAATGATGCAAGAAATAAAAAAAAATATGCTGTGAGTAAATTTTATGGGACAAAAAACAACCTTTGAACCGGCAGACTATTTAGTTAGATTTTATGAAACCTTCTACATCAAAATAACTTCAGTTTGTGATTTTGTGTTTCTGCTATCTAAGATTTTACTAAACATTTCTTCTGTAAATTATTTTTTCCTTTTGTCTCTGGCTCCAACTAAAAATAATTTACATATATTGGTATGTGAAATTATATCCCGATTTACATGGCTATCAATTCCACCTATTGCATAAGTTCGGGGTATTACTGTTGTTGAGTTGTCAAATAGTAATCAGGAAAAGAGAACATATGACTTATTCAGATGTATTCCCTATTTTAGTTTATCAGGGTTACCAAAGTAAACAGTTTACTATGGTGTCAAGAAATCATTAAATTTGAGAGGCAGCCTGTTCTTCTCTTTAGCCATTATAAACTTCTAGGTACTTGCGTATTATCCCATCATTTGCCAACTCTATTAATGATGCACCAAATTGGCAACCTTGATTTTAGATGGTTGTACGCTCTGAATTGGCAACCAGGGGCTTCGTTTCATATAATGTCACTAATAGGTTGCGATAATTTGTAAGTACCAACTTCTATTGCTAATAATAATTTATGTATTATACCATTGATCAATTTTGCAAAATAAAAAGAAGTTGCCAAATTCATCATCATCATTGTTTTCAAACATGTGTAGGAACAGTTTTCCACATTGGCTGCATATCATAGCATTTGGCAATGTTTTTTGATATGAAGAAATTAGCTGATGGTATTATGTGTAGTACCTAATAATTCACCTCTTTTGTTCTAATACATCATATATTTCATTAATTTCAGATTGAGCATCTTATTGGAATTCTTTCTATTATAAATCTTCATGGCCGATTATTATCCATCAGAAATAGCACGATTAGTTTTAGGTAAGAGTATGGTTAAATGTGTTTTTTCAAATTAATTGATGATTTTTAATAATGTTTTACTCTAATTTTTTCTATCAATAGTTTTTTGTAATTAAGTCTTTTTTATGTATTGGTTGGAATCTTATATATTAATATGATATGCTAGTTATACATCTATTTGTAATTTATGCTTCATTTCTTGCTTTCTTCTTAACAAAATGAAATAAGATGATAGAAAGTAATAATAGAAAAATAATATCTGAGTCACCAAAAATTGACTTTATTAATTCCTGGACACATCTTTTTACTATCAAAATTTTGATTTCTTGATTTACTAGTATGATAAATGGCTGTTAAACAAGGCTGTTATGTGGACAAATAAATTAAATATACACCTTGTTATAGACATTTTTCATAATTAATTTTAAAATCATAAAAGGGAACCTTACTTTTTTATATGCTTTCACATAGATATTTTGAAAAGTTTTTCTTTAATGAAAAAAACTATACAAACAATCAATGATCTTATTGCAGGCTTGATTATCACTCACATTTGTTTTCTATTAGCCATATTTTGAAAAAAGGTCATTATAAACAAATTCAGATACTCATAGCATTGATTTTTTAACCTTTTATTTCTTGATTTTATTAATACTTACCTCTATCAACTATTTCAAAATTTTCATTATAAAAATAATGGTAATAGAAGTGTAGCTTTTTGCTAGTTATATGCCACTTCAAAAGATGTGATAATTTAAAAATATTTTAAATTGTTAACCTACAATTATTTATGTAAATGCCACTGAAAAAGTTAATTCACTTTTTGCAAATATTTTATTGATTGTTTATAGATATATATTCAGAAGTAAATGGATGTATTTTAAATTTATTTAATCAGTCATTAAATATGAATGAAATTAAAGTATGTTTGATTTTTATCCAATTAACACCTCATCTGCCAAGAAAAGTTACACAATTCACTCCACAGTGCCATCGTTTTTACAGAGTTGCATATAGCTATGCAGCGTATTGAATTGAAAAAGGTGTAAATAAATCCTCTGAAATATCCTTTAGAAAAACTATCAAGTTAATTTTATTATATTCCAAAGCTTTCAGAATAGTTTTAACTGATAGCAGTGGAATGCAAAAGATCATACTTCAGAAATGCATATACATAAGCCATCGGTAGTTAACATACTGGCCGAGCGAGACATGTATCATCACCTGCATCAGTTAAGGGATAAGTTATATTATGTTTTTGTAAATATTTGTGTAGGGTTTGTCGAACAACATTAATAAGGGAATTATAGGTATTAAACATTTTTTTAAAAAATTCCTAATTATGTTCTGAATTTTTTTTCCCCCTTTCAATTTCTGTAATATAATTTTATGTTTTCTATTTTTAATTTCGTTAAGATGTTTTAGGAATTACAGTTTTATGGGGAACAAGAATTAGTGTTAAATTACCAAATATTGCTACTACCCACTCGTGAAATAAGTAGCTTTTATTTTATGCATTTTGTGTGTCATCACAAAAGTTATCATTTGTCAGAATTTGTACCTGACTAACTGAACAGTATCAAATTGTTTATTTTCATATATCTTAAGTTTTACCTAATTGAAATGATGTTTTTTTTTATAAAGGAATTTATACCATTTTGATTCTTTTAGATGTTTAATGTATATTATTCTTTAACTTAAAAACTATACTTTTTATTTTAATACTTCAAAAATTAGGTTATTTAAAAGAAGTAAACTGCCCAGAAGCATGGCAAGCATTTTTAGTAGAATGCTCCGATCTTCAAGAACATTATCGTCTGTTACAAAATGGAAGAACTTGCTCTACAAATATCGAAGGAAAATCTCTTTTAGATATACTTCATGAATATCGTTCTTTAAAAGGTAAATGCTCAATTAATTTTTCTTATTTTAAGATATTTGTTTTATAAATTTTCTTTGATCTAAACTTTTGCCCTACTAGTGCAATTATTCATTTTTTTTAGATAAATTTACATTCTTTTTCAGCATCTGCTCAGAGAAATTCTGGGAATGAAGCTCATCCAAGCAATTTGAACAGTGGGGCTAGTTCAAGTCATGTAAATGCAAATACTTCTAGTTCTGAAATTTTTAAGACTCCACAAAAAGTAAGTATGTAAGGTGTTAGAGTTACATGTGCCTCCAATACATAAGCAATTTGATATTCTATTGTTTTAAAATTTGTTATACTTGATTTATTGATTTTAAGCTATTTTTTTATTTGAAATAATTTCTTTTATTTATCATTACAATTTTTTTACCATTAGTCTAGTGTATTACATTTCTCTCTCCTTTTTAGACCAACAGTGAGGCCTTCAATAGATTCAGAGCTAATCAAAAGTCTCAAACTCAAGCTACAACGACTTCTATACGTAATGGCCAAGATAATCAATCACCACAATTTTCAAGGACTCCTAATCGTTTACTTGTACCCAGGACACCCAGGCGGTTACAAGGAGTTTGTGTTACCACTCTAAATTTCAATACTGATGCTGAGAGTAAGCTACTTTGTGTTCATATATATATATTGCAACTTTTTTAGTATTATAATTTTTTATTTTCAATATTATTGATAATATACCTTTGCATTAAACTAATGTTACAATTAGCAAGACATACACTATCTGGCCAAAAGTATCTGGACACCTCTTAAAAAAGTGGTTTTGGCGAGTGACTCAATTTGATACATAATTGAAAGCTATAAAAGGGTTGGTAGTGGTTTGTCAGATTGTATTTATGCGTTTGTGAGGCAATGAGTAAGTCAAAGGAGCTTAGTGAGTTTGATCGTGGCAGTATAGTGGGATGCCACCATTGTGGAAAATCAGTTCGTGAGATTGCGGACATTCTACAGAGGCCTAAATCCACTGTGAGTGATGTAATTGTGAAGTGGAAACGTCGAGACAGTGAAACGGCAGAAAAACAAACCAGTAGGCCAAAAATACTTGGTGAACGTAGCCGCAGAACTCTGAAAGGGTAGTGAAACAAAATCGCAAGTCCTCGGTGGTGGAAATTTCTCAGGAGTTCCAAAGTTCATCAGGAATTAGCATTAGCAGCAGGACTTTTCGTCCAGAGTTAAAAACTTGGGATTTCATGGTCGTGCAGCCGTTCATAAGCCAAACATCACTCCACAGAATGCGAAGCATCGATTGCAATGGTGTAGAGCTCACCGTCATTGGACTGTGGACTTGTGAAAAACTGTTCTTTAGAGTGATGAATCTCGCTTTACAGTCTGGCAGTCGGATGGACGCATCTGGGTTTGGCGGATGCCCGACGAATGTTTCTTTAGTGACTGCATTGTGCCGACTGTTAAGTTTGGTAGTGGAAGCATAATGGTGTGGGGGTGTTTCTCGTGGTTTGGCCTGGGTCCGTTAGTTCCTGTGATTGGAAACATGAACTCTGAGATGTATGTGGACATTCTGGACAATGTTGCACTCCCAACTCTATGGCAATATTTTGGGAAAGGCCCATTTCTCTTCCAGCAGGATAACTGCTCCATTCACACATCGAGGCTTGCACAGACATGGTTTAACAAAATGGGTGTTCAAAAACTGGACTGGCCTTCTCAGAGCCCCGATCTAAATCCCGTAGAACACCTTTGGGACGAATTAGAGCCCAGATTATGTAGCCAGCCAAATCGATCATCCTCATTGCAAGCACTCACTTCAGCTGTGATGGATGCCTGGAAGGCAATTCCTATGGTCACCTATCAAAAATTGGTGGAAAGTCTTCCCAAATGTGTGCAGGCTGTCATCCATGCAAAAGGGGGACCAACATCATGTTAATATGTGCCTCAGGACGCTCTAAGTCCATACCACTGGGTGTCCGGATACTTTTGGCCAGATAGTGTAGTTATTGGGCAATAGTTTAACTCTGTAAAAGCAGGGCATTTAAAAGAAGTATATTTCATATTTAAAACCAACATTACCAATAATTTATTGGCTGGTAAGTAAAATTAGAAAGAAGCAAGAGAGGTGTGCATTCTTGTAATGTATAAAAATGTTTTTAAATTCATAAGTTTTCCTAAGTTATGCAGCAAATTGTGTTCTATTTGATTAAATATATTTCAAAAATATATTTCTAAGAAAAATACAAAAAAAAAAAAAAAAAAAAAAATTATAAAGGACATTATTACTTTTAATTTTAAAATGAAATGAAATGTTACAAAAAAATAGAATTTTTCAGGTACTAAAAACATTGTAATTTTTTTTTAGCAGTGGCTTATTTCTCACTATGAGAGTATTTTAAATATTGATAAATGCTCTAGGAACATTAAAATATTCAACTATGCAAAGTATGCAGTGTTGATTTTATACAATAAAAAATGCATTATTTTCTCTTGCTCATTATTTTATGTTCTAAACATATAATAATTAATGATTTAACAAAGATTATACACAATTTTGTTAGTTATAATTTACAAAACTTTGCAGTTGAATGTCAGAAACCAAAACAGAGAAAAAAGATTTTTGTAAAAACATGCATTTAAGTGATGAAAACCTGGATTTTGGAATTGAGATAAAATATTTATTGCATAACAAATATAAGCAACAATTCTTTTGCTTAGAAAGACAAAAGAACTTGATAAGTTTTTATATGGTAGCTTTGACATAATTTTTTTTCTAAGGCTATTAATAACATATTTTATTTTATAGCATATTTTATAAATTGCATATTTTATTATCAGTCTTTGAAAATAACATAATATCATCAACTTAAAGTTATAAAAAATCACATTCTTATGAAATGTATATACCATCTTTACTCGAATCTAAGCTTTATCGATTCTATGCCACACGCTAAATTCTCGTAATGTTTTTGAGAAAATAAATAAAAAAAATTGAGTAAAAAGTTCATCAATATCTGATACTTAAGAAATCTTTTTTAAAAATTAATGAGAAATAATAAGAAATTATAATTAATTTATTTTACCAGTATCAAAAACTTTTTAACACTTACATGAACTAATATTTACTCTAACCATTAGTATCATGTTTTGAAAATCATTTGTCACAGCTAACTTCGTAATTGGTGCCTGGATCACCATTTTTCCATAAGGTGTCTTTTTCTGTGCCATCCAATGCATTTGTTATGCAACATTTTTTAAAAAGAATGTAAAGGAATGTACTGTTGAACATTTACAAGCAAAAATTATAATCTGCATTTTGTTTATGCCATCAATGTATGTTTGTTTCATTCTTGTGAAATTGTCTGTGGCCGCTGAACAAGATTCTGAACTTAACAAGGAACACATTTTCAAGCAGAAAAATGTCTCAATTTTCACGAAAATTTGCTACACTGTAATTCATACAGCTCTTAATAATATAGCATTTTTAAAATTTCAAAATATTCCATAAATAATTACTTTTTTCTTTTAACTTGTGAAGTGATAATTATTTAGCATTACAGTATAGGAGAAAAAATGTGATACACTTTTTTTACCAGAAAAAAATGAACCAGTTTAGATTGAATTGAATAGAATGATAAAATAAGTGATTATCTATAGGATAGCAAAGCCAGGATATAATAATGTTTGTTCTTTTATATCTGAAAAATATTCTAAATTTGAGTTCTATTCTTTAACATTGGCCGAAGACAGCCATAAATCATTTTAATCTATAGGAATTTTTTATAACCATTTTTAATTTTAATCTTTAACTGGAGGAATTGTGTAATTTTTTTCCATTATTTTGTTGTAGGAAATGAGACATCACAATTTACTTGTCGAAGAAGTTTTGAATCTCCAAGACAAACAGTGTCTGTAAGGCAGCCACTCCGTGAATCCAGTATGAACAAAAGATCTTGTTTCTCTGATCCAGCAAAAAGCAAACCACAAATGCTGAGTAGAACAGTACAAACAGAAGAAAATGTGAATGCATCCCGATCAAGTGCAAATAACATTGACAATCAAATTTCTTCACATTCATCCTCTGGTCAGCCATTTTCAACTTCCGGTGACAATTCACAAAATGTTGCTAGTGTAGGAAATTCAAACTCTCAAGAATTAAAACAAAGTCATAGGAATGTAGAATTTAATGTTTCTTCATCAAATACAACACATACAGGAGATAATTTAAATACATTAAACAGTTTAATGGATAGTAATAAATCTACCAATGTTGAAAGACAATCTACTGTAGTTAACCAAAGTATTGTGTTCACATCTACTGAAATAAGAACTGGGGAAGACAGCAATTCTGTTACACCTCAGTTTGAAACTGAACCACCTCCATATAATAGAGCCCCAAGTACCAATTCTCCAAGGATAATACTTTCATATGATAGATCACAAATTACTTCTTTAACTACTCCTTTGAAAGATAAGAGGCAGTGGAGTGAAGAGTTCTCTTCACCGAGGAGAAAAGGGTGAGAACTTTTAAAACTTTCTGAACTAAGTGGTTTCTAAAAATTATTTTCCCCAAAATAAGTTGTAAAACATCCTCAAATGTTTTTGATCCTCTAATCAAGTATCTACTCTGAATTTTTTAAATTCCATTTATATTTATGTATAGTATAAATGTATGTTATGTATAGTAATTCCATGTATAGTATAATTTTCCATGAAAACTGTGCAATTTCAACTAAAAATAATAAAGAGAGGCTGTATATTTTTTCAAAAAAGTTAAAAGGTACCATTGATTCTGAAAAAAATAACCATGAAAGGAAGTTTAATTAACTTTATAAAGTATTTTAAGATGCTGAGTAAGAAATTGTAAAGAAAATGTTTTCCACAAGAGTGTGTTAAACACCCTTAGCAGAATTGTCAGTGAAAAGTTTGTGGAGGTGGCACAGTTATGCGATCAGGTTTTCTTAAAAATAATTTATCAAGAATCAGAATCATAATACTCTTTACTGGAGTAATCAAAATAGTAAAATAAGTTTACAAGATGCTTCTTATACAGAAATATTATCAGAAAATAACAACTCGATCTCATACATACATGTATTATCTTCCACTGTCAGCTCCAACGGATCTAAAACATATATCCAAACCTTCACTGCAGTTGCATGTTTAGAGCATGTTCTTGTTTGCATTTAAAGTATTGCCAACTGAAGATGACTAATTGTGCACAGATCAGGTTGTGATTGTTTGAGATTTGAATCAATCTGAGATGATGGTATGTAATTGGAAAAATGTTCCCAAATTCAAAAATAATTGTATTATTAAATTTTTACAAAATATCTTAACGGGCATAAAAAGAACTTTATTTGAAACTATTTAAACTCGCCATACGTAGTGGGATTGGATGCATGTTAAATCTGACTGGTCCTTATGTTGGTGTGATGTGGAGAATGCTTGCCAGCTCAGTTGTTACCCGTGTCACTTGAAAATGGTTCAAAATTGGAAGGTACATCGCAAAAATCCTCATGTTGCTTCCAAGTGCGACATTCATAATTCATCAATGGAAACTTATGAAGTGGTTAAGAAATACTATTCCAAACAGTTTTGACATTGTTGGACAGTGTCTTGCTGTAAAATGTTTGTCGAGTTTGTTTAGAAGTATCAAATCTATATTATACAGAAGTTACAATGTCCACTATTTTTTTTAAAATGGTGCATGTATGGAATACTTTGTCATTTAGGAGGCCCACTGACTACTAATATAGAATGGAACAGAACAAATTATATTAATTTAAATGAAACAGATTTATAGGATTAATTTTAAAATGCTTTTACAGATCCCCCCCCCCTTTTTTCCTTTTTATATTAAAAAATCTAATCTTTTTTTACAGCACAATTCCTAAACGAAGATTGTTGAATGAGTCTCCACATCCTAAGCAGTTGATTTCAAATGAGTTGGGAGTTATCCATGAAGATTTGGTAATATTTGATTTTTTAATACAAACACATATTCTTTATAAAACATTTATTCATAATTCCCCCCCCCTTTAAAATTGTTGATTAAATCAATTAAATTTATTTATCACTAAACTATGTTTATTAATTCAGTAAAAATTAATTTGTTTTGATTTCACAGTATATTTTAATAGGTAAGAGATGGTTCTCTCTAAACAATAGTTTGTTACAAATCTGTTTTTATATGGTTAATCAACTTTATATTAACATTCTGAATTATCAGTGTAGTGATAAGTTAATAATGAAGACATTTACTGCTATTTTTATATGAATAATTTTATTTTCTATGTCTTGAAGGAAACTCTAATCGATGAACTTCTTGCAAATCAACCCTTAGCCCAGAGATTAGCTGATAATATCAATAAAGTTATTGGTCATGATGAACTTCCCAGAGATCCAGATTGCTCAAATTCATCCAGTTTCCCAACATTGCAGGTAAAACCTTTTAACCACATTTTCTATTAAAGAGTGAAGAAATTAGGAAATAAAACTGTATCCAGTGATCAATTATTGTAGTATATTTTTAAGAAATATTTTTGTAATGTCAGAAAGAAAGCTTATGTTAGCAATATTCAAAAAAGTTAAATTCAGTGGAATCTTGCATAATTTGCATTGCATTGAGTATAGTTCGTTCCAGAAGGCTACTCATAATGTGAAGCACTTATTAAGCAAAACAATTTTTCCCATATAAATTAATGTAAAGTACAATGAAGCATTCCATGCTAAAAAAGAATACTCAGAAAAAGTGTGTAAACAATATTAATCTTTTCTTGTACTGCAGAATGAAGCAACATGCAATGTGAATTAAATTTACAGAAAACTAAACTCAGTGGGGAGCATTAGCCCACAGGGTCCAAGCCCTACTATGTCCATCTCGGTTTTCGTGACCTTGGACACTGAGGTGCACAAGCAGATGTTTTCGGTCAGATGGTCAATCTGACGCAAAACCCCCAGTGTTCAGTTCCCAACCAAGCCTGATACTCATTTATTGACCCACTGAAGGGATTGAAAGGCTGAGTCAACTTTCCCCAACCTGGGATTTGAACCTCAGACTTGTGGCGTAGAAGGGTGATATCCTACCACTCAGCCACTGGGCGTCATATTTACAGAAAACAGATTAAAAAATATACTCTTAATTCCTTCTTATTAGGAGGCTTCCTATGGAAAATGTTTCTTGCTGTTGATTCAAAATTCAATAAAAATGCAGCACAACATAATAATTAAAGTTATGCTTCTCAAGGTACAACACAGCCATTTCCCAAGCTTTCAGCAATTCTCTTATTATGCCAGAAGATTGTGGCTTTGATATTGCTGCCATCTCATATAAATTCTCCTCCATACTTTCTTGCTCTGATTCATAATGCTTAGCCATTAGCCTCTTCAGCTGTAAATGATTCCTTTCCTTGAAATCACCATAGCACTTGTTTAAACATATTCTGATATTACCCAAGTAACCATTTTAACTTTCACTCATTTCTTATTTTTGTTCTTTTCCCCTTTCAGCAATTTTCCCCTTTGTTGGTTCTTGTCCAACCTTGTCAAAGATAAGTCAAATGAATTGCATATCATCTAGGGCTTTGAACCGTAATTTTTTTCATACCAGTTTTTGTTCCAGTTCAACTAAAAGAAATATATTGGTTCAGTTCTGGTTTTCATTTTGCCGAAAATAATGGTTTTCAGTTTAGTTCGGAATGAATAATTTCATTTTATGTGTATTCTTATTATTCTATCATAAGCAAAAAATGTAATTCTATCAAAATTTAGAAGATTTTATTCTTTTTTAAATTGGTACACTATGTGAATTGATACAATTAACCATCATGTATGATACAAGCTTTCAGCAGAAAATGGTGAGCATTGGCATTGTTATCCATTATCAAAATCTTTGACAATCAGCTTCATGATTATGTGTACCCTTGTCACTTGATGCTTTTTGCTCACATTGTGGACTTGACCTTGCAATAATTATGTAAAAAATTTATTCATTTAACATATGAAAATTAACCGATATTTTTTCAATTCAGTTCTGGTTTAAAGCCCTGATATCATCACCCCTTTCTGCTTGCTTACTTTCATTCATCACATTTTTCATTTTGGCTTCGAAGTCTCTTTCCTTTACTTCCAACATAGCCTACCTTTGCTCTTAATTGTTTCCTTCAAAACTTCTAATATATGGGGGGGGGGGGACTTCATGCTCATATACATGCCAAGCATTTATTCTCATTCTGAAAAATGTTGCTTGTTAAGTGAATCCTTTTTATAATTTGTTTTGTTTGCTATTAGAATTAATTGGTAAGTGAGGTTCTGCCATATTTGAAATCTCCTCACTTTTTATTTATAAAATAATGGCATAATGACCATGTTTTTCATCCTTTTAAGTAGAGTTTTCAAAAAATATCTGATTTGTCATTTTAACAAACTATTAAGTATTATTGTACTGTAGTTTGTGTAATGTGTAACATAAATATATTCTTCTAACTTCTACTGTTGTGAGACAAATTTAGTTACTTATGAAAATCAGATAAAATTTTTGTATTTTGAGTGTGTGGTTATAGGTTTATGTCTGTATGTATATTTAACTAATCTACCATCATTAATATCAGTCATTTTCCTTATCACTTGACCACAGTTCAAAAATTGGTCAGTCTTTTGCAAATAGCCTTTATTGTGCTTGAGAATGTGACTTAAATAAGCAATCACAATTAATTCATTATTGAGGGTAATTAGTTTCTGTAAAAAAACTTGTAAAATGGAACTCTTGTTGACATTGTTTACTTAATATTTACATCTTGAAGATATTGAAAAAAAAAAATTGTTTAATTGTTCATGTTTCTATAGTTTTATTACTAAAGAAACAACATGTGTTTTAAAATAGCATTTTCTTCAACTTTTATGTTCTTTTTGCATGCTTCACAGAATTAAATACAATATTAATTATACCTCAATTGTAGTGCAAACAAGATTCTTTCCTATTATTTAAATATTTTATGTTTAAAAATTAAATGCCATTTTTTAAAAATTATTATTGTGATTTCATTGGCTCTTGTTTTGCATTTCACTATATGTGTTTATATATCTTAATCTTCCCTTTTATTTTAAGAAGGAATTTTATTTAGTTTTGTCAAAAATTCAATTATTTTTAACAGAAAATAATTCGTCTGTATTTTTCAATTATTCTTTTCTAATTTATTTATTGTTAAATAAAATCATGTTGTGTATATATATTTTTTAGGATATTAACAATTCTGGAGAGATTATCAAAAGTATTTTAGCTAGAACAGAAACAGATCCTGTCTTTAATGATTGGTTTCCTTTTGCTTTTAGTAAGTAAAAATAAGATATATATATACATTATATCATTCTGCATTCTGTGATAATGAAAGACACTTTGTGTTACTTGTATGTTTTTATTAAAGTTCTGTATACTAGAATTCATCCTTCCTACTATTTTGATCGTGTGTTGTGAAATATTTAAAGCAAAAAAGTTTTTTGTTTTTAAAAAACACTAGGAGCTGACAATATTCAGCTTTTTTTAATATTATTATTATTTTATGATGTTTTTAAGTTTATGTAGCAATGTATAATTATTGAATTCTTTAAAAGTAATGAATTTTTTTGTGTATTTTTAAAATTTTTAATAATGAAAAAATGCAAATTCTTGAAAATGTTCTGAATTACACACTTATGAAGAAATTAGTCTCAATGCTTTAATATTTCTATTATGGTTCTTGATTCTTAATTTAAATGTGTTATCACCTGTTTCATTTCTCTACAGTCTAGCTATAAATTATATATTCTGGTATTTTAATTGTGTTAAAATCGATTTATATTTAATAATAAGCATTAAAGATGTTAAATACTTTTTATTGAGCTGCAGCAAGAAAGCTGATAAGTTTGTCTTATTTCACAAAACTTAATGACTCATAATCTTTTCAAAATAAAAGAAGCATGAATGGAGACACTTAATATGTTTAGAGTTTGTTATTGCTTTTGGGGTAAAAGCGATAGCACTGTTAATATCGTTCAAAGAAAACCAAATAACTGTAATAATTGATTGATTAACTTTGTAAGTTCATTTCTAAAACTGAGTTTTTTAAGTATATAACTATTTTTCTTACTTCTTAAATTAAGCCAGAAATAGTCTATGTTCCAAATTCCATTTATATTGGATCAGTGGTCTTCGCTTAATATTAAAGAAAAGGACCTGAATTTGGAATATTTTTTCAGATATAAAAGAACTAAAACATTAATATTATGTTCCGATTTCACTATCCTATGGAGAGTGGCCTATTTTATCATATTCCTCATTTTATCTGAGTTGATCAATTTTTCTGATGTAAAATGTTTCGCATTCTTTCTCCTATACTGTAATGCTAAGTGAGCAATCCCTGTATGTGTTAAAAAAATTTAAATACATATTTATGGAATATTTTGAAATTTAGAACGGTTTTTTAAACAAATGTATGAATTATTATATTTCAAACTTACATGAAAATTGAGAAATTTTTCTATCTGGAAAAAATGTGTTCCGTGTTTAGTTCAGACTCTTGTACATTTGGCAAAGACAGCCTTAAACATATTGCGGGGGAAATACTAAAAAGCCATGTACTATATTATTTAGCATAAATGATTCATTTTTTTTATTTTTTGAAATACCTTATAATTGGATGAATAATTAAATACAGGATGGGGTGAGGGAACTTTCTGTTTTGAACATGTTGCAGTGATGTTCATAGGGAAGGGAGGGGTTCGGTGGAAGGGATGAAGTGGGATATTTGTGTTCCTGCTCCTCTCAGTCTCAATCATGTTGTGGATGGATGCCTTTCAAGCAATGGGAAATGTCTCCAAAGTAAGGAAAGGACCATTAGAATACCTGAAAATGTGGAATGAGTTCATGTGTCAATTCAGACCAGTATGTGACAATGATCCAACAATTCGTCTTACCCACTCTCCAAGAAAGGGATCTTGATAATGTGTAGTTACAACAAGATGGGGTTCACACCTCCAAGGCTTACATGGGTGTGTTAAGAGTAGCCCTTTCTGAATGACTGATCTCCTTGTGAGGGAACGTAAATTGGCCTGCATGCTCACCTGATTTATCCCCTCCTGGGTGTTTCCTGTGGTCTTATCTCAAGTCCATGGTTTACAAAGATCATTCCAAGACCTATGGAACAACATCCGATCCGAAATTGACAATATCCTGGTCGATGTGCTTGAAAAGGTGGCTCAAAGTTTTTGAAATCGACTGCATCTGTGCATTGATAATGAAGGGCGACATTTAACAGTCATTGTGTTAAAAACTGTGTAAATTCCAATGTTGTGTGGTAGATGGAAAATGATAATAAAATTGAGCGAAACATGTAGTGCGTTTTATTGCTTTTTCAAAACAGAAAGTTCCCATGCCCCACCCTGTATTATAAACTATATAATATGCAACCTTTCAGAGCTGGTTTTTTAATATTGTAAATTTGTCCTTGCAAATTTTGTGAACTATTAGAGGGAATTACATGAAATTTCAAATTAAAAGCTTTAATATTTCATTTTTTTATATTACTTTTTACACTTTTATTTATTACTTTACAATTAGAAGGGGGGGGGACATCAATTAGTGTTAGCACCTGTAAAAGTTATCAAGTGGAAATTTTTATATTGTCAGATGTTTAAGAAGATCAATTTAAACTATGTAACCCATGTTTAGAAGCCTCATAACTCAGAAACTTTCAAGCAGAATATTAAAACTAATTTTAGGATGATAAATTAGATAAGTAAAAAAAAAAAATGATATTCATAATAAGGAAATTCTTATTTAGAAGTTAATTAGCTATGTCAATTTATCAATTAGTCTAAAAACTTAATTCTTTTTGAGCTATAAAATTGATACTAATTTTGTGAAGTTGCAATTAGAATTTCAAAAAATGGTAGTAATACATTTAAAAAAAACCTATAAAAATTCTATTGTAAGAAATATTTTATGTCTCATTTTTAGAGGAATCTCCCCCCCCCCCACGCTCCCTTTTTTTTTTTGCTGGTATATTCAATAGCAGATTTTAATCAATTCAGTTTACCTATTGTTGTATTCTGTATGGATTACATGTATTTTAGAAAGTTAAATATTTTTTCTTGTGGCTTCCATTAAAAAGTTTAAATGTGCTGTAAAATTTTAAATGAATATTCAGATTTAATTAATTCTAACTCAACATGTTACAGTTACTTATTTTTTTAAAAATTTCTCAGAAAAAAATTTATGAAAATTTTTTTGTGATTTTTCAAGAAATAAATATCAATATTATATACAGCCCATTTTGATTAGATTTAATTTGTATTTTTCTAATAACTCAAAAGTGCTAATTTTTTTTTTTACATTTAAAAAAAAATTCATTTATATAGCTTTAATTTTTTAAGTGAACAGGTTTAATGTTATGTAATTTACTGCCAAAGTATTTGTGGTCAAGAGGAATTATTTATTAAAATTCCATTTAATAGAAATATTGCTTTAAGCGAAGGAGAAGGCATTTTAGATACATTATAAAGAAGAAAAGGTTTTAAAATGTATGTCTTGTCTATATATATATATATATATATATCATGTTTTGGAGTAATTCTTAAAATTGACAGAGTTTATCATATTATATTTTATTCCAAGGTTCAGCAAAACCGTTGGTACTCCAAGCCATGACAAGACGAGATCTCTTTCCGCGTTGATCAGCAGCGAGTGAGTCCTTAGTACACATGTCTCCTTTTGTCCAGCGAAAGTAGAAGTCAAAGTTCTTATACGGGGGGGGGGGGGGGTTGAGTTGTCCTGGTATGAAGTTTACCCAACTGACACTTGAAGGGCTGGAGATTCATCACATATATATAAAGAATTGTGGTATAGGAACTTCGTAAGATAATCATAAATTTTATTTATAAGCATAATATAATGAAATCATATGCATACTAAAAATCAATAAATTAAATTTTAATTTTACAATTTTTCTTAAGGAAAAAGAGTGAGAAGTTAATTTTAATCTGTTTATTTTCATTCTAATGCTAATTGATAAAAGCCTATTAAATTTTGACATTTTAATCCAATTTGAATTTTTAATGCTGACTCAAATGATAATACGCTATTCAATATTTGTTTTTAACACAATACTTATCAGTAACCGGAACATTCCAATCTTTCCCCGAGATTAAAGGAAATCCACAAACAATGAAACATTTTCAGTCTGATGTGGTATTTATAAATACCAAGTTTTTGAAAAGAAATATAAAATAATTCAGCTTAAGAAGTCCGCAGCCTCAACTTCTTGGTTTATTATCTATGCATTTGATCTACTTATGGAAGTTAAAGCAATATTGTGTACAACTGAACAAGAATGATCAACTTAAAGAGGTTGAATATCAATGGAGGGTTTATGGTATGGATAAAAGAATTAAATGAAAATTGTGTTTTGAATTTAAATTAAACATGCTTTTTTGTAAATGTGTGTATAATTATTATTTTGTGATATTAATGAACATGTAAAGACAGTGAAATTAAAACATTTATTCTAAAAATTTCATTCTATTATTAATGAAAAATCAATTTTATGAATTTTCCTTTTTAATCAGCCATTGATATAGAAAACTTGTCTGTTTTCTTATTTTTAATCAATTTGCATTTTTTACAGACAGCAGAGATTGCGATGAGTTGAACACCATACAAGAATCTGCTGCTGAAACTTCAGAGCCTACTTTCTCTGGAGTTGGAGGGACCAACACAACTAAAGATGAGAGTATTCAAACTGTATTTGCATCAAAAGATGAAACTGATTCTTTAAAACAAACTGCTCAACCACCAAAACAGGTTTCTGAAACTGAAACAAACACTAATCAACAAACTGAAAGTACTTTGCGGACTCACTTAACCGAGAATATTCAGAATTTTACACATTCAGACCAGGCTGTATCACACGAAACTGAATCAACAAAAAGTCAAAATGCAACACCTGCTCCCAATAATGAAATTTCAAAGTCCGTGGAAGAAACTAGTGGTGTAAATCATTCAACAGAAGTATCCACTACCAATACAGCCCCAAGAGATGTTTTAGATTCTTGCATGTCACTTATACGCCCAGATGGAGATGAACAGTTACAAGATTACATGTTCGAATCCAGTAATGTCCCTGATAATGCCAATAATAATCCATCTTCTACACCTGCTTCTATTCCTGTGATAGAGAATAAAACAATGCCAACTGACACAAGTGCCTTAAAACCAGTGTCTATAGGGACACCTTTTCAAGTAGAAACTCAAATGGCACTCACTCAAAGTGCATTGAATCAAAATACTACAACACCTTCCTGTAATTCACCAATGCCTATATCTCCAGCTGTACAGAACACCCACATTTGTTCAGTTTTTAATTCTTCAATGCCTACCACCACACTTGTGCAATTGCCATACTCACCTATGTCCACAATTGTCTTACCATCATCAGATGCCTTTCGAATGCAAAATAGTGTCCAGTATAGAATTGTTTTGCCTAGTGTTAATTGGGCTTGCAATCATGCTACAAGTGAAATTATAATGCCAGTCCAGTCAGAGGTAAATGCAAATGTTGTTCATGCTGCTGATGTAAATTCATCACCCATAAAAATACCTGCTGATTTCAGCCCCACTAAAGCTTTGAATTTAAAAGATAATGTTGCAAATTTTATCACTGTAACATCTGGTAAGCATCTTTTCATTTTATGTTTATATACTTTTTAGTTTAATTTTGTTTAGTGTGCTATCGTAAATGTGTGTCATGTACATCTCTTAATATATTTTACCTGTACATAAATATTGATTTTTAAGAAAATGTAAGTTCTTCAAACTTGTTTTTGATTGTGTTCTCCAAAAACAAAAGTATTCTTAAGTTGTATTATATCTTTGTGTGTTGTTGGACGCGGTAGCCAAGTGGTCAAGATATCGGACTCGTGTCATAAGTTCGAGCCCAGCTCCACTGAAGACCCGCCGTGTAAAGGAGCTATACATGTTAAATCTGTCAAGAGTTCAAACATCCTCCCATTGGTGTGGTAGTTAGGAGAGGGGATGCCAGCTCAGGTGTTGTCCTAGTCACTTGACCATGGTTCAAAATTACGAGGTCCATCGCCAAAAGCCCTCGTGTAGTTGAACAGTGCAACATTAGTATTCTCTCATCTTTGTGTGTTTGAGGTGGGATCAAAAACAAAAGTTTTTATGATTTATAATTACTAAATATATATAGTTTCAAATTAACTTAACATGAGCAATATGATTGTATGTTTTTAGTAATATCAGGAAACCTGATTTCTTCTCAATTCATACACTTTAAAGCTTGTAGATGTATGATCTTAAACTCCCCAAATGCTAGTGAAACCAGACACAGGGATCCTTGCGAGAGAACCTGATAATCCTGTAATACGTGGTCAAACACTTGCATGTGATTTTTGCCTTTTTTTATGTTCCCTCAAATATTACTTCATGTGTCCCACTGCCTTAGTTTTTTTTTTTTTTTTGTTATGTATCATACATTTAAAAAAAACTTGCATTTAAAAAAATTTATTTTATTAAAATAGTTTTATAATTATATAAAAGCAAAACCTGCCTGGTAAACAATTCTGCCCCCCCCCCCTCATTTTTTCTTTTTCGAAATTATTGCTGATTTCTTTTAAATATTGTTTTAAAAGAAAACAATATTTAAATATTGTATTAAATTTTACTTCAAAATATTCCAGAACAGTATTCTTGTGTTTCCCAAAATCATATCCTGTACATGGGCTGAATTAACTCAAACTCAGTGGCGCAACAGCCCATGAGGGCCAAGGCCTACTGTGCCCATCTCAGTATACGTGACCATTGGGTGCTGGGGTGCATGAGCAGATGTTCCGATCAGATGGTCAGCCTGAAGCAAAACCCCCAGTGTTTGGTCCCCAAGTAAGCTTGGTTCTTATTTTATCGACCCACTGATGGGATGAAAGGCTGAGTCAACCTTGCCCAGCCTGGGGTTTGAACCTCGGACCTGTGGTGTGGAAGCGCGATGCACTAACCATTCAGCCACTGGGCTTCATGGGCTGAATTAGTAAATTCAACAAATCTTCCTATTAGGGCTGGACAATGTAGACATCTCTACATCGGCAACTTTACATCGTGATGTTACAATGTATCGCGATGTAAAACTTTTATAAATAAAAAAAAATAATGTGCCACCGCTTTCTGTACATATTAAAAAAATAAAATTATTGACCATATAAAAAATTATTAATAAGTGAAATAATTAAAAATGGTACACTTTCAATTTGAAAGATAATTTAACAGAAACAGGTCGAAACATAAAAATGAACCTGTAAAAGAATTAAAAAAGGCATTCAAATATAAAAAAATGTACTATACAATTTGAAAATGCAAAAAATATTTTTTATTTATGACTAAGGAAAATTTGCATCTCTGCATGCTTAGGGAGAAGGGAAGCTCTTTGTCTTGTTATAACGCTTCCACCTGAACTGAAAACTCTTTCTGAGGCCACACTTGAACCCTGAATACACAGATATTTTCTGGCTAGAACTTTCAGAGATGGGAAAGATTCGTAGTGAACCTTCCACCAATCGAGGGGATCATGTTCGAATGAAACTCTTGGCATAGGTAAATATTCATTGAGCTCTTTCTCAGTTTCCTGGGAAGGATTCCTTGTATTTTCTGAATTACTGTTTGTACCGAACACATCAAAAAATTTAGCCAATCCTTTCTTGTTTTGTTCTTTTGTCCTAGTTTCAATATTTTCAAAATTATCAGGATTAGATGTCTTCTGTGTTGTATAAATGTTCCTCATTTTTGCAACAGCTAATTTCTTTACTTCTTCGGAAGACTATAAAGTTTAGCTGGAATCTTGGATCACACAGAGTTGATAACTGTAAATTTGATGACATGGGATGAGATTCATACTTATTTAGGGACTCTAAAATTTCTGATTTGATACTTTTAAGTAGCGAACTGTCTTCATCCTTGTTTTGAAGATTATTTTTTTATTTTCATATATAAAGGTAGTACAGCTGACGCTGTTGTATATTGTTCGCCGCTCAAGGAACTTGTTATGTCCTCTAATAACTCAGTCGCTCTTGTGAAGTCTTCTAAGGCTGAAATTTCATTTTCCTCTAGCATCAAATGCTTTTTATTTGAGTACTCTAAAAGGGTTTTGCAAATTGGCAGCTGATTTTCCAGAAATCGTTTCACTAATTTTAAAGTGCTCCACCATCGAGTTGGACAAGCAGAGGGAAGTGTTTTTACCTCCATTTGTAGTAACTCTTGGGCTTTGTGGTGATCTCTCTTCATCTTCCAACTCATTGCAAATGCATTTTGCAACTTTTTAAGCTGTGCAATAGCTCTCTTCAATACAGGAATATCCAAAGAGTGATTAACCCCTATGTTTATATTGTGAGCAAAACAAGAAATATGAGCATTCTCTAAATTGAGTTCTTCAATTGATTTTAAGATGTTACTCCCATTGTCAGTAGTGATTGACATTATGTTCTGGACATCAATGCCCCAATCATTTAAAATACTCATCAAAATGTGCACATGCTAGACATGCTGATTTCAGTGCCCATCTGATGTGATAAAATGTACTGTAATAGTGATGTATGGTGTATTGGCTATAGATGTCCAGCAGTCAGTTGTTACAGAAATTGTATCTTTGTTAATTAATGACAGTTCCTGCCTAATCTTGTCCCTGACTTCATTATAGAGTTTTGGAACTGCTGTAGCAGTAAAGTGCTTTCGTCCAGGTAAGCTATAACGAGGGTTAAGGACCTTCACCATATTTATGAATTCTTTTCTATCAACAAGGTTGTATAGCTGCATAGTGAACACTAAAAATTTTGTTACTGAGTCAGTAGTGTGTTTAGAGGCTTGGTCATCCAACCATTGAAAATCAATCATAAACTTTTGTCTTTTATACCTATGATTGTCAACAAAGTTAAATTGATTGGATTCAGATACAGCCATGTTTGAATGTGGTTGCGGCTCATCAATTGACTCATCAACAGCAGCACAAAATGGAGAATATTGCACTGTCGCCGTGACTACTTTACTTTTATTAGAAACTTCAGAAAACTTTAATGGATGATGAAGCCTGAGATGACCAAATAAATTAGATGTACTTCCACTTTTTGCTGAAACTGGGGACCTACAAAGTTTGCAAACTGCTATATCTTCAGAAATGATTTGTCCGCTTTCATTCGCTGGTAACCCAAAATGTTCCAAAGCTCGACTTTTAGACTTCTTCTTTGGAAGCATTTGAGAAAATACTGGACATTCTAATGTTCGATGAGCAACTGACATCTTTTTTCATTCACACAACTTTTATCATAGGAGATTCCTACAAAAAGAATTAATTTGATAATTATTGTATACAGATGTCACAAGCAAATCAATTTTACCCACTATAATGTTGCAAAAATATCCCTTTTTTCCTTTACCTCTGGAAAAAAAATGTCTGGTAATAATTTGATCATTCGGAATATTAGACATCTGGATTTCGGACTTTATACCGTAATTTTATTTTCAATACTTCCGAAATTCCGTCTTTATTATCAAGTATTCGAGGTTCCATTAACTAAATATCGATTTTTGCGAATTGCCGTTTTATTTTTTTTTACCCAATACCACCCATAATCAGAAAAATTGATTTTCCGGCATAGTCGGTCATGACGATGCCGAATTATCGATGCTGTACTGTACCTCTACAAATAAAGGAAACACACTCAATAAATTACTCTGAAGATTATTTTTATGATAAAGTATATCAAAAATAATATTTGTAAAAAATTGAAGCCTGCAAAAATGTTTAGCTCGGATTATTTATTTATTTAGGCAGACTTTAGAAAAATTTGTGGTTCCACAAAATTATAAAACATTAGCAAAAAAAGATTACATTTGATACCGCCTACGGGCTGAACCGAAAACGAAATTCCTTGATAAATACTTTTTCCCATAAAAATAAAGTTATCTAGTTTGCTTGAAATATTAAAATAAAACTCATTTATTGAAAAAAGCACATGTGACAGACGTGATAATTTTCGAAAGAAAAAAATTACTCTAATAAAAACATTTGCCGCGGGATTGATTATTTTGTAAGTAATACATTTTCCCCCCCTCTCTCTCTCTGCTCTTAAACACCTTAATCAAACATAAACATTTTCTTTTCATTAATAAATATCAGAAAGGTTTTAATCAAAACATAAAAAAATGCTTACCTTAATGACAGTAACAGTTGGCGATGTTTGCAAATAAATCAAAATATTTCCACTCTGGACTGCAGACTTGTACATCGGTTGCTGGTCTGAATTAACTATTCACCACGTGCTGATACAAGCGATGCAACACAACACCGAACACCGTGATTCACGATGAACGTCAAATCGATTTATTTTTCATCGGTTTGAAGTCGAGCAGCTAAGAAAACCCTAAATCGAAATGAAACTCATTCCTACATCTACATTAGACCGGGCGCAAATGTTTGTCTCCAGCATTCCCCACGTGACACCGAAAATCGCTCATTTCTCACCTCTCGATTTTCGGTTTTTCTGCAGACGCGATTGATACAAAACCAGTTTTTCCTCACTCGGTTTTGTCAAACTTACATCGGAATGAAGCTCAGCTCTATTTCGAATCTTGGGTGTATGGCTACATCGAAATGGTATTTATGGCTGCACTGGTTTAGAGATGCATCATTCTGGATAGAAATAAAACACCGGTTTTTTGATGTAGCGTTTACACCGGTGTTTACCGATGTATCGATGCATCGTCCAGTCCTACTTCCTATAACTAGTGCAGCATATTTTGTTATTGCTAATGCCACCTGATTGGCAATGCGAATTCGAGGCCCACAAAATTCATTGTGGCAAGGGGCTAGTTTTTATAGCTGTCGTTAGCGATAGCTGTGCAAGACATTCATAATGTATTGTAAAATCTCTAATTTTATTTATTATTTTTGCAAAGAAAAAGTAATAAAAGGAAAGGTCTGAAATAAATGGAAAAAGCACTAATCTTATTACAAATATCATGGATTTTTTGTTCACTATCTTACTTTATTGCAAATTCAGATTTTCTCTTTTCTGATGATAATTCCTGTTTAAATTAACAAGTGGAGTTTAGTCGCTGTTTTCCCCTGCAAAAGAAAGAAGGGGGAAAAAATGGTTACAAACACTTTATGCTGTTATATAGTCAAGAGAAATACCAGAAAATGTGGTTGCCATTTTGGTGAACTTATTATTTTAGGTGTAAAATAATTTTTGTCCTTTTGGAGAGGGGAAGTAACAAAATAGGATCCTATCCATGAAGAATATTGATTGTTGATTCATCTGAACAACAAACCTGAAAACAATGCAGCTAATTAAATATTTCTTATGTTTATGAATGATCATGAATTAATTTATTTGTTAACAGTAAATTGTGCTTATGCATTTGATTAAAAATGTTCTAATTTTATATTAACTTAATTTCAAATTGCATAAATTTTCAAATTTGTTAGAATTTTACACATGTATTAATTATATATATATTGTTAATCCACTCATAGCTCAGAAAAAGATGTGTCACATGTTTAATTCTCAAGAAAGCATGCATACATTACTTAAAGTATTTACTAAACTTTTTGTTATTGATCCGTGAATTAAGTCTGGATCCATGTTTGTTTTTATAAATCTAAGGAAAAACCCTTAACATGCTTTTATAAGCTTCACTTGTATGTAATGGAATCTTTGAACTTGATTTTTACCCTCTTGAAAAGGTCAGAAATTTTGCACATTTGTCAGGGATTGATGACAATACAATAATTCCCTAATTTAATTCCATTGTCCTGATAAGGGGATCACCAGGATGAACTATTTTCAGATTTGGCGACTAATTCTATGTACCATTTTCAGATTTAGCGACTGAAAGATTACTTTACAACCCTAAAAGCGAAAACTCTTGTGGTTAATACAAAATAGTGTTCTTCATGCGTCAGCAATTTCTTGCCGTAATATAAGCAATTGTCTAGTTTTTCTGAAAATAATAATTTTAAAAAAAAGACTCGTGTATGTGGGGAAAAAATTGTTCTAATTGCTAAACTTTTATTTACCTATTAAAATAGATATCGCTAAGTGTTCAGAAACACTATAAAAGCTGCTGTGATTTTCAACAGCATTAGCATCTGCTATACAGCTGAGTCCAGAACAAAAGACCAAATAGTCTTCATATGTCTTTAATATTACATAAATGATGAATTGGAGAATTTATTGATACAAGTGTTTTGTTAGGTAGTCATGTCTAGTTTTAATTCTAAAGTTAACAACTCTGGCAGGTCTACACAGTCATTAAAAATAGGGCTTCCCATTAAGAAATCCCAGTTCTTCTCCACTACTGAGTCCCAAATCTTCTTTTGAAAATGAGCCTTTTCTAGTATTGTAGATTCTTTTGATAACAAAACAAGAGATGATAGCAGACAAGAAAGGAAACCTTTGTTAGTGTGTCAGCAAACTCATAACCCATGATTCCACAATGACTTGGTATCCATTGCCATTGCAAGCTGACATTACAACCACCATCATCAAGGAATTAAGAGATAAATATATGTGGGAGGGAGATGGTTTTCTTATTAAGCAAAATTTGTTTCAATTTATGGCATTTTTAATTTTTTTAGAGTATTACTAAAATTTTAATAATTAATATTTCAGATAAAATTATTATAATTGCTATTATATATATATATATGTGGGACGGCGTCTAGGGGAAGGTTCGATTTTAATGTTAAAATAAGCACGCAGAGTTAAAATAACCTAATTTATTAATAACACAACTAAAACATTTACTATTTACAATGGGTTTTAAATAATTCGAGATAGCACCATACTAATTCCGAAAACACGTACTCTTTCTCAAAACAACGGAGAGACCGATTTCCTCTGACCTGCCTTCGTTCAAGCTTTGGTGCAACTCCCAGTTTTTCTCTTCTGTCCCCTTTATAAACACATGACCTCATTGTATCGCACAGCTAAAACTCACGTGGTTTCGATTAGTGGTGCCATCTCTTACAATAAAAATCAAAAGTAAAAGAAAACTTGCACTCCTTTCCTACAAGTTCGGCCATCCTGGGAATCACTGACCTCAGTGATTTTACATACCACACAATAAAATATAGGCCTCTGCAAAATTAATATTAATCGAAGATAAAAATTCCAAGATGGACATTCAAATTTAAAAATAAGGATACAACTCCCAAAAATGAAATATTAATAGCAAAGAAAACAAAAAACATTAATACACATTATGTTCTTTTAAAAAGAATAGAAAACGCTTTTTATAAAAATACATCATCATGGTGAGTAAAATTTCATTAAATCAGCAGATGAATTTGTTATCTTAGGTCCCTCATGATCACCCACTTTCTCTAAATCATATCTATCTCTAGGTTTTACTTTAACTATTCTATATGTTCCCTTCTCATGTGCTAACTTTATTATCCCAGTTTGCATATCTCTTGGTACAACTATCAATTCACGACCTTCAACATATTTGTAAAGTATTTCGTTTTTATCGAAAAAGTCTGAATTGCTGTTTGTTTCAATCAGTGACCTTAGACTCTGAGTGTATTCATCCTCTTGTTGTGCCCTTTTTAATCTTGCGGTTAGAGTATCGTCAGTAATTATTGCGACTGGATATCTGCTAAGGGCATCCACATGTTGCATTCCCTGGCCGGAATGATGCACAATTTCATAATCAAACTCTTCCAGCAATAATGCCCATCGCGCTATACGAGTAACCAAATCCTTTTTGTCCATAGTCCTTTGAAACGCTGAGCAATCCGTTATGACTTTGAAATGATTTCCCATAAGGTAGGTACGAAATTTCTTTAAAGCGTTGACAACAGCAAGAACTTCAAGTTCATAGCTGCTATACTTCTCCTCTGCCGGAGTAGTTTTCTTAGACATGTATTGAACTGGATGCAATTTTCCATCTTCTGCCTCTTGGAGTAAGACGGCTCCGTAGCCTTGTTGACTTGCGTCCGTGTGCAATTCGGTTGTTTTTTCCTGCTGGAAAATACTTAATACTGGACTTTCAGTCAATAATTGTTGGAGCTTTTCAAATGCTTCTATTTGAGGTCGTTCAAAGACAAATCGATTGTCGTTTCTAATTAGATCACTCAAAGGTTTCGCTATTTTAGAGTATGACGGAATAAATTTTCGAAAATAGCCAGTGAGTTCTAAAAAGCTTTGGACTTGTTTGACAGTCGTTGGTACAGGAAACCTCTTGACAGCTATCGTTTTTGCAACTGAAGGGCGCACCGTTCCATTTTCGACAACGTGACCCAAAAATTCCACCTTTCGTTTTAAAAACTGACATTTTTCAAACTTGATCTCCAACCCATATCTGGATGCGACCTCAAACACCTTCTTTAGTTTTTCCAAACCTTCTTTCTCATCTTTACCTGGAACGATCAAATCGTCCAAATAAATTATTACGATGCCTTTTCGCATGAGTTCCCTAAAAATGCTGTACACATATCTTTGGAATCTTTGCTGTACACATATCTTGCAGCCTATCCAATACGTCCTCTATCAGTGGCAAGGGGAAGCGATCCTTGACTAATTTTCGGTTCAGTTTCCTATAGTCAATGCATAGTCTGTCGGTACCATCTTTCTTCTTAAATAACACGATTGGACTTGCATATTCAGAAGAGCTTGGTCTCACGATTCCCTTATCCAACCATTCGTTGATCTGCTTGTTGACGGTCTGATTCTCCAGAAACGACAAACGGCGTGCTGTTTGGTAAACTGGTATATTATCCTTCAGGATAATTTTCATGGATACATTTGTCGTTTCGGTCTTCTTAGGTGTATAGCTGTTGATTAGTTCAGAGAGTTCCTTTCTTATTCGAGGATTAATAGCATGTTTAACTTCGATTTCGTCTTCAGTTCTTGCTTCATAAACCTGTGTATTCACAAACCACACCTTCTCTTAGTGTTTACGGAAATAAACACCTTTTTTTATCAAAGCCAACAAAAGCTTGTTCCAAAATGTCCGATCCTATCACTGCCTGGAACTCCAAATGCACCACAGGCACGACATGCCATATTACGGAATATTTCTCTCCATCCAATTCGATTTCTCGTTGGAACGATCCTTTTGTTTTGACTTCGTACTTTCCCAATCCAGATAACACGACAATGTCCTTCGAGAGCTTCGATTGCTCGATGATTCCTTTGCTTACATCTTCACGAATGAGCGAAACTGAGCTTCCAGTGTCGATTAGAGCCTCAAAAGTCTTGTTTCCGAGTGTTATTTTCCTGGTCTTAATTCTGTCTTGCTGAATTCGAGAACAGATCTGGACCGGAGAGCTTGAAGATTTATTGATTTTCGTACCCTTGTTGCGCTTTGTGCAATCTACGGCATAGTGACCTGGTCCCCTGCAGTAGCTACATGTTACCTGTTTAACTCTTTTATCGTAAGTTCTCGTCGATTGAAAGCATTTTCTATCATTCCAATTATTTCCAAGGTGAAAACGTTCTTGCCTTTGAGAACAATTATCGTTATTGTTCGATCTCTTAGCAAATGAGTTTAACTGCTTTGGCCCTATAATTCTTCGGACGTCCTCATAATCTTCAAATTTTTTTGCTAGCTCAATAGATGAGTTAATAGTAGACCATTCGTCCAAAAAGTGTTCCTGAAAATCATACGGCGCCCTCTTCTTCATTTGATTGGCTATGATTGATTCTCGTAATTGGTCGTAGGTGTTAACTTTTAAGCCAAAAGTCCATCCATCAAAATACGTCTGTAATTCGTGTTGAAAATCTTGCCATGTTCGTTCATCGGACTTTTGGTGAAACAAAAATAACTGACGAAATTTTTTCGGAGATAATTTAAATCTTTGTAAGAGTAAATCCTTTACATGATCGTAATCATTACACTTATCAGTTGATTCTCTTGCGATCAGATGGGCAATTTCGACGGGTATTAAACCTATAAGTTTTTGAACCCAATCTTTTTTCGGTAAGAAAGTTAGTTCTGCATGACGCTCAAATAAGGTAAGATTCAAACCAATATCTTCCTTCATATTAAACTTATGAAAAGTTTCGTGAATCAGTTTATTCGATGCTTGAACGTTTTCGGTGTTATTCGGCATACCGGCAGTCTGTTGCGCTTGTATTCGCAACTGCTCTAATTCGTACTCTCGTCTTTCTCTCTCATCCTTTCGCATATCCTCTCTCTCTCTCAGCCCTTTCTCTCTCTTCTCTTTCTGTACGTTCCTCCACTATGCTATCAAGCATCTTTTTAACATCGTCTTCATCGTAATCTGGGCTTTTTACGATCAGCTCCTTTAACTTCAATTTTGTGATACCTGCTTCGATAGTAAGATCCAAATCCTTGGCGAGCGACACCAAATCCTCTTTCTTTTTCACGAGTAAGAATGCCATTTTTATACTCAGAATGGTGACCCAGAGAACAACTTAAATTTTTTTTCAAGTTAAATGAGACAAAACTATGAGAAAAGTTTACTCACCAATTCAGAAACAAAAGATAATTTAAATAAGATGCAATTATCAATTATAAACAATTATAGACAAAAATGGACTTTTTAAAGAATTCCCGGAACTTAAATCCTTTTACAAAACACAACAGCATTACATTTAATATCAATTTTATTTTTTATTAAAAAAAACAATGCGTTCCTCTCTTTATCAAAAATAGATTACTAAGAAAAAACACGGAAAGTACTCAGTTATTAATCCAAAACTAAAAGAACATCAAATATCTATGTCTGCAATTAAACCAATAATAGTACCTAGTACTTCAAAATTCAATTTCAGATTCACAGAACAGGAAATATACACACAAAATCATTCATTTATATAATTTTCGCCTATTACCCACACAATACCAAAAAAGAGGATACTAGCACAATTCAATGTAATTCTGAAGACACTTTACGTTGACCTCAATGACACAGGAAATCTTGTTTCGTGTTGATAACTCGCAATTCGATGCAGTTCCAAAGGTTCTCTCGTCAGTGTTGACCTCAATGATCAAGGTAATCCCGTTCAATTCGTTCAGTATCTCGTTGAGTCGCTGGGCTTCCAGTTTTGGTTGACTGTAGCTGATGTGGAAATTCGCCAAGATTCCGTGTTTCTAACCAAGTCAATGGACCCCTTCCACCTGTAGACTGTTCTCGCTGAAGTATTTCCGTATCGCTCGTAAAATTTCTTATCCAGCTGAAGGCTTCGCCGGGTCTCTATTCGATGCAAGGCAAGGTCTATGTACCGCTCAGGAAATCAAAAATCAACGAGGAGGTAAAACTTTTAAAAAATGCTCTTAGATAAAACTTTGAATAGTTTAAAAAACTCCCGGTCGAGCCCCCAATTTGTGGGACGGCGTCTAGGGGAAGGTTCGATTTTAATGTTAAAATAAGCACGCAGAGTTAAAATAACCTAATTTATTAATAACACAACTAAAACATTTACTATTTACAAGGGGTTTTAAATAATTCGAGATAGCACCATACTAATTCCGAAAACATGTACTCTTTCTCAAAACAACGAAGAGACCGATTTCCTCTGACCTGCCTTCGTTCAAGCTTTGGTGCAACTCCCAGTTTTTCTTTTCTGCCCCTTTATAAATACATGACCTCATCGTATCACGCAGCTAAAACTCGCATGGTTTCGATTAGTGGTGCCATCTCTTACAATAAAAATGAAAAGAAGTAAAAGAAAACTTGCATTCCTTTCCTACATATATATATATATATATCCCTTATATATATGATATTCAATGCTATAACAGAATTTCCATTTGAATTTATAGCAGAATGTAATCTAAATCAAGATGTAATAAATTATTAATTTTTTTCTTTTAAAATATTCATACTATGAAAAAATTATAGAAATTCAAACTAGTATACAAATTTAAAGGTTTTATTGATAATAAGGAAATGATTCTATTGATATATTTTTTTCTAATTAGTAATTGGAGTGATCGCCGCTGTGTTTTGATAATAAACCTTCTGTCATTTTTTTTTTATTAGAAAATCATGTAACATAAAATTTGTAACTTTATAATTTACAACAAAATCAATGTTTAAATTACTATGAAAAAGTTAAAGGGATTTTTTTTTGTATGTTTAAATGTATTATTAAAAATTGTTTCACTTAACAAAACTTTTATTGTGACAAAACCCGAGTTCTTAAGCAGTATTTTATTTTAAATATTGGTCTTTTGGAAAGGGAGTTTCATTTTTATATTTAGAAAAATATGATTTATATTTTAGAAAAATATGAAGTAATAAAGAATATATGTAAAGTTGAAATAAAGCTAAAAGTTTTCTTTATGTTTTGAGAAAAAATCAGATGTAACCAGTGATGACTAAACAGTCTTTTTTTTTAATCATTGGTATTACTTATTTTTTAAAATTCTATGTATTCAAATTCATATTTAGCATATAAATAGATGCTTAAAATTTAAACATATATTTTTGCTAACATTGTAATATGTCTATAACTTTAAGTAATTTTGATATCAGGCTTTTAAATTTGTAAAATGTATGTTTTTTAAAGGTAATTTTTCATTAACATGTTACTAGTCAAATATGTCAAAGAATACAAACATGTCAAAGAATGCTGTCCACTATGCCAAATATTATAAATTTGTGATTTAATTCTTTCAGTTTTTATTTATTGGATGTAATTTAAGAATTAACTGATGAGTGAAATGAATTATAGAAGGTAAAAACAACATTAGAGCTGTTCTGCAATTGTGGGTATATTGGAGGTTTTACCCTACGAAACTAAATTTTTTTTTATTGACTCTCCTAATTGTTGTGTTTATAACTGCTATTCAGGAAAACATTGGAGATGGCAATATTATTTTTTTCAGACTGTTAGAAAGCATACAAGACAGAAACATTTGAAAATGCTGACTTTGAACATTTCACTGGCAATCATTGTACTGATTACTTAGACCTTGATACTATGGTAAGCAATGCAAAATTGCTCAATAAATGCCTTTAGGGCACTGCTTGACATCATTTAGAGACCCACTTCATAGAATTTGGGACTGCTTTTATATATCTCAAAGCCAAAGCATTTTATAAATTCTGAAAGATATTTACAATTTCATGCTATTTGTATGTAAGTCCGATAAAATAACATTACTCATAATATGTTTGCACTTTTTTCCTTCATATTTTGCCTTTTGAATCATCTTGTTTCATATTCTTATTGTAGTGACAAACAGTGCCATGCTATTAAAAAAGTACCTTTTTAAAAGTAGTGTTATTAAGATAATTTTCCACAATTTTCCCCTTCATTCACTTATTCATTTTTTTTTTTTTCATAATAGAAAATGCTCCTTCAAAGAAGAAAAAGAAAAAGCATAATGTTAAGTCTATTATTCATATATCTCCATCTTCAGATTCTTTTGCTAACAGGAAAAGAAAAAAAATGAAACCACCAAGGAAGAAACGACGCAACTTATTTTCCTCTCCTGAAAATCCAACAGATACAGATAATAGTGAAATTGTTGATGATATTCCAGTTCTTTCAATTCCAGATCCTTCCCCTAATAAAAATGAATCATTGTCTGATATGGAGATTCCAGTTCTTTCAATTCCAGATCCTTCTCCTAATAAAAATGAATCATTGTCTGCTATGGAGATATTATCCAATATTGTTGAAAACAAAAACACGCAAAGTCCAATATTGAAAGCCATGATTTCATCTGCTAAAATATTGGCTGAAAAAGGTGGAAGACTTAATTCTACACATGTTAGAGCTCTTGAATTTTCATCTTCTGTTGAAAATGAAGTAAATGATCAAGGAAAATTAACATCAAAACAATTAAAAACACTTTCTAAGAGTGATAGTGTAAGATCATCTTCTCGCCTGAAGCAGAAAAAAGTTTGTAATTCACCATCATGTTTATCATCTAAGTCACCTAAAAGTGTGGATTCAAACAAAGAAGAAAATAAATGTGCACCTATTGAAAAATCAAATGTTACTGTTGATTTAGTTGAAAGTACTATTGAGCAATTGAATACATGTAAAAGTGTTCCATCATCAGTGTCTGATGTTGTATTAAGTGCTATGCAAGAGGCTTTGCAGTCAAAATCAGTGAATTCTAAGAAACAAAATTCATCTGATATGAATGATGTGTTTAATATAGCAGAAACAAATATTGATCCGCAGGAGTTTCCAGTAAGTAAGATGCCTTCAAATTCTCCAAATATTAAGGGAATGATTTCTAGAGAACAATATTTTCCAAATTCTTCTGACAGTGATTCAGATTTTGATAACCTACCTATATGTGTCATAGCTGCATCTCTGTGTGCAAATAACTCTAAAGCAAAAGAAGCAGAGGTAAATTCCCTTGGTAAAAATATGAAGAAATCAATACATGAAGCAGAATTGAGAAAAAAGCATACTATGAAATCTGCTGAAAAAAAGTCTTTAGTGAAAATGTCTCCTTCAACAAAATTATCCAGTGAAAGTACACCTCTGCAAAATAAAGTTTCTGGCATGTCTGAACATTTCAGTATACCTCTGAAAACTAAACATTCTACGTCTCAGAAACAAAATATAGAAGAGAGTGCAAATTGTACATCAGAGTTACCTGCATCATCAATTAACTCCGAAGAAAGATGTAGTAGTGATAAGAAAGATTTCTCTTCAGATTTTTCTGGAAAAACTAGTTCCAAAAATGAATCAGTAGAATCCAACACAGATAAATGTTCAAACAAGAAAGAAAAACCAAAACCAATTTGCAGTGTAAAAAGTTCTTCAAAATTTGATAAGAACTTAGAAAATAAGAACAAAGGAAATGGTATAATGGGTTTGTCTGATAGAGAAGGAAATAGTCCTTTCCCCCTAATTATTCTAGATAGTGATGAAGAAGTAGAAAAAAGTACTGAAATAGATACAAGTACTATTGTTAAAACTGAATCTGAAGATCTAAATAGGTCTCCAAAAATACAAAGGACAAAACAACGAAAAAAGAACCGTAAGTCAAAAATAGGTTCACGTGTGAAGAAGAAAAGATCAAGTACTAAAAACTCTTCTAGGAAAGCCAAAAAAAATTTTAGTGTATCTAAAAAACTGAATGAAACTACTGTTGTCAATGAACCTGGTGATAATTCACCTGGTGTGAAGAAAAAAAGATCAAGTACTAAAAACTCTTCTAGAGAAGGCGAAAATCTTTTTAATTTATCTAAAAAACTGAATGAAACTACTGTTGTCAATGAACCTGGTAATAATTCACCTGCTGTGAAGAAGAAAAGATCAAGTACTAAAAACTCTTCTAGAGAAGGCGAAATTTTTTTAAATTTATCTAAAAAACTGAATGAAACTACTGTTGTCAATGAACCTGGTGATAATCATCAATTAAATAAAGACACTGATTTACCTTTATCTACAACTATTCTTTATGGATCACAAAGTAGTCCTATTGATAAAAAAGAAAATAGAAGTGAGAGGAAACTTTCAAATTTTGTGTCATCACCTGTGGAAAAAAATGATGTAAAATCTCAAAAGTCAGTTGAAAAGGTTAAAGTTTCAAATAAATATAAAACATCAAAGAAAACAAAGAGCATAGATGAAGTTTGTGATAAACTTTTGCAAACTGCTAGTCAATCTTCTCCACATAAGCAAGATTCTTCTGATTCTCTTGTTAATAATCCGCAAGTACAGCTTCTTAAATTACCAGCTGATATTGTTGCAAATAAAGTTAACGAAAAGTCATCTGAGAAACAGGCAATTGAAAAAATGGAAAACGCTATTGCAGCATCAGGAAATAAAACTTTTGCTGAATCTGAAATAGCATTGAAAGAAATTAGTTCTAAAAATCCAGATGGAAACAAAGAACTAGTTATTAATTCAGAACTTAAAACTAATGCAGAAATGGATTTGGGAACAAAAATCATTTCAAAAGAGTCCAGCAATATCAATCTGTCAGTTTCAAATGTAAAAAAAAGAGTCGTACCTCCACCTAAGAAACGAATACGACCAGTTCCAGTTATGTCACCCTGTGACCAAAGCTTTTCTCCGTTTTCACCTTTTTCATCCCCTGCCCATTCAGCGTGTTTAGATTTAAGTTTAAAATCTAAGGAAGTACCTTCTCTTTCTACGGATCCTTCTAATTCAGAAAAAAGAAATACAGAAATTTTACCTGAACCTGAAGTAACAAAATCCCCTCTGAAAATAGAAGTAAAAAGGAAATGTTTATCTGGTAAACCAAAATCGATGGCAGAATTCTATAAAAATGCTTTGCCAAATCGTGATGGAGAATTACCAATCAGCCCTGATCCTATATCTAGCTCTTCATGTACCATTGATACTTTTCTTGCTAGAAGAGAAATGAGTATTTTAAGTGAATCACCTTCAAAAAAAGAAACCAACTTGATTGGTGAAACTTCTTTTTCAAAAGAAGCAAAGGAAATTATTCAGAAAAGGAAACTTTCTTTAAATGAAAATCAATCTTCAGATGAAGAAGGTTTAATAAAATCTCCAGAACTTTCAAATGCTGTTGAAAATCCAACTGATGGAGTTTTGAGTGAATCATCTCCAATAAAAAAAACTCATTCCACTAGGAAGAGAAAACGTGCTATAAATGAAAATCATTCTTCAGATGAAGAATGTTTTTTTAAATCCCCAAAGAAAGGGATCTGTTCTTCCAAGAAGAAAAAACTTTCTTTAAATGAAAATGAGTCTTCAGATGAAGAGGGTTTAATAAAATCTCCTCCAAAAATTTCGACTACTATGAAAAATCCAACATCACATAATGAACCAGATAAAGAAAGTTTTGTGAAATCCTCAATGAAAAAGATCTGTTCTTCCAAGAAGAAAAAACTTTCTTTAAATGAAAATGAGTCTTCAGATGAAGAGGGTTTGATGAAATCTCCTCCAAAAATTTCGACTACTATGAAAAATCCAACATCACATAATGAACCAGATAAAGAAAGTTTTGTGAAATCCTCAATGAAAAAGATCTGTTCTTCCAAGAAGAAAAAACTTTCTTTAAATGAAAATGAGTCTTCAGATGAAGAGGGTTTGATGAAATCTCCTCCAAAAATTTCGACTACTATGGAAAATCCAACATCGCATAATGAACCAGATAAAGAAAGTTTTGTAAAATCCTCAATGAAAAAGATCTGTTCTTCCAAGAAGAAAAAACTTTCTTTAAATGAAAATGAGTCTTCAGATGAAGAGGGTTTGATAAAATCTCCTCCAAAAATTTCGACTACTATGAAAAATCCAACATCACATAATGAACCAGATAAAGAAAGTTTTGTGAAATCCTCAATGAAAAAGATCTGTTCTTCCAAGAAGAAAAAACTTTCTTTAAATGAAAATGAGTCTTCAGATGAAGAGGGTTTGATGAAATCTCCTCCAAAAATTTCGACTACTATGAAAAATCCAACATCACATAATGAACCAGATAAAGAAAGTTTTGTGAAATCCTCAATGAAAAAGATCTGTTCTTCCAAGAAGAAAAAACTTTCTTTAAATGAAAATGAGTCTTCAGATGAAGAGGGTTTGATGAAATCTCCTCCAAAAATTTCGACTACTATGGAAAATCCAACATCGCATAATGAACCAGATAAAGAAAGTTTTGTAAAATCCTCAATGAAAAAGATCTGTTCTTCCAAGAAGAAAAAACTTTCTTTAAATGAAAATGAGTCTTCAGATGAAGAGGGTTTGATAAAATCTCCTCCAAAAATTTCGACTACTATGAAAAATCCAACATCACATAATGAACCAGATAAAGAAAGTTTTGTAAAATCCCCAATGAAAGGGATCTGTTCTTCCAAGAAGAAAAAACTTTCTTTAAATGAAAATGAGTCAACAGATGAAGAGGGCTTGATAAAATCTCCAAAAATTTTGACTACTATGAAAAATCAGGCGTTACCTAATCCATCTCCTGCACAAGGCCAAATTAATGCACATTTATCGTCTGATGAAGAGGGTTTAATAATTTCTCCTGTAAAACATCATAATTTAGAGCACAATATAGTTCCAACTTCGTCACACATTAGAAAAAAGCAACTTGAAAATGTTTCCAATCGTAATAATCAGATAACTTACTCAATAGAAACATTACCTTTGCAAAATTCTAGAAATCCAAATCACTCGTTGAAAAATGTTGATAATGTTACTGAAAAATCAACACATGCACGAACTTCACATGTTAACAGGCCTCAACCTTTATATAAAATCCGACAAAAATCAAGGCTAAAAGAAATGAGTAATCCTTATATACCAGCTGGTGTTAAATTTCCTTCCAAATGGAGTAATTCTACTATTTATAATTATTCAACTGCAATTAAGGCCACCACTTCTGAAGTAGATAAGAAAGAGAGTGACGGTGTCAGTTCCTCTAAAGGACCAAGGAGAAGTAGACCTAGTATAAAAGTTGCCTTTAAATCTCCGGCTAAAAGAAACTCTCATGTCAAAAATAGCTTTCCTAAAGACAGACAATCTTATTCAAGATATGAAGTTAAACCAAATCCTCCTTTTCGAACTTTATATTCTGCTCGAGCAGCCCATAGATATAACTTAGGGCCGCGTATATCTCCTCCAAGGAACTCTCCATATAATTTAAGCAGATCAACAATAGACCGTCACAGAGTTGAAAGTAAACAGACTATTCCAGATAACTGTATTTATAAGGAAACTGAAAAATCTTTCTTGAGAGAGACAACTTCTAAAGCTTATGAAGGCAGTAGATACACACATGGTTATAAATCTAATAAAGATAATGTGTTAACTCACAGTGATAGTGAGGCATTTGACAAGTCATCTAATCTTAATAAGAGATCAACTAAGGTTTCTGATGATAAACTAAATAAATCCCAAATTTCGTTTCCGCCAGAGACAAATTTTACTGAGGATTTTCACAGTATTCAAAATGTTTCTAAAAACATTAAAAATGTTAATGTTAATAATGAAAAATATCACAAATGTGAAGGGCAAATCAGTGAAACACATATTCATTTAATTAGTGAGACTAATAAAGAAACCCTGTCACATGATAAATCTGTGAAAGGTGATAGTCCTCAGAATCCAGATTCCTCTGTGATAGCTATGCCTGACAAATGTCCTTCATCATTCAGAAGAACTGGGAGAGGAAATAAATTCGATAAACAAAGATTTCCATGTGATAATCCAACTGTTAATAATACAGAAAAATTGAAAGATAGAGAATCATTGAATAAAGATAAAGTTCAGGAAGCAAATACTTGCATGTTAACTATGCCTGACAATATTTCCTCATCATTTAAAAAAGAAGAGGACAAAAATGGAAACCAGAAAAAAAACTCTCTATGCAATAAATCTGATGTTAGTAAAACAGAAGAACCAAGAAAAGTAATATTTGCAAACCAGGACAATGTTCATAATCCAGGCTCCTATGTGTTGAAAATGCCTGACAATATTCCCTCATCGTTCAAAATAGTCGAGAGAAAAAATAGAAACCAGAAACGAAATTCGCCAAGTAATAGACCTAATGTCAATAAAACAGAAGAATCAAGAAAAGAAATATTTGTGAACCAGGACAACGTTCATAATTCAGGCTCCTGTGTGTTAACTATGCCTGACAATATGCCCTCATCGTTCAGAAAAGCCGAGGACAAAATTGGAAACCAGAAACAAAAGCCTCCATGTGATAATTCTGATGTTAGTAAAACAGAAGAATCAAGAAAAGGTTCATTTACAAACCAGGACAATAAACATAATCCAGGCTCCTATGTGTTGAAAATGCCTGACAATATTCCCTCATCGTTCAGAATAGTCGAGAAAAAAAATAGAAACCAGAAACGAAATTCGCCGAGCAATAGACCTAATGCCAATAACACAGAAGAATCAAGAAAAGGAACATTTGTGAACCAGGACAACTTTCATAATTTAGGCTCCTGTGTGTTAACTATGCCTGACAATATGCCCTCACCGTTCAGAAAAGCCGAGGACAAAAATGTAAACCAGAAACAACCTCCATGTGATAAATCTGATGTTAGTAAAACAGAAGAATCAAGAAAAGGAACATTTGCAAACCAGGACAATGTTCATAATCCAGGCTCCTATGTGTTGAAAATGCCTGACAATATTCCCTCATCGTTCAGAATAGTCGAGGGAAAAAATAGAAACCAGAAACGAAATTCGCCAAGTAATAGACCTAATGTCAATAAAACAGAAGAATCAAGAAAAGAAACATTTGTGAATCAGGACAACATTCATAATTCAGGCTCCTGTGTGTTAACTATGCCTGACAATATGCCCTCATTGTTCAGAAAAGCCGAGGACAAAAATGGAAACCAGAAACAAAAGCCTCCATGTGATAAATCTGATGTTGGTAAAACAGAAGAATCAAGAAAAGGAACATTTGCCAACCAGGACAATATTCATTATCCAGGCTCCTATGTGTTGAAAATGCCTGACAATATTCCCTCATCGTTCAGAATAGTCGAGAAAAAAAATAGGAACCAGAAACAAAAATCGCCAAGTAATAGATCTAATGTTAACAAAACAGAAGAATCGAGGAGAGAAAAAATTTCGAACAGGGACAGCATTCATAACCCAGATTCCTATTTGTCAACTATACCTGACAATGTTCCCTCATCATTCAGGAGAGCCGAGGACAAAAATGGAAACCAGAATCAAAAATTCCCTTGTAATATATCTAATAATATTCCAATATTAAATAATAAAGAATCTGTAAAAGATGGTAAAGCTCAAAATTCAAATAACTTTTTGTTGATAACTATGCGTGAAAAACCTCCCTCATCATTCAGAAAAACTGAACTTAAAAAACAAATATTGCCATGTACAGTTACTGATGACATGGGAAAGTCAAATTCTTTATGTGATAAAGTTGCTGAAAATGCAAAATCTATTTGTAACCTTGAAAAAGTTTCCTTAGCAAAACCCTCTGTAGGTCAAACAACTAGCTCAAAATCAGGAATTGGTTCTTCCTTGGACAAAAAATGTGGCTTTTCTATACCACAAAATGTAGATCTTCAAACTGAAGAAAGACAGAAAGAAGTTCCCGAAGGAAGTGAAACTCTTTTGAATAGTGAAAATTGTGTTCAAGGTCAAAACCAAGAATCTGGCCGATTATCAGCTGATCAAAATGAACTTGAACAGGCTGTGGCCTTTTTAACGCACAATGCAGGGGGAGAATCCCAAGAGTCTGTTACGCCTCCTAGTCAAAATAATTCTAATATTAACAGTGAATCACAAGCTAGATCACCTAAAGATTTTGCTTCACTCTGGACACAGATGTCAGAACTTTTTAGTGTAAGTCAATAAAATAACTTCAACTTTTATTTTTAATATAGTAGTTAGTTTAATGCATGTATATAATATAATTTATGAATATTATTTTTGTTATAAGAACCAATACTGATAATGATAGCTTATTAACATTTAAAGTTTTAATTTGTTAATTAAATCTATGGTATTCATTTTAGAAAGGATTTATGGGTGCTCTACTCTTTGAATCTGAACTTGTGTCATATATTCCTGTTTATTTGTTAATCATTTGTTGTACAATTATTAAACGTTTTTAACATTTGAGAAATTATTTCAACGGGAAAAAAAATCAATTATTCAAATTATTGTTATTTAGTTAGAATTACTTTTTAAATCATCTTAGGACCGAATTTTGCCTTTTTACCTCTCTATATAAATTTTGGTGCCTGCTATTTTTCAGATCTAGTATAAACTTGGGAATATAAAATTTTCTTTTGAATTTTAACTATTTCCTTGTGTATAAACCGATTCATAAATGTTTTAAATGCTTGTTTTAATTTTTCTCATAAAAAGAACTTTTCTTTTTTTTTTCTTCAAAAAAATCTTTCTGAATGTAATTTTTATAACAGAATAAAATTTGTATTTTTAAAATGTTTTTATTTGCTCATTTACTTATTGATCATTTACTGTAATAAATAATTGTTGTATTTTGTAATGATTTCAATAAATTTTTCATTATTATTTTTTAGCCTACAGAGTCTCAGACAGAAACTCCTTCTGTAAGTACTTAAAAAAATTGCTGTAATTATTCATTTTTGTCTTACTTAATGCATAATTTTTATTTAAAGAAAAAAACCTACCCATAATCAATAGTAATCATCTTTTTTCCCTTTTGTAATATTTTATTTACTTTTCAGACCTCAAGATCCAAAGCAGAAAAGTTAATGGTAAGTATCTTTTTAATATTGGTTGGTGTGGTCCAGAGGTTCCCAAACTTTTTTTCTCGTAGACCACTTGCCATGTTTTTCGATTTTGGGTAGATCCCCATTTACCTATTAATGAATTTTTGCAAATTTATCAACTTAAATGTCTTTTTCACAGCTGGTGTAAAGCTATACTTATGTTAAAATATTTAAATTTCTAACTGTAGTGATGTATAGTGTTTAAAACCTAAGACACACATGTTAATTAATTAAATTAAAATTTAATTAATACTTAAAATAACTGTTACATAAAGTAACTGAGCAACAAACAAATGCTTTTAATGGGAGAGATGAATCTGATGCTTCTAAAATTGCTGATATCCGTTTCTAAATTTTACTTTAAGATCTTCTTAGTGCCTAATTTGATCAGTTCCTCTTGTAATATGACATTTGTTTTTCTTTCAATGTGACTATATTAATAAATTGCTTACTACAGTATTACCATATATATTTTCAAAGCATTCTCATACCTAGTTTCAAAATCTGAATAAAGGGCATTTAAATGTTGAACGTAGGTTAAAATGTTCCCCCCCCCCCTGGCGGATTGTGTGTTACAAATTGAGAAACTAGGAAAATTTAGGACGTCCGATGTTATACTCCTCAGCTTAATTATGGCAAGAAATGCCGAAATGATGGTCCCGTTAACTGCAAATTAACTTCATTAAATTTAGGTACTAATTTAGTTAAACAGGTAAATTAGGTTTCCACTTGATTAAATTTTCTTTTCAAATTCAAGTCATGATCTAGTTTAATGAGAGTCACTATCGTAGATCCCCATTTACAACTCATGGACCCAAATTATTTTTTCGCTGACGTGGACCCCCTGCATGTTGTCATAGACCCCTTTGGGAATCACTGGTGTGGTCTTTCATGACTGTAAAGTACTTCTACTAATTTTTATCTCATTAGTGGTGTTTCTGATTAGAAGGAATTTGAGTTGAATATATAACATTCTTAGAGAAATTCATGATTAATTATACTTTCTTATATTTTTTTTTATAAATAAAATCTTATTTCATTTGTATAAATGTTTTTCTCTCTGTTTATTGTTTTTATGAATTAACTGAAGCATAGATCATCAAAAATGTCTCATTTAAAAAAAGAAAAGTAAACAGTATATATTTTTTTAAAATACAGAACTTGTATAAAACTCCCCCCCCCCCCCCAATTCTAAATCTCAAAGAATGACTTCTAAGTTCAGCTTTTTTGAGTGCACTAGAGAAATCATAAGGTAAGAGTTAGAAATCATAACTAGCAAACTGTTATGATATTTGGTTTTTGCAATTCACAAAGTATTTTTAAAGTTTTCTCTCTTGTAAAGGTTATTTGAAATGTTTTATGTAAAAAAATAAAAGTTCTGTTATTACTATTTGAATTTTAAAATCAAATACAAATAGTTTATATGTGTAAATTATTGTGTGTGTTTTATTTATATTAGTGTAGTATGCATGTCAAGAATTTAATAAGAACTTTTTAAAATGTTATAGGAATTGTCTTAAAAATTTTTGAATTTAACAAAATACACTTGTCTATATATTCATAAATCTATATAAGCCATTGATTTTTATACAGTTTAAAAGAAAGATATGTGAAAATCTATTTTATTATTCTTAATTGAAAGAAACACATAGAAGATTCAAAATTGTTAGAGAAAACATATCAAAAGTAGGCACAGAATAAGTGTTAGTTCTAGAAAAATGTTAAATGTGGATATTTTGAATAGGATTTGTTTCTATTTCTCATTAATTCATATCAAAGCTTGGCTGATAAACATGAATATCAGAATTATTTCGCTATTTCTTTATGAATGGTTAAGTATAACTTATAATTGGTGAAGCTAGATCTTCAGAATGCTTGGCGTAAATCAGTAGAGTCAACTAATTTTTATATGGATATTTTTAATACATATAGTGCATAGATTAGTGTTATTTGTTTATTGGTAGAAGACGAAATTTAATTGGATAAATATTTCTTGTAGAGATTCAATGTTTTAAAAAATATATATACATTAGTGGTATTATATTCTTTTTTTTTATTTCAGTAAAAATAAATCTACCAATTTATCCTAAGGTTTTTCTATCTGAAGAACAAATTCATTCTTTACTTTCTATTTTAATATTTGTTTATTTTTAATTAGTATAGTTAAATTTTATTTCAACAACTTATTCAATATTTGTCATGAATCAAAATTCTCAAGCATTGGACTATATTAAAAAGTATTTAAGAATTTTGCAGAATTTTTATGTTGCCAATCAAAATTTTTTCCCCTCAGGTTCTTATGAATGAAATGAAAGGTTTTGCGCTGGGAGATGTTGTGCAACAACTAGAAAAGCAAAAAGAAAGTTAATTCTGTAATTTTATCATGTTTTATTGTATTTTTATTGTTTTTATTACTGCAGTCAGAATTTGATTGAACTTTTTGAATGTTAATTTTTTGAATTTAAAAATACTTCTATTATAATCCAGGTATTTCTGTATTCTGTGTTTCTAGAATATGAATTTTTATATATAATGGTGTCATTCAAGATACTATACATATTTTAAGAAATTTAATTTGAATTAATAAAAGATAGATTTTAATTAAAAGCTAGAAAGTATCTAGAGTATTTTTTTTTTTTTTTTTGCACATTTTTTAAACATTATTGATAGTGTCATGAGTAATAGTGTTTCTTTATACATAACTTTTTATTAATGTTGAAAGGAAAGCATTGACAACATTTTCATTATACATAGATTTTTTTTTAGTGATTGTTTCTTTATTATTATTATTACATTTTTAAACTTAATTTTTCATCAATTGTGTGCTAATTTATTTAAGCAACTATATGATATTACTTTGTGTTTATAATTTGTAAACTGCAATATATTCTGGGAATTATGAAATCTTTTCCCATATACATTCTTTTTATGCTTAAAAAAATTAAAATAAATATTTATTTTTTTTAACATAAATTTCAAAGAAATGTTAGTTGGAAGACTATTTTTATTTAAATTTAGTGCCATGTTTTTTATGTATCGTGTCAATTAGTGTTCATGGTTCAATTTTTCTAATGTAAATTTTATGATTGCTTTGCATTGTAAATGTAAAATTTATGTCAATTGGTGTAATTTAATATAACAAATGCACCTTTTATGAAATAATGTACAAAGTACAAAATAATGCATCCCATTACTTTATAAATATTCCAAACTTTCACTCCATTGCATTTGTAAGTATTGCATTTTTTTCATTGTGTACATAGCTTCTATGATGTGATAGTGATATTTTCCTCTGCAAGTGAACTTACCCTTTCTGTTTAAGTTATTAAAGTTTTTATGTCTTTTAAAATCAATTTTTGCTTCTTGATAAGTGAATTTTAAAGCATAGTATCTATTTTTATAAAATGTTGTAAGGAGTTTCAGTACTTTCATAATAACTGAATGTGGATGGTTAATCGTCTAAGATTTTAATTTACCTAGAGAAAATACAAGTTGTAAATGAAAAGGATACATTTGTTACCATCCTAAGGACCATCACAAAACTTTTTCTGGGACAAACAAAAATTTGTCGTAATTCACCAATAACATGCAGTTATTATGAAAGTACCCCCAAAAAAATTTGTATAGTATTTTTGTGGCATACATGGAATTCTTGTACATATAGAAATAAATTTGATAACTTGTTTTCCTTTCTTTTGTTTTATATTCTTGGTCTATTGAATTTTTGAGAAATGTCTTTTCAATCATGTTTTTACTATTTATATTTAAAAAAAAAAACCCTAAAAAAATTGTGGGATTTTTTTTTTTGATACTTCAAAAAAAAAATGTTATCTCTCTCTTTTTTTTTATTTTTAAAAAAATAATTATACTTAGGCCTGCTAAATTTAAATACATCAATTTGCATTGGGAAACTTGTGAATTTGAATTCTGAGATTTTACTGTAATTTCAGTATTCCAATGAGGAAATATAAAATCATGGTTTTTGCTAACAGTAAAGCATAGAATACATGCTAAATTTTTTGACTTTTTGGATCAATAAAAATTTTATTCCGGCAACCTTTTTATTATTATTATCAACCCATATATGATACTTTGCAAATTTTTAAAATTCTGAAATCATTTATCTGCATCCTATACTTCACTTTAACGACAATTTCTTGTGTGAAAAATTGCAATCCATTAACAAAAATAATTCATAATAAATGGGGAAGATTTTTTGTACTAAATTTAAACTCCAAAGTAAGAATTTCAATCACAATAAATTGTGATGGGCTATAATCTTTTTGAAAAAACAAGCTTCGGGGAGAAAAAGTACTTTTTTACAGAGATACTGTCTTTTAAAGTTGCACAATCTCATGTTTTGCAGTAAAAAATAAGAACATTTACTAATTGCATAAGCAATTAATTTGAGGGTATGCACTGTGTTTGCATCAGAAAAGGAACATTCAAATGAAAATGGTGTCTCTGATTTATTTTCTTTTACAATACATTTATAATGTTGCATCATTTATTTATCTGTGTCTATAACTTAAAAGTAATCGGGATGCACTGATTGAAGAGTTTCGTAAGCACTCTATTTTTGTTGTATTAGAGGAAAGTTTGGGAAAATCCTAGTTTAAATCATATCTTTGGTGAAGAAGGAAACGATGGCACCAGATAGTGTGGACAGCTCATTTTTCTGTATTAGACTTCATTCCAGTATGATAGCAATAATTCGTCAAGTTTGTAGGAACTAAAATGGGAATTCTAAATAACTTCTCTCTGGATTTATTTGAATGTCTTGTAAATTTGGTAATACTTTTATTGGTACTTTTTTGCTTATTCTTTTATAGATGTAAAGAAAAAAATACCTCTGTGACATTGGAACTTAATTTTAAAATACACCACTATCAATAGACAATGGGCTAAATTCACGACGGTCACATGATAAATGCAATCATGTGTTCTCCATTGAATTCACGACTGACATTAGATTTGTACTTGTTTTTCTCCTTGTAAAATTTAGATAACTTTAGAATTTGAGTAAACATGTTTACACCCATGCAAATATTAAGATTCTTCAAAACGTTTTTCAAAGTGTAAAAAAAGAAATTCTAACATTAGACTTGTACACTCATGTCCATAAATTAAGGATAATGAAGTTCAGGCAAAGAAAGAGACAGAAGCAAAACAAATTTGACTTATTTGTAGAGTCTATTTATTAAACAAATGGTAAAGAGCAAAAAAGATGCTATATGTTTGACATAATTAATAAAAATTGCGATTTTTACTCCCTGGAGCAAATTTCAAAAAAGAACCTATTTACAAAAAAACAGTATAACATGGTTAGTATGATGGTTAATACGGAGTATGTCTCCCGGACGATGCAATACAGGCCTTACAACGCCTACGCATGCTGAGTATCAAATTATCAATCTGATCTTGGGGAATATTACACCACTCATCAAGCAATGCCCTCCAAAGTTCCGGTAGGCAGGTGGGAGGGGATTGACGGGCTGCAATTGGTCGGCCAAGCATATCCCACACATGCTCTATTAGATTCAAGCCTGGTGAGTATGCTGGCAATCCATACGGGTGATATCCTCCGATTAAAGGCATTCGTCTACAATGTTTGCACGGTAAGGACGGGCGCTGTCATACATAAACAGAAATTCAGCACCCATGGCGCCCCAAAACAAACGTACATGTTGTTCCAGAATGACATCCCGATAGATGTGGCCTGTCATCGTTACACTCTGAACAGGCAGGTCAGTTCTGGAACCAAGAATAATTCCTCCCCAAACGAGCCATCCTGCACCACCGTAACGGTGTCGTTCAATGGTGGTAACGGGTACCTGGCGCTCTCCATATGAAAGTCCGGCGAGAATCAGACTGCAAACTAAACCTGGACTCGTCGGAAAACATCACACAAGACCACTGTTGCGGTGTCCACAATGCGGGCTCTCTACTTCAGGTTAATCGCAGGCGACAGTGAGTTGCGGTAAGGGGAACACATCTGTCAGGCCTACGAGCATACAGACCAATGTGCCCGAAGCGTCTGTACACTGTCTGCCTTGAAACTGTCGTACCGGTAGCTGACGAGAGACAGGTCTGATGCTGTGCTCTGTCTGTTTCTTTTGGCAGTAACTGCCAAATACCGGTCCTCATTCGGCGTTGTAACTCGGGGGTGACCTGTGCTGTAACATCTACTCACATTACCATCATCTTGGAATCGTTGCCAAAACCTGGAGATGACACTCTGGGCGATTCTAAATTCCTCGGATACTTCCAACTGGGTACGTCCACATTCCAGTCGTCCGATAATTCTACCACGTAAAAAATCATCCAAATGCTTCCTTTGTGCCATAACTATGCGGTTATTGCACTGAAAGGCTTTTAAAGCGCTTGTGAACAATTTTATTTCTTTGCCACCATTCCTTATATACCCCTCTCTTACACTCTCGTCATTGTGACGTACTAACCGCGCCATGTGGTGGTTTCCTGTAATTTGCATATTCTTCAAGATGTGTGTGAATTTTACTGTTGTGTGTCATTTTTACTGTTGATAAATTTGTATCTCTTTCTATATAAATTTTTTTTTTTGATGCTCTGATAAATTTTTCATACAAAGGATGTAGTTGGTAAAAATGGGCAGCAAAAGAATATAACTGAAGAGGAATGCCAAGGAGTCCCCCCTCCCCTCCCTATGTTCCAGTTCTTTCTCGAAAAATTCGCATTTGTCACAGATCGTGATATTATAGATTTCTCCAGAAGCATCCAAATGGTCGTCAAAAGCTATGCCAGCTTGGATATCGTCAATATTTCGCTACGTTTCCATTGAAACGGCATATTGCAGAAATTACAATTTTTATCACAAAATAAATACAACTGAAAGTAATATTGACATATTATACATTCAGATAAATTATTTACACTATTTTAAGATGAAACAATAGTTACACAAGAAGATAAAACCTTAATTACACAGGGGAAAAAAGGCTTTTCGTGATGCTGTTATAAATTGCAGAGATGAAGACTTGAAATATACACTGGTGTGCAAAAATTAAGGACGAAGTCGAAAAATTAGCATATCAGCTGAATGAAGAGGCAGAGCGGACAGAAATACCAATCAGGAGATTAAGTGAGGTGATGTACGGTAGCACATGCGCAGATATGCAGGTAGACGTAATGGGGGAGTGTCTGAGTAGTAAAGCATGTTGTCGGTGTAAGATTAGTATTTCTGGCAAAGAGATTGCACACCGTATAGCAGTTAAAATCACACCGAGTTGCTGCCTCAGCGAGAAATGGCGAATAATCAATCTGTTAGACGACATCTGGATGCTTTTACCCGAGGTCGAATCATTGGGAAGTTGGAGGAAGGTCGCAGTGTGACAAGTGTGGCTGCAGAGTTTGGAATTGCTCACAGCATCGTTTCACGACTTTGGAGACAATTTCAAACTACAGGAACAGCTATCCGGGGGTTCAGTAGTGGTCGTCCACGAGGAACCACACCCGCAGATGACCGGTATATTGCCTTACAGGCCAGAAGAAACAGGCGGGAGAAATCGCTAGACACAGGCGACTGGACGACCGATATCGCGTTTTACCGTGGCCAGAAGACTGCACGGTGGTGGTCTGTTTGCACGACGCCCTGTACGGTGTGTACCTCTAACGCCTGCCCATCGGAGAAGGCGTTCTCTGTGGTGCCGGGAATACCGGAATTGAAGAGACAATGAATGGGGACGAGTACTCTTTACAGATGAGAGCAGATTCAGTATGAGTAGCGATTCTTATCGCATACTCATCTGGAGAGAGCGGGGAAGCCGCAATCATCCCTCGAACATCATTGAAAGGGACAGGTATGGAGGTGGCGGTGTTCTCGTTTGGGGAGGCATCATGCTTGGTAGTCGTACAGACCTTCACATCTTCGACGCAGGTTCAGTCAACGGGACCCGTTATTGTAACGAGATTCTTCTTCCATATGTGCGTCTTTTTAGAGGCGCTATGGGTCCGCAGTTCCTTTTCATGGACGACAATGCACCATGTCATCGCACAGTAGCTGCCGAACAGCTCTTAGAGAGTGAGGATATAGAACGTATGGATTGGCCGGCACGATCTCCGGATCTCAATCCCATCGAGCATGTATGGGATTTTCTAGGCAGACGCTTGGCAGCTCGTACCTTACCACCAGTAACGATTCCGGAGCTTCGATTGGCGCTGCAAGACGAATGGGCAGCAATGCCTCAACAACTCATTGACACCCTCATTCTCAGCATGGGCAGATGCTATGAAACCTGCCTAGCAGTCAGGGGAGATCATATCCCCTACTAAAGACCGGATATTTCTTGCTGGACACCCATCACAGGGATGTTTCGGCTTTCAGTCGCATTGCGCTCCATGCTACTTTTTCAGTAAAGCTTCTTTTTATCCCTCTGATTTCCCTTTTAGTAAGTGTTGCTTACATTACTCATGTCCTTACGTATTGGGGAACTTACGGTATTAAATGTGTTGATTTGGAATGCTTTTGTACAAAGTTATATTGAAAAAACCGTCTCGTCCTTAATTTTTACACACCAGTGTATTTTTGTCCTGCATACAATCTATTGAAAGAAAGAAAAAGGTAGAACAACATAATACATGTAAATGACAGTTTTACAATTTGAACAATAAGTATGGACAGTTGCATAATTTGTACCGTGGGGGTGCGCCCCCCCCCCATTTCTTTTTAAAACAAATTATCTGCAATAGGCAAAAGTTTAGTAACAGCAAAGTTCGTGTACTAATTGGCTGCAAACACGTTTGCTTTTGTCATGTGATTATGATGTCATTTGAATTCAGCCCATTGTGTGTTTATAATTTCCGGCTTGATTTCATGAGTGCTATTAAACTTAATTTTTAAATTATTATTTATTTCTTCATTGTTTAAAAAAGCTTTAATGATATATAATACCTATTCTTTTTAAAAAGTTAGTCCAGCCTTCAATTTTATTGAATTTCTATAAAAAATAAGTAATATAAAAAAATTAAAGTCAGTTCCTACCTAGGCCAACAAAGAAAATTTTTATTTTAATTAATGAATAATAATTGAAAAAAAATGTATGAACAACAATTGTCATCCGCTACAAGTTTAAAAAAAATACATTTGAAACCAAGAAAAAATTCGTTAAGAAAAGTTTACTAGCGCCATCTGTTGGTACGAGCTCTAACTTCGTCAAAAATAACGCAGAATAAATTTAAAATTAAAAAATAAAATTTAATTAAAGAATGAATAATGAAAAAACTGTATTAACATCAAGTGTCATCCACTACAAAAAATTACTCAAAATGTATTGAACTTCAATGGATGAATAAAATATATTTTATTAACGATTGAAAATTTGAGTTTTAGAAGAGAATGAACTAAAATATAGAAATTGAATGAAATGATTATAATTGGCGCTATTTCATCTGTACCTGTTTCCAACATTTAATGACTCTTTGTCTTCGTCCGGCTAATCGAAGAATACCAAATTCGATTTTGTAACCCATCATTATTCGGCCATAGCTAAATTTTAAATTCCTCTTCAATGTGCTCATATTAACACAAAATAGGTAACATAATAAAACAATGATCTTTGTAGTGTGAAAGCTAATTGAATTATAATGTCAATGAGTTGAATAACATTGAGGGGGTGGTTTAAAAAATAGTAAAGTATCCGACCTTGAATTTTTCCGCGCGCATTAGGGATGTTAGAATGCATAGTAGAAAAAGACAGCTTTAATGCGCATACTTGAATTGTTTCTTTGTATTCGAATGTGCCAGTTGCAAACAGCTGACCACCGAGTGAAATGTTATAAATGTTGGTCGCTTTTTTCCCCCTTCAAGATGCATAACAAGTTGAGCGAAAGTACTACATCAAATTTCTTCACAAACTTGATGGATATCAAGACAAAGCAATTCGTTAGAGTCGACAGTTGTTTGGAGCCATGGGGGTAAGACAAAGAAGTGGTTCAACCGATTGAAAAATGGATGCTCATCATTGAAGAGTGACCAACGTTTTCTGGAAGATCACAGAAAGTGGTCTTTCTCCGAGGAGGTTAGAATCAGGAAAGATTCCACGCATAGTGGCTTCAAAATTAGTGCCCAAGCTATTGTCAGCAGAACAGAAAGTACTCCATCTTTGTGAAGCGTGTAGAGTTCTAATCGTTCCCTAACCTTCTTACTCTCAACGACTTCTGGTTGTTTTCGAAATTAAAGATGCCATTGAAATAATTCGTTTTGAGAGTGAGAAGAGATGATGTAGAACACGCTACGATTAAAGCAACACCATTCCAGAAGAAACCTAGCGGAAGTGCTTCCCTCAGTGGAAAGATGATAGGCTGTGTGGAGGCGCAACTTAGAAGAATGTTAGGGCTTCAACCCTGTCACGGTTGTTACATTTTTCCCCGGATACTTTTTAGACAGCCTACATAGTTAAAGAAGAAATTTCCCATTAGCAATGGTGATTTTTTTCGACCCCTTGTTATCTTTCTAATGAAAAATGCACGTGTTTCAGATTTCGGAAAATTCTGCTTCAAAGTGTAAGAATGCATCCTAATTTTACATTAGGATTCCCAGAAGGAGCCCCAACGTAAAAAATGGGTGTCTTAATCATAGACAGTAGAATTAGGGGCCGTGGGTAGCCTAGTGGTTAGAGCATCGGATGTCAGACTGGAAGGCCTGGGTTCGATGCCCGATGCCACCAAATAATCGCCGAGTACAAACGGAGAACGTGCTCGTTAAATCTGTGGGTCCGAATGGTGTCGCCATCTATCTTGAGCAAAATCGTGCTGTCACCTTTATGGGCTCAAAGCTTAGGCTAATGACAGACATATCTCTAGCCCGTTGCCATGATGAATTTCGTGGGCCTCGATCTGACTACGGCAGACAGGTGGCATAAGCAACAACAACAACAGAATTTTCTACCCAACACAATCAGAGCTTTTTACACCAAAATGATAGAATTAACCCCCCTCCCCTAAATTCTAACAACAAAGTGATTGGAAAGGTTGGATCATATTAAATATAATTAAGAAAAAGTAATTCAAATATATTTGAATTTCTCACGCTGTAATACCCTTCCATGCGATTTCCTTCAATGATTCGCGGAATATTTTATTTTGAAATTATTTGAAATTATGATAGGAAATCATTGAATCTTATGAGGACGGCACGTATGTATTATACCGTCGACCAATTTCTTCAAACCAAAAGATATCGCCAAATGCCACAATATGCAACCAATAGTGGAAAATTGCTCCCGCGTATGCTAGAATACAACAATAACGATAACAGAATTTGGTGACATTTTTTTGTTTGGCAAAATTGGTCAATGCGTGGATACCAAGTTATTTTTAATATATCGCCCCCTAATATTTTTTCCAGACTATCTGAAACTAATGATCGAATTCGAATGAGATTTAAAACAAGCATTTTAGATTATCCTTACGTAATTCTGGGAATTTGAATAAGTCAGATCCCCCATTTTGGGAAAAATTCGGTATATTTCCGTAAACGCGGCATCATTTGCCGCAAAGAATAAAAATCTGAAATAATATGATTTCAGAAAGATAATAAGTAATCAGGTCACGATATTTGGCACGGTTGACAACTTTCTTTGCTGCTCTTGCGTTTATTTTAGAATGGCGCAGAATAATGTTTTAAAAACTTTCAATAAGTTATCCGTATTAATTGAATTAATACAAAAGCATTCATTTTGAACCATTAACATTGATGCTGATAAACTGTATTAGCTATTACGACTATGTTTTTGACGACTGTTTTAAATAATTGTTGTATCAAATGCTTTCTTTAGCACAGTTTTGCTTAAACATTCCAGATGAAGATCAAGAATATTTAATTCTATATTTATTCTGTGTGTGCTGTATTTTGGGTACTTAAGTATGATACCATCTGAAGTGGTGCGCTTATCCGGAGTATAGAACCCGGGATCTTTGGATCCGAAACAGAGTAACTTAACCAATATACCAAAATGATCACCTTAGTACGGAGGTTGTTAGTGGCTTTTTCAATGATACCGCTACACACTCCCCCGCCAGTGAGTCGGTGCATAGGCGAACGAAAAATATACTTGTTATGTCGAGCATGTTGCGTGAGCAGTTGTTGCTGTAATTGGAGGAGTTGCTTCAAGTGAGTCTGGTGAGTTTGTTTTGCTGCCCCAAGTGAGCCTGGCGAGTTTGTTTTTGTTGTATCAAGTGAGTCTGGAGAGTAAGCTGCATCAAGTAAGTCTGTGATGAGTTTTTGGTTTCTCTTTTTGTGGGTAGATGGTGCTACGACAGTTCAGAAGATTGCATTTTTCTGAGCTCAGCCAGGGTCAATAATGATGTGGTGCCCTTGTACGGAGGATATAACCCGGGACCTTAGTATCCGTAACCGAGTAATTTAACCACTATACCAAAATGATCACCTTAGTACAAAGGCTGTTAGTGGCTTATATAGATGATACCGCTACACCATCGACCAATTTCTCAAATCAAAAGACGTTGTAATATGCAGTCAAAAGTGGAAACAATGCTCACCCTCGTTCGAGCATAGAAATAATAAAAACGACAGCATTTAGTGACATTTTTTTGAATTGGCGATGTCTTTTCATTTGGCGAGATTGGCCGATGGTGTAATACTGTTGCAAATTTGCCTGGGTGAAAAGCAGCCGACGACTTTATTTGAATAATAATAGATGTATTAACAGACAAAGACTAACAAATGACTACACGAAGACAAATCGACGAACATTCATTAAGAAATATAACAGATTATTTACTATAATTGAAAATGTACTCGTTCTAAACAAGATTTACAGCGCTCCAGAAACAACTTTTTAGAACAGTTCTACTAGCTGGAACTCACACACAGACAGATAGTCATTGTCTTATCGCAGTCAATGCACAAGCAGTTTCTGATCTCGACGCTGTCTCAAAGGTAATTTATATAGCCTTACGGAAATTTCCAGAAGGTCGATCCTATATTGATTTATCGATGATTACTTAGCAGTAATTTGTCGCCAAACTAGTAACCCTGACCATTTTCTAAGGTCACCATAATCTTATTTTTTAAGTTCATGCTGAGAAGCGAACTTCGCCTGTAAAACTCGATTTCCCACTAAGAGAGTACCACCGCAGAGAAAACAACACACATTTGGGTATTTTAATACGTAAGTACCCATTTTATTTTCCGTGTAATTACTTAGTTGAAAGTAATTATTTCAAATATATATTCCCACTGAGTACATTAATTACGTATTTCATGATTTAATTAAATAGCCCTTATTAATAAATAAATGACTCTAATATTAGCCCTTATTAATAAATATATGACCCTAATATTCCGCCAAACGTTTCGATAAAAAGTATAAACAATCTCCGAAATGAATTTTTAACCAAGATTTTTTCTGAATGTACGTTGATGACAAACCCATTCTTCATTTGGCCACTCGATTTTAATGGATCAAAAACGTGAGAAGGCAAAATGTACAATATTCAATGATAAATCAAATTCAAATCACCATTTAAAATAAAACTCATATTTGTTCGATACTTATATTAAAATTTAAAAAGCATTTTTTTTTCTCAACTTAACTTTGTGAAATTGCTTCACATCTCATATACACCTCCAGAGTTTTTCCAATTATTTATGAGATTTGATCCACATGTTATAAAATATGTAGAAAAATAGTCCCCACCCCCTTTATCTGGTAATGAATTTAAAAAAAATTCACGTTTTAAAGATTTTTTAAAAAGTTTTTCCTTTAAATTTTCAGTGTAACGAAATTATTATACTCTATCTTTCTAATCAATCTGTTCTAAACGTATTCCATGTTACAAAAAAAATGTTCATTCTACAATAGAAATTGAAATGTTGCATTACGAAATAATGACGTATTTCGGGGAGTTTTACAACGTTTTCAAAATGAAAATCTTTTTGAATAAAAATTATTTTTCTAGTGTTTTATAAATTAATCAACACAGGAAAAAAAAATGTAGTTTAGTGTAAGTTTTTCACAAATAACAGTCTTAGCTACCAACAGTTCATGGTGTTTAAAAACTGAATTCTCACGAAAAAATTCTGAAAAAGGAATTCTAATTTTAATAAAATTCAAAACCATATATTTCGTTTATAACAAACGATCGAATTTATTTTTCTTACTCTGGTTACACCCGATACGATTATGTTTTCGTTCTAAAGTTACTGTATTGAAAACTCAGCACAAATAATTCTCGCATTCTTATTTAAGAAATTTCGTTCAAAAATTGTTTGACCCAAAAATACGGCAAGAAGAAAGACAAATTAGGTGAAAAGTTCTCGAGATAAACACGGTAGCTTCATGGACTTAGTAAAAATCTTAATTTGATTCCATTTCAGAATTTTTTTTCGAATTCCTGATTACGATTAAATTACAACCTAGTTATGCCACAAGTTCTGATACAAAAACTGGAGATCGTCTACTGCAATTCAAGCGTAACAGATGATTTTAAATTTCGTCGTTGGAGATCGTCTGCAATATTTTTTAGACAATTGTAGTCTTTCATACATGTGGTTCTAAATCAACCAAATCTTTAACACATTGAACAGAAGCATGCAGCAGATATGTCTTTGCATCGAAAAAAGAAGAGCCTGTCGGAGATTTTTAAGGCCCTTAAACCAGCATATCTCAAACTGTGGGGTGCGCCCCCTAGGGGGCATGAAAACACAACGAAGGGGGGGGGCGAGCACATTGAAAAAGTCGAAAACAAAAGATTATTTAAAAATTATTAATTTACTGAAAGGAAACAAACAAATACTCATTTACACTGATATAATACACTAATTAATGTATCAGTACCGTACATTGTATTTTATAATCAATTTAACAATACTGTTAAGAACAAGTTTAATAATTTCCAGTGACCCCATGGGCTTGTCATATATAAAATTATATTCAAAAATTAACTTTTACCTTGATAATTTGTACGGTTTGTAATTAATTCCTTTACTGCCGATTAAAAAAGACGCGTGATTCATTCCCCAGTGCCATCTTTTAACACGTAGGCGAGCGCGTATGGGATGTATTCGGGAATGTTTTATGGGTATCAGTGCACAGAAGAGATCGTACTTTGGATATACGTATATATACGTCCGGGGCAATTAATGTACTGGCTTAGCAAGACGTTTATATACGCTGCCGGCTCTTAAGAAGTTGTTGTATTGTAGCTTTAGCACAAAAGTATAGTATTATTGAATTCAATGCATTGTGTTGTGACGGATCTATTCGCGTCATTTTTCTATTAATCCTCTTGGGGAAACTTTGGGGCTAGCATTCATATTAGTTCACAGCCTTTCAAGAAGAAACCATGATATTCAAATTAGTTTGACTATATAAGGTCTAGGTTTTGTAAATGTAAGATAGAAGGAGCCGGGGAGTTGTTGCGGTGTTACATAAGTGTGAATATTGGAATATTTCATTCACAAACATAGCGCGAGTTAAGGAAGTAATTGCTAAGAGATTAAATTATTAAATTGAGGGAACTAAGATAGATGAAATTAGAATTAGTTAACGGTTCATTGCGCTTGTTCTCCTTGTCTAGTTCACGCAGTCGTGTTTACTTAGAGTTAGTCAATGAGATTATATAACTCGCTTGATAAATCACTCCTAATGTTTTCTTTTGCAGTTTCAGTTGTGATTGTTTTTGAAGATAAATAAATTGTTGTTAGGGAAGTTGCTGGTGATGCTTTGTTTTCCCCACACCTTTAGCCAGACAAGACGGAGATAGAGGGATGCCGAATAGGCCGACACCCCTACAGTGTTATTGCATGGAAGGGGGTGCCGATGAAAATTTTGATTGAATATTGGGTCGCAAATATTGAAAGTTTGAGAAGCACTGCCTTAAACATTTAAGTACCAAAAGGGTATTCATTTGTGGGACCAATAAGAGATTTTCTGAGACCAACAGAGCATAACAAATCGTAGTCCGTGATCAGTGAGAACCCCAGCTCTCGTCAAAGTAGTCTGGAAGAGAATTCGTTAAAATCCTTGTCTAAAAAAAAATTCCTTTTGTTAAACAGAGGAACAAATCAAAAGGAACAATGTGTCGTATAGTTAACGAAGATCTGAGACTAAACGGTTGTTGAAGAATAACTGGCTATTTTTTTTTACAAAAGAATTTAAGCACCAGAGACACCTTAAAGCAAAAGCACTGTTATGACGGCACACTCGCAATGTCCACAGACGAATTTCGTCTACCCAGAAGAAAATTTTTAATATTGAAAACTGTTTCAACAGCTAGAATGACCGTGTATACACAAGGAATGCCCAAGAAGCCAAAGAGGAGAAATAAATCTGTGCAGGGAGCTTATTATCCGGCTACTATAACGATTTGGTTGGGTGTCAGTTACGAAAGAGTCCCAGATATTTGCTGCGGTCTCCACCAAAGGACCGACTTCCTGTAAGAGAACTAATGACTTCCCAAAGGTCACGTAGTTTCGAGTGGGTAAGTACCCAGGACAGGGCAACTCCTTTTGGTCAAGCGGACCGAGAAATAACCAGCGTAGTTCCCATGACAATCTCCAGCTTTAAAGTCCACCGCATGAGGGGTGGCAAGGACCAGTGGCCGAGTAGTAATCCCGGTCACGTCCAAACAGAAATGATTTTACATCGCGTGTCCCTTTTGAAGAAGTGACATATTCCACCTTTCAGGAGACACGACAAGCACTCCAACACGCACTCCTAGACTCTCTTAGACTAATTATCAGACTGACTCTCAGACTTGATTCCAGATTTGCTGCTCTAGCACCTGCAATGACCTCTCAAGGCTCCAGATAATGAGCATCACAAACGTCTTAGTACTCTTCACGTCAGGGAACCGGTCTGTAACATCTTCCGACCACCATGACACACCGGAGTGTCGGAAAAGGGGTGGACTGCAGTTAAAAGAACATTTTTTCAAGACGATCGATAAAATGCTCCGCAAAACAGATTTATGTATTATTTGAACTTTCAAAAGTAATCAGTAATGAAAGAATTTTGAAAGGATTCGTTTCTCTCTCTCCATGAAAGAAACTCTAGCGTAAAATGCCGACAACATTAAACCCTAGGCTGTCCTACAGTTGCAAAAATTCAATAAAAGACTCCATCAACTGCCTCATTAAGTGGGCGTGCTAAGTCTTCAGCCGACCATCATTGAACACAAAGATTGTACACACCTTTCAATAGTCCGTATTTAAACCCACGCGACTATAAAATGTGGTCAATATCGGAAGAAAAAATGTGCGAAAAATATCATCCTAATTAGATCAATTTTAAACGTTCTTAAAGAAAAGCAGTGATGGAAAATCCCATGGAGTTAGTGCGCGCCTTGTTGGAAGAGTTGCAAGAGCGACTTAAAACATATGTGAAGTCAAAAGGTGATCATTTTGAATAAAATGTGCAATATGTTAAATGTAATTTTTTTATCATAACTTTAGCACGACTATGCCAAACTAGCCAAGCCAGTTGTAAACCAGTCAAAGAAAGTTATTCGATACGATGGGGACTGATATAGGTTAAGCATAATTTGATCTCTGCGAGGATTGGACGAGGAGTTGACACAAAAGTTATGTTCACAATAACCGATTTCAGCTTATATTTCATAAGATTAGCAGTGTGAAGGAAAATGACGAAGATATTCATTATGAAAAAAAAAGTTTATTTTATCATTCTACCTACTTAAATTAAAATCCATCAGATTCTGAATTATTGCCAGGAGATTTTATATTTCTATTGAAACTTTTTCTTCGCGTTGTGTGTGATTATATATATGCAGAAAATATTAAATGAATGAAAATTTGCATGGGTCGTTGTTATAATACGCAAGAACAGGACTGCGAACTCCTCCAGTTTAATATTTGATATCGACGAATGCCAAATGTTATTGAAAGAATCAGTTACATTGGGCAACTAGGATGATTGGTTATTAAACATTTGCTTTTTTAATAGATATAACACTAAAATTTAATCATGTAAGTAAGTATTTGCAATAATTTAATAATCAATGCTTGCAATTTCATCAAAACTTTTATACGAAATAGTTGTTATTTCAGTGCCAAAACTTAGAAATAGTAATCAGGGACGTCTTAAGGCATGGGCCCGGGTCTTTCGAGGGGGCCTCCCTTCGTTCTCAACTCTGTCTTAATAAGATCCCGATCCGGATAATTTTAATGGTCAAATATTATTCCCGTACATATTCTCCGAAAAACAGGGAATTTCAAACTGCATGTCAACTGGCCAAAGTGGTAAGACTGTATTACTATGTGACCTAGACTTAATACCATAAACAATCATTCAACTCATTTAGTAGAAAGGCGTCCATCGGTCGAGCTAGTTTGTGCCTAGGTATTTGAGGTTGTGAGTCAATATTTGTTTCAAACTACCGTTTGAACTAATATTTTACAAAGCATGTTATATGCTGTCTACTTTGAAAGATCTAAGGTAGCGCCTACTTTTGCATAGGGGCCCAGGAACTCAAAGAGTCTTAAGACGTCCCTGATAGAAGTGCTCAACATTTCTTCTATTAAATAACTTCCCAAAACACCAACCTAAGAAATTCTTGAAATATGCTAATAAGATAAATACATTAATAACCGCAGTCTGTAGTTGTTTTTAAGAATTAGTATAACATGATAGTTTGAGATATTTCCATGTCTATTTCATGTAGACGTGAATAGCGTTCCTAAAAATCTAGTTAATTGAGCTACAGTGTAACAATGAATTGAAACAAATTTTTGTGTCTACATTAAAAATGAATTTTTACAATACTTACATTACATCCAAGAAATATTCCAAATTAAGATATTCTGCACAACGACTTGTAATGCTTTTGGATCCACATATTTTTGTGAAACATCTTTTTTTCGGAGCTGAAATTCAGAAAAAGTTCATCACGTGCTTTATTGATTGATTTTTTTTTTTTTTGCCATTAAAGAAAAACACCAATCTCAAATACAAACATAGATTTACAGGAAAAAAATATTAATAAGTACTTTATTAACTTAGAATTTAGTGTCAATTTTTATTTAAACATAGTATAATAATAAAATTTTAATTCATTTTGTATTCATTTTACATTATTTTAAACACATGTGCATCTAACGTGTGAATCCCGCTATAACACTTAAGTATAGAACCGTAACATTAAAAATTTTTAGATAGCATCCAGTATTAATAACATCTTATATCAACTTCATTAAAAAGTGTGTTAAACAATGTTTTTTAAAGTGAAGGAGTATTCGACCTCGGTACCTTCGGATCCGTAAGTACGTAATTTACCACTGGACCAAAATGATCACTTCAATCCGGAGGCTGTTACTGGTTTATATAGATACCACCGCTATACACTGCCCTACCAGTGAGTCGGTTGACAAACGAACGATGTTGTTCTTATGGCGAGCGTGTGAGCTGTTGTTGCGTCACGTGTGTCTGACGGCTTGATAGTTGCGTCAAGTATTTCTGGCGGCTTGATTGTTGCGTCAAGTATTTCTCTGACGATTTGTTTATTGCGTCATGTAGATCTGGTGGCTTGTTTGTTGCGTCATGTGGATCTGAAGACTTTTTGATTACTTTTGTGGTGGTTAGATGGCGCCAGGTTGCGTTTTTTCAAACTTCAGCCAGGGTCACCAATGAAGGAGGTTTGATCTCGGTACCTTCTGTTCCGTAAGCACATAATTTACCACTGGACCAAAATGATCACTTCAGTCCGGAGGTTGTTACTGGCTTATATAGATACCACCACCGCAAAAGTAACACTCATCAAACTGTCACCTGTATTGTGATCAAAGCTACGGCTAACGACAGGCGTACTACTAGCCCCTTGCCCTGATGCACTTCGGGGGCCTTGATCTGATATTACTGTCGATCAGGCGGCATAAGTAACAACAACAACAAAGTAACACGCATTTTTGTACGGTTCGGTCAATTTTTCTTCATATAATACAAGTCATACTTTATCCTTCTTGTTTGCATTTTAACTGCAAACAGATTTGAAACAATTTTTTGAAGTGAAACTTCTTTGCAAATGGGAGTGAAGGGGAAATTTACTCAGTTTTGCGTAGCAGTGAAAAAGCGAACGGAAGTAGTGATTCCCCCATCCCCCGAAACGTTGCCATGGTGAGGAGATAGCGAGTGGGAGGAAAAGAGAGCGCGGGGGGGGGGTACACCACGTGATTTGCGTCATATCCATGAAAAAGTTGGACGATTACTAAGGGGTGCATCAAAAGTATATCTTGCTGCTACGGATGAAAGGCGCTTAGATATTGGTGACATTAAGTGGGTACTACTCTCGTAACGAACTCGCGTGGCGTATTTTCGTAGTTTTTATGTAATAAAAACGTGCCATTTTCAACGAAATAAACGCACCCAAAATATTATCATTACATGGCTCCTCCCGTAACGGGAATGTCTGGGGCAATGTGAATATGTCACTGACGTTCGCGCCAGAATCGCTACGGATAGCGTCTTGTAAACAAACACAGCGACCTGTTAGTGATGCATTAAGTTTATATTATTAATTTTTATTTCCATTGAATTAAAGTAAATTCTGATCAGATAGCCTAGAACAAATGCAAAAAGAGGAAAAGAGTTTCGTGAAAGAAAAAAAAAAAGAAAAACTAGCAGCAATTAATTCCATGTGAAAGTCTATATATCATCAGATAGTTCTATCGCAGCTTTTATCATATTTATCCACAAAGTTTTAGTGCTGTACACATCAGAGGCTGCTGTAATCATTGGATCCTATGATGATTAAAAGCCGATTATCTTAACTGGAGACTTTAATGTTAATTTTGCTTCAGAAGAAGCAAAGCCACTTATTGAATTCTTGAAACGGACACTGAATTTGACAATGAATACTGATTCTAGAGAAGGAAAAGCAATATAATTAACCACGATTGATGCAGTTTTCTCTCATTTTCTTGATTGACAACAATCGAGGATTTTTATACCCTGCTTTAGTTACCACACACCTATTATGTCTTTCTTGGAAAATGATGATGCAGAAAATTGGGTAAAAATATTTTCATATAATAAATGAAGTTCGAGTTTTATTTCTCATTAAAGTTATCTCAGAAGTTTAATATAATTAGATCTATTCCTGCATTTACGACCAATGTTGCAAAAGAAGTTTCACTTCTATTGTATGGCTTTCCACGTTCTTTTTTTTTAAATGTGCATTTATTGTACCAGATGTCCGAAAAGCATGGCTACATTTTCAAATTTTAATTACAAATAAACAAAGATAGTCAGTTACGGTTTTTTATATTCCATAAAGATAATACCAAAAAAAGTTTTTTCTTACGATACTTTATTGCACTATTTCAATGTACGCTTCATTAGTCGTAAGCATCTCATTATATGTGTAACATATCTCAGCCTCTGCTAGGGTGGCCAGATTTTGTTTTTGACTATACGTTACCCATTGTTATAAATCTTTCATGTCATTTGTAAATGGTGGATCTTGAAAGTGGAATTCATTTATAGGTAGCCCGAAATCTACACTGTACATATGTTGCAGATATAAATTTAATAAACCAAGCAACAACTTGTTCTTGTTCTTGAAGTGAAGCCATTTTGAAACGAGAATGTTGCAAAACGTGGACATTGCACCATATAGTTTGCATTTCACCAACGAAAACTTTAATCTTTTCTTCATAGAACATAAGAAACCGTAAGCAAAAATCTCTTTTTTTTAAAAAATTCAATTTTGAAAGTGTAGCCCTATTTTTTGGACATTCTACAGATTTTTGAATTTTAAGAATACGGTTCAATTGACAAAAATCGGTCAAAAAACCAAATCTACTTTTTTTAGCCTAAATTATTTTTTATATACTTTTCTACAGACTCACAAAATTTGAAAGCTCCAAGTTTAAAAAACGCAGAGTTTTGTGATAACTTTTACGTTTGTTTTTATTCACATCCCAATGGCAAATCAAAACTTTAAACTGACTTATCTCGGAAAGATAAAATAACTAGTTTGTCTTCATTTAAAATGCTAAGGCTTTTTTCTCTATTGTGCCTAATACTTGGAAATTTTTTTCACTTGTTTTAAATAGTACATGGAATAAAAGTTGCCATGCATTTTTCAATCAAAATAATACTAATTTTTAAAAAAAAATAATTGAATTTTGAATTTAAACATTTTTTAAAGGAATTTTCAATAAGCATTCATAAAAAAGATGTATTGCAAGAACACCAATCATTTTGTCGCATAACTTATATCAAATTTTGCTATACATAGTTTGACGTACTTGTAAATCAAATTTCGTATATGTACGCTAATTGTTGTAGGAGGAAGTGAATTGTTGTAAATCACTTCATAAGTTTCAAGTTTTTCCCTTAAAAATTGAAATTGTTAGCTTTTTCTGAAATTTTGACCACAAAATTAGTTTTACATTATACATGCACATAGGAAGCAACCAAAAAATTATGAAAATCATTAAATTAAAATATTTTGTGTAAATCGTACAATCCCTTAAAAACGCAATAAGATAATTTAGGTCCCCACCCCCCTCTTCTTCATTTGAACCGTGAGATTTTGGAATATATATATATATATATATATAATTAGATTTTTTTTAACATTCTTTTTACTATCCGCACAAATTGGCTTTTTTTAGTTTGTTCGAAGAATAACTTTAGTTAAAAGTTTAAGTGTGCCCTCAGAATAGCTACCTACAATAATCTATTTTATAAATTTTATCCATTATTATGTAAGAAATTCATTATAAATTAGTTTTTTGAAATAATTAATTTTATATCAGTTATATATTGATTCATTATTAACAAAGATAAATTCAAAATTTGTCCGAAATGTTTATCATTAAAAAAAAAAAGTTCATCTTCTCTAGAATACCAAACGGTTTTTGATTTTGAGTGGAGGAAATTCTCATCTTGTGTTTATCTAGACACGAAACTGTTCTAAACCAAACGATAGAGCACTGTAGTCGAGGGAGAGAGGCTCTCCTTGAAGATCATTAATCCCCTCTCATCCTCCCTCCTCCCCCCGAGACGCGTTCCGGGTGGGTTTGTAAGGGTAAAAGGGCACATCTTCTCCCTCTAGGAACCCAAAAGCGTCATCATCTCCCCGTAGAAATGTTTCCAAAGTTTCCCGGCGTCATCAGTTACCATGGTGATGACGCCGACGCCGCCACTGGAACAATTATGCAAATCGGCTCGTGCCTGACGCTGACAGTAGCAGCGTATCGGGTGAACGATTGCCCGCGCCACGCCCCCTTTCGCTGCCCACCCACCCGATGAGGGGAGGGGGAGGGTGAAGTTTAACGGCAGACGAGAACTTGGGTATCGTCATAAATCATAAATTACTTTATCATCAGCAGTGCAGAATTCCAACAGACCCTTCTCTCTTCAGGGGGAAAAGGAGCGTTTTCTATTTTTATTGCTATCATTTTATCACACAGTTTGGGACCTAGGAACTGTATAGAACATACTCAGGTGTCTTTATTCTTGGGGCTAATGAGGTAACTCTTAATAAACTGATGGAATTAGGTTACTGTGAGATTGGGGATGTGGGGAGAAAAGAGCCGTCTTGTTCAAGGATGCAATGCGTGCTTTTGTGAGCGAGTTAACCCTAATTTGGAACATGGAAGAAGCTAGTTTAGAGTGTTATAAGTGGTTGATTCATGGGCAAATATGAAAGAATTCTTCTAGTTGGGTGAGGGTTTTTTCAAAAGATTTTGAACTGTAAACTGAGAAGTAGTTTTTTTGGGGGTGGGTGGTGTATCTTTTAGATCAATAAATGATTCCATTATTCTTAAAATTACTTACCATTATTCGATGTAAAATTCAATGGAATAAGAATAGATTTATGAAAGAACATGACAGTGAAACATTCTTCGAAATTGTTTGCCATTTCAAATTAAAACTCACAATGGACTAAATTCATGACGATCACATGATAAAGGCAATCACGTGTTCTCCATTGATTAAAAACTGATATAGTAGCTTTATATAAACTTAACAAGTAGTTCTACTTGTAAAGTTTAGATAACATTTAAAACTCGATGATTGGTTCGAGATGTTTACGTGTTAAAATTCTTCAGATAATTTATTTAAATTTAAAAAAAAACCCTCTTACATTATACGTGTACTTTTAAATTAAGCTCATTTTATTTTACTACGTGTATTATTATCGTTGGCAGGTATGTACTTTTTAAAAGAAAGCTTCTGCAATGAGCAAAAGTTGGCAACAGTGAAGCACATGAACTAATTGGCTGGAAACGCGTGACTGTATTTATGATATAAATATGACGTCACATGAATTTATGAGCTGATTGGTGGGAACCACGTGGCTGCAGTTTATCATATGACTGACGTCACATGAATTTAGCCCATTACGTTGGGAAGAACCAAAACAAGTTGACAAATTGTGCAAGATGAAGAATAATTTATTTTAAGTAGAATATATATTACAATCACTTTGCCAGATACTAAAAAGTCTTGTATTCAATCTATTTACGCCATTTCGTTGTTAGATGTTGTTCTTTTATTTTGTTGGACGTGTTGTAATTTTCAAGATCTTCAACATAAAAACTCATGGGCAATGGGTAAGAGAGTTAGTTGTTCTTTGTTATATACATGACTACCTTAGACAATATGCATTTCCCAATCACTGTTTATTTTTACGTGTTGCAGCTTCAATCTAACCGTAAAAATCAAGAACTTTTAGCGATGTTGATTGGAGCAAGCTGTCGGCGTCGTCAATTTGTCACAAGTGCCTTATATTGTGCCCTTATTGGGGTTCATATACACTTTTTACTCGTGATTCTGAACGTTACGTTTATTTTTCGGACTTTTAAAGAGAAAATCAATCTCTTGACTACTTCACGATCATTCATCTAGGGGAAACCATTATAGACCAAAAGACTGAGAATTAATTATTTGAAAGAAGCTATGGCTATACATTAGTTAATGGGTTGAAAACAGGTAGAATTGAGAACCTTATGTCCCCTTGTGTTTAACAAATATGATTTGTCCATAGCAAAAAATTCAGATCTTATTTATGTTACGAAAAATACCGAACTGCTTGAATCGTAACACTTAAAAGACCAATCCTTAAAAACTCCTGATGAATAATTTCATATAATGTGAATTTTTAAAAATTAACAAGAGTTTTTTTTAAGGTATTATTCTAAATATGATGTAATAATCTGACGAAAATATCGATTGTCTCAAAGGAAATTGGGTTGGAATACATGAACAATCAAGAGTTACTGACTATTATTTCAAGAAAAATTTCTAAAACAACATTTTTAATAATGAAATTAAAGCAAAAAGAAAAAAAAAGATAATAATCGTAAAATATTATCTTGAGTTCTCAGTTTTCTTACTACGTACACAGTTTTTTTTTAAAAAAATGCACAGTAAATTAATAAATATCAAAATTTTGGTGCTTACGTATTACAGCTTCGAGCATTTTGCCAAATCAAAAGACGTCACCAGTTCAAAAATTGTCCACAAATACTTTTTTCTGTTCGAATATGCGCAGGAATGATTTCTATTATTAGCTGCATATCGCTAAATTTTGCGACATCTTTTGATTTGACGAAATTGGTCGACAGTATAATACGTAATATTAATGTTTTTTTTAGATTTGCCTTCAAAAATTGAGTCGTCTCTCGCTTCATTTGTCATGATATTTGTAAATTGTTAAAATTAACCCTGAAATTTTATTTCTTACAAGATATATTATTTGTAAGATATATTATGGATATATGAGGCAGTGAGTGAATATTAACGGCGCACTGTTCAGCTACACGAGGGTTTTTGGTGATGGACCTCGTAATTTTGAACCATGGTCAAGTGACGCGGATGACACCTGAGCTGGTACCTCTTCTCCTACTACCACACCACACCAACGGGAGGACGTTTGAGCTCTCGACAGATTTAACGTGCATCGCTCTCCTACACGGCGGGTCTTTAGTGGTACTAGGCTCGAACTCGTGACAAGCTACCCAAGATCCAATAACTTGACCACTAGGCTACTGCGGCCTCAAATATATGAGGCAAATATATTCCTTCACATAAGGAGGCGTATTGAGTTCAAGATTTGAAAGTAAATTTAATTAAAACCATTTATTTTCAGAAAACTATTCTTCACCAAGAGGCAAAGTTTTAGAAACTAATAAATTGTATCTGATCCTAATTTAAATGCCTGCTTTCATCAATAATGAACCTAGTTTTCAAAAATGTGTGTGTGCTATAACAGTGATAAAATTGTCATGTCTTAAGAGTTTATTTTTGGATTAATTCATGGCATCTATACTTGTGCGTATTCACTGTAACCTAATGTAAATATTAAGCAAATGTTTTGTTTCTGTATTTTGGCAATTGGGAGTATTGTTTTTATTTTTGTGGAATAAAACTTTTTTGATTTTTTGAATGGCTGGATATTTTATCGTTTTCAGAATCCAGAATTATTTTTAATATTATGATTTTTTAAAAGAACTTTTGCCTTATTCAATTACAGAACTAGATACGCATAAAAGAGTTATTTCTTTGCAAAAAGTATAACGTAATAAAAGTTATCTTATAATTCGTATTCGATTGCAACAAATCTCACTCAAAAATTAAACAATATTTTATCATTCTATCGATATATAGTAATTTATACGTAATCAAGAATTCAAAAAGAATTGAAATTGAACTTTGATAAGAATTTTATGGCAGTCGGGGAACTGTTGTGTTTATCTCAAGAATTGCTTAATAGTAATTTGATCTTGATAAATTTTTGGGTCAAACAATATTTCCACTTAAATATTTTGCATAAAAAAGTATCGATAATGTTTTTGAAGAGGTTGCTAATACATTATTTTGCTACCTATAATTATAAATTTTTTTCATATTAAATAATTACTTAGATAAACGTAGTACATCGCTTGAAATAAAATAAAAACATCTATCCACAGAACAATGTTTTCATTTAAAGAAATTGAGAGCTTTTATGGAAGTAAAAAAATCTTTTTCTGACGACGAGAGTTACTTCCCTCTATTCATTTTTGGTAACAGCTAATATTTTAAAAATTGGAAAAAAAAGCATTATATTAAGTTTTTTTTTATTATTTTAAAGTTCTAAGGATACAACTTTATTCATGATCGGGGTTGAAAGTTGTGAAATATTTTCAAAATACGGTACATGTAATAGATAATTTTAGGATTCTTCCACTTTTCTAGTTTCCTGTGCTGTAATTCACTTTTGTAGATCGCAAGTTTGATGTTGTTAAAAACTTTTCGAAATAGAATCTGTATTGAGAAAGTGAGTTTTTGTAATATTCATAATGTATTGTCCTTGTGGAAATTTGTATTAATATATTCTTCTTATTTTACATTATTTTTCTTTGAATATCTTTTTTTGGTTCATTTCGTTTAGATTTGAGCTATTTAAAAAAAATCGTTGCCTTTCGAATATATATCAGATTATCAATACGTCTTAAAAATATCGTCTGTGGATCAAATAATTTAATTGTATGAATTCATTATAATGCAGTTTTGAAATATGTATCTGGCAACCAAGTTTTATTATATTTTATTGTAAATTTAAAATTCATTATTCCACTTGCAAGCTTGGAATAGAAGACTGAGGCTGTGTATGTTTCGCGTCCAGCGATTGTATAAGATTATATCAATAGGCCGATAAAGGTAAAATGGATAAGAAAATTAAATAATTTTCCAGCATTTATCAAAATTATTTCTTTATTATTCGAATTATATAGTCATTTTAATTTGATATCCGTATTTTTTCTTATGAATTTCGAATTTTTTTTTTGAAACAATGAAATCAGGTTAATTGAAATAAAAACGTTTTAATAGACTTATCTTTTATTAGAAGGAGATAATATCAGAATCAACTGTATTTTTAAGTATAGAAGGTTTAAATTTTGTCAATAAGATTATTAGGGTTAGGAGATTCCATCATGGGAATGAGAAGCAAAAGAAGATATAATTTATAGGCTTTTTATCATTACACAATAGAATAAAAAATTCTATTCCAAATAAAGAAAAATACATGATGCCTAATTTAAAATAAAACATGATAAAATACTTTTATCTGCGAACATACGTATTCAAGTAAAATATAACTAGTTTCTACGCAATATTATGGATTAACAAAAACATGGTGTCATTCACACAACGAAATGGGATTTACAATTAGTAATACAATTTAAGAACTCACAAAAGAAATAATGTTTGCTTGCAGCTGTACATTTTAAGCAAAAATGTTTTTATTCTACTTTTACAATATAATTCGATATGTAATTAAAGTAAAATTTTAGTTCTTTAGCAATAAATTTTTAGTAAGAACTGCCAACTCTTATTGATTAATTACTTAAGAAAATTCTAAATGAATAATAGAAAAAGTCCGATCTAAGCATAAAATGGAATCAAAACAATTAAAAAAGCTTCTTGGATAGAATAAATAGCTTACTTAGCAATAAATAGCAATACTTATCGCAACTTATTGGCGACAGTGAATGAAACGGAGCACATGATTGCCAATTCAGCGCATACGACACATACAAAATTGATGTTGTCTACTTGGCGAGTTATCTTGAACGTTGGCGATTGCTGCGATGATACGTAAGAACCAAATACATATGTATGTCTTTATACAAAGTGTTCCAAAAGTAGCGTACAAACTGTGCTCATCTAGATTCATTGTTGGGAGTACTTATAAAGAACTGTACTGTACCGTACTGAAAGAACTGTACCTGTGCGATCCATAGTTTACAAGAAAAATATGAAAAACAAAATATGACGTCACAGCCGTATTGGACACATCAAAAGCACTCTTTTTTCAAATATTTATAAAGGCAGATATTCAAAGTGTCCACTGTGCATATCGAGGCAGGCTTGAGTCACGTCGCACCAGTGCGGTCTCACGATCATGGTGGCCATAGAACCGGAGCCCCGCGTCTGATTCAGCGGCCACGCGATTCATACCATATCGAACTAATCACGTACAGGAGCACAGAAATGCACCGGTGTCCCATCATGCATTGTCGTTTACCGTATTTTTTTCTTAAACTACGAAACGTACAGGTACAGTTCTTTTGGCAAAGAGGAATCCGGCTGTGCAGATATTTGATGATACTTTTGGAACACCCTGCATAATATCCCCTTCTTTATGAATGGAATCTGTTTTCATCTCTTAGCCAGAAGTGATCTTAATACATCTTAATTTCAGATGTACTCCAAAGATCAGTACTGCTTCACGCCGTACCAAAACTGTCATTTCTACGAAATACTTCGTGTACTGTGTCTAGACACAAAATTCATAATTGGTACAGTTCATTGGAGTACCTTGCTTCGGAAGAAACGATATTTAAGTAGGACTGAAACAGGAGCACCTGATTGTCGGAAAAACAACCTTTTCTGAATATATTATTACCTTATTTAGTACTGTTAATTTGTTATTTTAAAGTTCCGCATTAAATTCTTGTTTCCAAACGTGTGTTACTAGTTTTATATCACAGTAATTAGCTGCTTTTTTATCCTTTGTAAAAATAATCTTTTCGGAGCAATGAAAGAAAATGAAATAAATTTTAAAAAATTTAGACGAATAGTTACACATTTTTAGCTAGATTTTTTCTATAATTTCATTTTATCTTTTTCTTTCAAATCCTATGTTAATAAATTAGAACAAGTAAAAAAAAAAAAAAAAAAAAAAGAGGACGCGTAGAAAGCCACGCGATAGAAGTGAAACTTCTTTGGTGACGTTGGCCATAAATGCAGGAATAGATCGAATTATATTAAACCGTGAGAGAACTTACTTTAATCAAATAAAATTCGAACTTCATTTATTGCATGAAAATATTTTTATTCAATTTTTTGCATCATCGTTTTCCAAGAAAGACAATATGTGTGTGGTAACTGAAGTTGGGTATAAAAATCCTCGATTGTAGTCAATCAAGAAAATGTGAGAAAACTGCATTAATTCGTGGTTCCGTATATTGTTTTTCCTTCTCTAGAATGAGTATTCATTGTCAAATTCAGTGTCTGTTTCAAGAATTCAATGAGTGGCTTTGTTTCTTCTGAAGCAAAATTAATATTTAAGTCTCCAGTTAAGACAATCGGCTTTTAATCATCATCGGATCCAATGATTGCAGCTGTCTTTGATGTGTACAGCACTAAAACTTTATGGATAAAGATGATCAAAGCTGCGGCAGAACTACCTGGTGATATATAGACTTTCACATGGACTTGCTCCTGTTTTTCCTTTTTTTCTTTTCCTTTCACGAAACTCTTTTCTTCTTTTTGCATTTGTTCTAGGCATTCTGACCAGAATTAATTTTAATTCAATGAAAATAAAAATTAAAAATACAAACTTAATGCATCACTCACAGAAGTCACTGTGTTTGTTTAGAGAAGACGCAATCCGTAGCGATTCTGGCGCAAACGTTAGTGACATATACGCAATGCCCCAGACACTCCCATAACGGGAAGAGCCATAAAATGGTAATATTTTGGGTGCGTTTATTCGTTGAAAATGGCACGTTTTTTTTATTACATAAAAACTACGAAAATTCGCCACACGAGTTCGCTACGAGTAACATACTCACTTAATATCTCCAATATGTAAGCACCTTTTTTTCACCAAACATCAAGATGCCCCACTCCATACCCCCTTAGCAATAGTCGAACTTTTTCACGGATATGACGCAAGTCACGTAGTGTACCCCCCCCCCCCGCTCTCTTTTCTTCCCGCTCGCTTTCTCCTCACCATGGCGACGTTTCGGGGGATGGGGGAATCACTACTTCCGTTCGCTTTTTCATTGTTACGCAAAACTGGGCAAATTTCCCATCCGCTCCCGTGCGCAAAGAAGTTTCACGTGAAAAAAACAATTAGTTCTGAATATACTTCAATAATTCGTCTTAAAGATTTTTTTTTCATTCTTCTACAGTTTTAATGTAGCCGCGGTAGTCTAGTGATCAAGGTCACGGATTCGTGGACGGCGTATCATGAGTTCGAGCCTTGTGCCACTGAAGACCCACCGTGTAGAGGAGCCGATGCTCGTTAAATCTACAGAGGCTCTAAGCCTCCCATTGGCAAGTGTAGAAGTTTGGAGAGGACGGAGTGCGAGTTCAGATGTCATCCTCATGGTTTAAAATTACGAGGTCTGTCGCCAACAGCTCTGGTGTAGCTTTATTGTGCGACGTTAAACACTCCCTCTACTGTTTTAATTTTTGTACTAGAATAACATGGGAGTGTCTTTATCTAATTTTACTGACTGCATACAAGAGGATACAGTCTAGTACGATGGAGCTGCACTTTTTGGTCTTATAGACGATAAAATCTATAAATATGTTTTTTCAGTTTTTCTCAGTTACATGCCTGGATCGTAAAACATTTTTTTAAAATTTATAATGGGCTACCAATGGTGTTTTACCATTGCAGATCTAGTATATTCCCGGAAACTGGTATCTCTTTTTAGTGCAGCAACATATAGGGGGAATATCAACCGCTGCAGATAATTTTGATGCCCAGTTTCCTCCCCAGAGGGAGGCACCTGAGCTCTGACAATGCCAGCCTGCACTAGGATTTAATTTTTCTGAGAGCACCAAGCCAAACAGATACTCTAGGGATCTTTTACATGCCGTATAATAATGTGACATGGCCGCTGTCGATTTTCTGCATCTTGAAAAGCTACCAACTTGGACCGGGGTCGAACCCGCAACCTTAGGTGCAAAAGGCCAGCGACAAACCAACCACGCTACCCAGCTGGAATCGTAAAAAATTGTATTATATATAATAGAATAATATAATAGAATCGTCACAAACATTATATCAATTAAATATAGCTTTAAAATAATTTCTATTTTAAAAGGACTTTCCAGATTAATTGTTCAGTGGAATTAATTTCTAGATTTGAAAGATAGCCCTACTCAACTCAACTGATCTTGAACTACATTATGGAAAATAAATTTCAAAAGTGTCTTTCATGGTATTTCATTTCTCAAATCAACGAAAAGCTGGAAATAGTCCTAGAGTGTAACTGATATTGCGCCGAACAACATAGTGAGGAAGGCGGAGGGGAGGGTAAGAAGAACCAGCGCGAGAGGATTCCGACATCCGTCACGCAAATACGATGATTGCCTCCCCCAACTCACCCCTCAAGTTCTGAACCCCCTCCACTATACGGCCCCCACTTCCAACACGCCGGCGTGCGACCGGTAGTCTTTTTAGCATGGAAATGTGACATCTCATTTCCATTTCAAATGATCGCTTGGATTAATGCTGAAAGTGCGAGGTGGTGGAAGGGAGGAGGAAGTCTCCCTCTCCCCTCTTTGCCCGACCCTCCTTAAAATTCCTGACGCGGATACTCCGGAGAAATCACGAGGAGGGGGTGTGCTGCCAACAAAGAAGAGAGAGTTGCCGAAAAATTTTTGCGCGCAAATTGCGGGGCCCTGCAAATACACTCACCGATTTGAGAGAGAAAGAGAGAGAGCCCCATTTAAGGACCCTCGGGGCATGGAGCCTCCCTCCACCCCATGTGTAGGTGGGGAAGTAAAGTAAAAAGCTTGCGTAGGATTCCACAGGGGGTTGACTGCTGAGGTAGGTTTGTGAAATTTCATGCCGACAGAAAAGTAGTTCCTCTTCCTCTCTCTTCTACCATCCTTTTCCACTACTTTCCCTCCTCTTTTCTTTTCACCCCTCCCCGTCACGTTCTCGTTTGTACTTTTGCAGGGAGGGTCTTAAATGCTCAGAGTTGGGGAGGGGTTGCCGACTGGAAAGTTTAAAATATTTGTCGCCAAATTTTGTTATAAAATAAATCACGTAAATAAGAAGAAACAGGTGAAAAAAAAAATTATTTAATAAGATAAATTACGAAAGTTTAAATTATTTCTCTTTAGATTATTATTTTGTTTTAACCAATCGTACTGGTTAGTTCAATAATTGACTGACCTTACTGGCGTAAAAGGACCATGTTTGGTCAAACTGTGCGTCAAATCTTCATTAATTTATTAGTAATTAAATGTAGTGCTTATTTGTGTCCTGGATATACACTGGTGTCCAAAAATTAAGCATAATTGATAATTATGTGAATAAAGAAGAAACTGTAAATCAGAATAGCGGGAAACGTGATATGCGAGTGTAAAATGGTTATAAAATAAGGAAGCACAAATCAAAAGAATGATAATAATTAATTTTACTATCCAAAGTAGCAGTTTGAAAGAAAACTGAGCATATCAAGGATTCACACTTTAAAGAAAAAATGAAAGAAAACATTAAATAAATTACTGATACTGCAGCTTAGTAAGGCGTGTGGTCACCTCTGACAGCCAGGCACGCTGCACAGCGATTTACCATACTTGCTATGAGATGATGAATGAGTTGTGGGCTCAAACGGTTCCAAGCTTCTTGGAGAGCTCTCTTCAGTTCTGTAACGGAGCTTGGTGGGTGCGAAAGGGCTGCAATTTGTCTCCCGAGCATATCCCATACATGCTCGATAGGATTTAAATCAGGGGAGTTCGCAGGCCACGACATGCGCTAGATGTTTTCCGTTTCAAGGAAGTCATCAATCAGCACCACTCGGTGACATGGCGCATTATCATCCATGAATATGAAGTCAGGACTGACGGCACCTCGAAACAAGTGAACATAAGGCTCAAGAACTTCGTCTCTGTATCTTTGAGTAATCACAGACCCCGTGTCAAAAAAATGGAGGTCTGTGCGGCCGTCCATCATGATGCCTGCCCATACCATTACTCCCCTTGATGGAAAATGATGTATTTCCGTTATGTTTTTTGGTTCAAAACGTGTTCCACGTTCTCTCCATATCGTTACCCGCCGAGAATCACTACTGAGACTAAACCGGGACTCGTCACTAAACATCACATTGCCCCACTCTCCTACACTCCAATGTTGATATTTCAAACTCCAGTTCAAACGAGCGCGTTTATGCGCAGATGTGAGGGGGAATGCAAACTGCTGGTCTTCTGGCATACAGGCCAGCATGATTGAGTCTCCTGTAAACAATTTGTCTCGAAATTCGTATTTCTGTGATCGCCGAACCCAGTGCTCTGGCAGTACTGCCCCTCTGACGTCGCGCACTTATTACCAGATATCGGTCTTGGCGAGGGGTTGGGACTCTTGGTCGACCTGATACTGGTTGTCGGGTAACATCTCCCGTTCTTGTTCCACAGTCTTGAGATCACAGACTGGTCCACATTCAGAATTCGAGACACTTCGGTTTGTGATAGTGAGGATTCTAGCATTCCAACGATTCTTCCTTTCGTAAACAGGTCCAATTGCCGTCTTTGTGCCATCATTCACCTTGCTTGATGGTTAACAACGTTCCTTCGCACAGCAGTTGCACGAAACTTGTCTGAACTGCCTATGCTGCGTGAATCGGTTTCTCCGCGTTCCGACACGCGCCGGTGTTTCGCGCAGGACGTAGTCGACTCAAATGTTTTGCATAAACCCAATGTTTCTTCTTCACCCAATTAATATCCGCAAGAAATTTGGAATAATTTTACGAATATTTACTCCATGTTTTTCGCATTTTACAATTTATGCTTAACTTTTTTGGACACCAGTGTAAAGTAAAGGAAGAAAGTAAAAATGTTCTTTGGAAAAAATAGAGCCGAAAACTGAAAGATCGTTAGAGCATCCCGTGGGCGTATTATAATAGCTATATTTACCAAAAGCTGTAAGCTCTGTTGGAGAGAGGAAATATCATTCGGGTACTTCATAGTTGTATGTCGCATACTTATCTATAGAAAGCAAGTCCCTGTGAGAAATTAATCAAATTATTCAAGGAAGTAGTGGCTGAAAGTTTCGACAATTCAGCCAACTTCAGAAGTTGATATCTGAGATCGAATTAAAATGCAACAATTCCTCTTATTCTAAAAGTCTCTATTTATCAAATCATTTTAATACTTTTTATATCTGTTATTTATCAAATTAACAGGCTGTTCATAAGATAATTAGAAAAGTCCTGATACCGAACAAAACTGATGGGAAGAAGAAAGGTATTTGATCTTTTCTATTGTTTTTAGAACAAGAGGGGTAAAAAAAAAATATGCCTCTCTCTCAATGTATCATACATCATTATATATATTTATGTTTATATATACATTGAATCGTGTTGTTTCTGTGGTTATTGAAGACGTTATCGAATTTGAATACTTTTTCTGGTTTTCTGTTCGTGTTACAGTAATGTTGTTGCAACCAAAGAAAATAAATTAAAAAAAGTATGTTTTATCGTAGCTTACGAACTAGATCCACAACTATATTCGCTTAGGAATTTATTTAAAAAAAATCTTTTTTTTAAAGAAAATAAAACTTTGTGTGTGTGTGCGTGTTTGAAAAGGAAATATTATATATTAAATTATACAACTTCTGAATTTCTTTTATTAGCACTTCTTTGCGACAAAGTACTATATATATTTGTTATAAGCATTGATAAACTAGTTTCAGTATTTTTTGAAAAATATATATTTCGTTATTCTAGTATTCCCCCCCCCCTTTTCTATCTTTATAAAAGCTTTTCTTTCATAATGCGTTTCTTTTGCAAGCTCACTGTAAAATCTGCTTCATCGCAATTATAAAAATACGCTAGAAAATACAACTAAAAATTAATATACGCAATGACACACCTCATTTGAATGAACTAGTGTTGAGTTTGGGCTTCTCGTGTTCTTGCGAACTTTGCAAAAAAACTCACACAAATCTGATTCATATTGTTATAATAAATATGCATTCTACAGGAAAGACATGTTTAAACGATTTATATAAACCGTAAGCAATACATTACACAATTAAAACTATACTTAGTTATTTAAATAGAACAAATTCAAGATTATATTGTTTCGTTGATCGGGATTCGCGGGTTTTATTCAAAACAGTCGCAAACAAGAGAGTTCTTTAAGAGCGAGCGATGAGTATTGTCGAAAATCAATCCTTAAAAATGTAGGATTCAGCAGCAAAATTCGCAGAATAAATTTCAGAAGGTCTTCACACCTCAACAGCACTCAGACACAATTATCGGGTGGCCGAGTGGTCTAGGCATCGGATCATGGCTAACGTGTCATGAGTTCGATTCTAGTACCACTAAAGATCCGCCGTGTAGGGGAGCGATGCACGTTAAATCTGTCGAGAGCTCAAACGTCCTCCCGTTGGTGTGGTGTGGTAGTTAGGAGAAGAGGTACCAGCTCAGGTGTCATCCGCGTCACTTGACCATGGTTCAAAATTAAGCGGATCGTCGCCAAAAGCCCTCGTGTTGCTAATCAGTGCGACGTTAATATTCTCTCACTCTCACAATTATCGGCGTCTAAAATATACGTATGTAAAAGATTATTCACAAGCATAGCCGAGGTAATCGGTAATCACGGTCAAGGCAAGTTTACAAATTGCTGGTTGAAACAAAACTGACTCATTTCGGAGAGATCGCTCTATTTATAGTTCCGGCGGAAACTTGTGGGAATATAACAATTTTAACAAAATAAATATAGAATAGAGTAGTATAAGTGCATTGCACATCCAAATACAAATTATTCACACTATTTTAAGCAAAATTCGTAACAATATTAAAGCAAAAACAAAAATAAATAAAAGTTGTACTGGTACAATGCCACTGTGGGTAGCCTAGTGGGCCTTTGGTAACCTACTGGTTAGAGCATCGGACTCCAGACACCGGAATGCCTGGCTTCGATGCCCGATGCCACCAAATATCCTCCGAGTTCACACGGAGTACGTGCTCGTTAAATCAGTGGGTCCGAAAGTCTTGTGGGCGGTCGCAGCAGAAACCACGGGTGCAGGAGAATATTTCCCTCCCCTCCAGTTAAATGAAAAATTGTGGAGATGGAGATAGGTGGTGTCGCCATCTATTGTGTATGTACCGAGCCAAATCCTTCTGTCACCTGCATGGTGCTAAAAGCTAACGACAGGTGTACACCTAGCCCCTTGCCACGATGAATTTCGTGGGCCTCGATCTGACACCGTCAGACAGGTGGCATTAGAAACAACAATAACAACAACGATGCCACTGTAATCAGGTTCAGATCTTCTCGAGTAAAAATGTCAATTAAAGTCACGCTATAAAGTAACACAAAGCTATTGGCGACCTCGAGGTATAGACCTCGTAATTTTGAACCGTGGTTAAATGACATCTGAACATACCACGAATTTTGAGCCCACACAGATTTAACGAGCGTCATACTTCCTAGACGACGGTCTTCAGTGGTACTAGGTTCGAACTAGGGTTTCTGATTTCCCGGGTATTTCCATTCCCGGGAATGTAATTGCCGTTCCCGGAATTCCCGGAAATACATCAAAATTTTAAAAAAATTTAAAAACAAGTTATTTTTAAATAAAATCAATTCTCATTATATAAAATAAGGATGCATATAAATTACAAAATTAATTCTTATTCATGTAATGAGCTAAAAAGTACAAAAAATATATAATCAATTGATTATTTATTTTTGAAATAGGATTTCAGAAAGCATAAGCAATTTATAATTTTATCACTCTGGCATGGAAAAAATGTTGCAGTTAAAGATTTTGTAAATTAAAAATCTCGGGGGAAAAATTCACATTTGAAAAATAATTACTAAAATTAATGTTACTTTATTGACTCAAATGTGTTTGAAAATTAACCAGTCAAAGCTGAATCAATAATTTCTCTAATGTTGCTCTACTAAGAGATAAATATTAATATATACTTGAAAACTCATTTGCTGCTGAAGCGCCAATTATATACTCTAAAAATATTAATTATTGTATTTAAGATATCTTATTTGTATAACCGATTTCTTGTTTATGAATTGCTGTATTATTGTTACATAAATATAAATAAATATTAATATAAGAATCTCACACGCGTGAAAGTTAAGTTTAGAAAAATAATAAATAAGAAAAATTGCGCAATTTGTTATAAAAATATTCTCCCGCAAACAGTTTGTGGGTTCATTCCCTTCTTCAAATTACTGATTCAATCAAATAGCTCATAATAAAAAAAAGCATCCGAAAAATTTTAAAAAAATTAAATAAATAATAGTTTTAAGTATTACTACTTACATAATCCACATAAATCTAGATCTTGGAGCTTCGATCACATAATGCTGGTTGGCAACGAAATGCGATTGCCTTGAAAACCCAATATTTCTTGTTAACCAAGCTCGATACACCCACGGCTAGCTTGGAAAAATTCTCATATTACATTACCCCACAGTTGGGTAACACATTCCACATTCCTTCGTCCGGAAGTTCGGGGTGAACAATCGCAAATTGCCACAGTAGGTTCAGTTAACGATGTCCGAGATTGAAATGTAAGATCAAGTCAAAAATAGCTACCTCATAGATAATTCAAGCCCCGTGTGATTCCCGGGAATAACGAATAAAAAAAAGTACAAAAATCTTATGATTTCCCGGGAAAGAAACCCTAGTTCGAACGCATGCTCACTCGGTTACCGTGGCCACATTGAAATGTCGACGATTTGGAATTGAGAGTTGTAACCTTTTCCCTGTTCAAAGTAATAGGTTCTTCTTCACTATTATGGCCACGGTAGACCAATGGTCGTCGTATCCGTCGAGTTGTAAGTTCAAGACCTAATACCTATAAAGAACAGCCGTTTACAGGGGGATGTTGCACATTAAATTTGTCGAGCTCAAAGTCCTCATGTTGAAGGGGTGTGGACGTTGGGAGAATGTAGTGACAACTCAGGTGTCTTCTTCTTCCATTGACCTTCCTAGTGGTTAAAGTAACGGACTCGTGTCCGGCGTGTCATGAGTTCGAGACTAGTACCGCTGAAGACCCACGGCGTAGGGGAGCGATGAACGTTAAAATCTGTCGAGAGCTCAAACGTCCTCCCATTGGTGTGGCGTGATAATTAGGAGAGGTAGGTACTAGCTCATGTGTCGTCCTTGTCACTTGACCATGGTTTAAAATTTCGAGGTCCGTCGCCAAAAGCCCTCGAGTAGCTGAATAGTGCGACATTAATATTACTGAATAGTGCCACACATGCTATATAGATTTAGATTAACACATCAGCTTTCTGTTAAAAATAAAATTTTACATGCATTATTTAACGTGAGCAAGGGCTGATACACGTTAAATTTGCCGAGGCTCAATGTTCTCGCATTAGCATAGTGTAGAAGTTTGGGGTGAAGGGTTCCAATTGTAATTTTAAATTAATTTTGCTTTATCTCAGTCGAAATTATACAACTGGCTGAAACAGATGGCGCCAGTAGGTTTTTCTAAAGAAGTAGGAATTGACTTTAAAAATAAGTTTTATAATACTTGTTTTTTTTAAAATTTTAAACTGCAAGTCAAATCTTTCGACTTAGTATGAATGTATAGGCATAGTACAGTGGCACACACAGGAACTCTTAAAGAGGGGGGGGGGGGTTGAAAGTTCACCATTCTCGTATCATGCTCCAATAGGCTGCCCAACACATATCCTTTTGATTTTGTCAATTTTCGGAATTGATTGATTGTTTGATTGAATATTTGCGTCGCACTGTTCAGCTACACGAGGGCTTTTGGCTACGGACCTCGTAATTTTGAACCACGGTGAAGTGACGAGGATGGCACCTGAGGTGGCACCTCTCTTTCCTAACTCTACCTCGAACTCATGACATACCTGCCATGATCCGATTCCTTGACCACTTGGCTACCGCAGCCTCAATTTTCGGGAACAAAATTCAGTAAAAAATTAATTATTAAATAAATAATTAGCATTCATTAATAAATTCAATTATCAATAACAAATACTTAATTAAATTTTACGTACTTAAAACATAGGATTATAAGCATTCGTAAGAAAAATCAAGGGATTTTTTTTGAGGGAGGAGGTTTCGGACCCTCCCTGGCATAGCATGTGAAATTAGAATGCTTACTTAAATGTCGACTTCGTCATCTGACCGTGGCTCAAAATTACGAGGCAGTGGCCCTTGTGCCTCGGCTTAAATTGGTGGTCGGAAGTGTTCAATAGTTCAGCGAGTGTGTGATTTCAATAATATTTACAAACAATTTGCTAATTTAAAAATTGCAAGCGATGTGGAATGTTTCTACGAATTTTATTTGTTGAATGTCTCAGAAATTAGGTGAATTATTTACTGAAGAATGAATTACTAGTCTTATCTGAGCTACGACTATGGTAAGAAAATCAAGGTTGGAAAAAGATGAAAGTAATATTAAAAGGTAAGGGTTTTTTTTATATATATAATGAGGATTCTGTATATTTATGACAACCCTATAAGAAATATGAAAGCAGAGTTCTTGAAATATATTGAGATAGTTTAATTTTATACCATTTTCATTTTTTTTATATGCAGTAAGTTAAATCCTTTTGTTGATATTATCTTTTAATGAAATGCTCGTGAAAAGAATTTTTTTGTGAAGATCCTGCTTAGTTATTTTTATGAATCAATGGATGCATATTCCATTTTTTTTCTAATAAGTTTGAGTAGAAATTTAAACAACATCATAACAAACATTTGCTTGTACTTAATTTGGATGTTTTTAAAATTTAAAATATTCCATATATTCTGTACAGTAGTGCAGGAATTTTTCAGGGGGGGGGGGGTCCAGGGTCGAAAGTCCACTATTCTCGTACCATGCTCCGATACGCCGCCTAACATATTCTTTTGATTTTGTCAATTTTCGGGAACAAAAACAGTAAAAAATTAATTATTGAATGAATAATTAGCATTAATTAACAAACTTAATTATTAAATTTATAACAAATAATTAAATTTTAGGTACTATATATATAGGGTTATAATCAATTGAGAAAAAAATCAAAGAGCTTTGGGGGGGGGGGTTCTGGATCCGAGGAACCCCTTTGTGTGTGCCACTGATTCTGTGACAAATAAATAGCATTCCTAAAAATAAAATTCGCTAAGATTTAAAATAAACATTGAGGTAAAGAACTAGTTCAATAAAGATTTTTTTAAAAAGTTTTGACAGTGAATTTTGATTACATTTGTACAACGTGCATATTTTTACTTCAAGATATAAAAATTATTTAATTTCAAAGTTCTGTTAAGTTTCTATCTTAAAATATAATCGTTTGGTTAAATTAATATAATTTTTTTAACCAAAAATGTAAAAATTTCTCAAAAATTTAAAGTTATTTGTTTATAATTATTTAAGTAAAATAAGTACTAATTTTACTCACATCCTTACTTATTACATAATCAAAAAATTTTTAATAAAATCACCCGCTTATATTAAAATTTGGATATACTTATATAATTGAGAATTTAGCGGACGAATCATTAATTCAGCCGTAGCCATTTTCATCGCAATGAGTATCTAATAAGTTAATTGTGTGTTTATCGACGTCTTGGAAGATTCTTATCGAGTCTTAGATCGCAGCATACCTAGTTATTTTGAATAATGGTCGAGTGACGAGAAAGACATCTGAGCAGGCATCCTACTCACTGAGTCCACACCACGCCAAAGGGACTTTGAGCTCCGACACCTGTTCTGCTGAGACTCAAAGCTCCATATATTAAAGCGGCGTAAAAGCGAAATGCCATAACAGGTTGTGACTGATTGATTAATTAGTATCACACTTTGAAGCTACACTACAGATATTGGAGAAAGACCACGTAATTGTGGACCACGGGGGTCGAGTGAGGAGGATGACACCTGAGCTGCCACCTCCCTCTCCAAACATCCTCACTAGGCCAACTCGGGCCGTATAATCATTATTACAATTACTATGGTTAGTGTGGTTTTTGAATTCAACAGAAATAGGCAGCTGGAAGTATTTAATTGATGGGGGGATTATTAGAGTATAAACATGAATTTTAGGCAAATAAACTTATAATTTTGAACTATGATTAAGTAATGAGGACAACACTTAAACTGATACCTTGTTCTCTAAGCTTTTCCTGTGAGAGGGATACCCAGGACACCCCCCTTGTGTGCCGCACTGGTTACGATCATTACTAAAAATTATATTTAATTAGAACGGTCGAATTCTAGCAGAGAAAAGTTTGACTAAAAGGGAGCTTTGAAGGAAATTAACAACAAAATATAGTAGATATTTTCCATGGACAAACTATTTCTGTTTAATTTGTGTGGCATAATATTTCAGACAAACATCGATTAATGGTAGTCGAGTGGTCCTGTTAGCAAACTAGTAGTCTGTGTTGTACCCGTCAAGTCATGGGTTCGAGTCTTGTTGTCAATGAAAACCTGCCATGTAGAGCAGCAGCTCTTAAACTTTCGATTGCCGCAGCCCCTCTTTATATATAATCCTGACATCATGGAGCTCATCTCCCCCAAGAAAGATTTTGAACATTTCTCCTTGACTCCCAACACATAGCTCTGTGGCCGCGGTAGCCAAGGGGTCTAGGCATCGGATCATGTCTAGCGTGTCATGAGTTCGATCCCAGTACCACTGAAGACCCGCCGTGTAGGGGAGCGATGCACGTTAAATCTGTCGAGAGCTAAAAAGTCCTCCCGTTGGTGTGGCGTGGTAGTTAGGAGAAGTGGGTGCCAGCTCAGGTGTCGTCCGCGTCGCTTGACCATGGTTCAAAATGACGCGGACCGTCGCCAAAAGCCCTCGTGTAGCTGAACAGTGCGACGCTAATATTTACTTACTTACTCACTCACCCCCAACACATAGCTGAGTGATTTAAATGTTCCTCGATGATCCTATGACTGCCTCTCTGCTACTTACAGACTTTTTTTAAGACTTCTTTTTCCCTTTTATAAAACAATAAACGTTTAATTATATAGATATTACAAAATACTCATTTCAAATAAATAATGTACTTGACTGTATTGAGTAGAATTTTTAATGAGAAAGATGGAGCTGCATTTCTTTTTGAAGTGCTGTTACATTAGGTTTAAGATTTGAAATCTGCTGTCTCGATTCTGGTTCTACGCTTGCCAGACTGTTTCTGTACTTATTTTCAAGATAAGGAAGAGCTGAAAATGTTATTTCTCGTAAATATGTGGTTTTGGAAGGGCAGAGCTTTTTCGTGGACAATCCGGAAGAATTTTCCGGCAAGTGAGGAAAGGGACTTCTTATTTCTGTAAACCATTGCATGTAGCTGAACAGAGCGACGTTAATGTTCCCTCACTCACCTGTAAGCCAACTTCAATGCTCCGTGGAAATTTATGTTGGCTGTTCTACTGATGAGAGATCGTCCTGTTCACACTGTTCTACTGTAAATGGATCTCTAATTTAGCTATTTCTCTTTCAGAATTATTTTCCTTTTATTTTTCCTATTTTTAAATGGGAGGACTTTTTTCCACGGACCCCCTAGAAAAGCGCTGGGTACCACGATTTAATAACCACTGATGTAGAGGAACTGATGCAAGTTAAATCTTTCGAGGAGTTAAATCTGTTCCGATCAGGTGTTGTCCATGTTCCTTGATCGATATATTACATCCTATAATCCTTATGTAGCTTCCGGGCGAGACTTTAATAGACAATAAAACTTCTAATGCAGTGGTTCCCGGGCTGCGGACCGGTACCGGTCCATGCATCAAGTGGTACCCAGGCACCAAAGGAACATTAAATTATTTCCACTTAATTTACTGTGTTGCACTTCTCTGGGATATGAGCGACTTTCCATGAAATTTATTTTAAATTGTATGTTAAATCATTTTATATTCATATTTTGGTGTAACTGTATTTCATTCTGAAGGCATATTTAAATACAATTAAATTAAAATTATTAAATAAAAAAAATGAAACGAGCCTTACAGTAGTCGCATACGATGTGTAACATCTAACATGTTATCGTGGTAAATTCGCAATAGCAACTTAAATCCTGAAAAAATGAATCGAGTATGATTGGAAATAATTTTCTATGGAATAATTATATTTTTAATGAAAATTTTATTTAATTAACACAAGGAGTAATGCAATTTTTTTTTTATCAAAAATAACTATTTTTGTTCAATTTGGGAAGAGCGGTAATGATAATTTATGATAACTAAAATATGACATATATACTTGTGTTTTCAAAGTATTTAAAAACCGTTGAAAAATAGCGTCAATAACAGTACCACTGTTAGTTGTCGAAACATTTCGATTTGTGTTCATTTCGAGCTTAAGTTCATCATTCAAAAAAGCTGTGAGTGGCTCGGGCTTCTAGCAAACTGAAGTTAACTTTAAAATCACCACTCAAAAACATGGGAAGCGAGTGATAGTTTTTTTTTAAAAAAAAAAGCAGGAACCACCTTTGGTATATGGTAAAAGTAAAAAATGCATGAAATCTTTAATTTTTTGAACCGTTTGATTCGGAGAAATGTATACGGCCACCGAAATCACTGTTTGTCCATTTTCAAATAAGCATTCTGCCGCACATATGTCTCCAATATCTTGACTAACAATACCCAGTCCACTTGTTTGACGATAAGTAATATCCATATGAGGAGCCACAACATTTGAGGTGTTCTATTTGTGATAGATCGCAGCACCAGCTGCTCTGTGGCCCGGTTGTTTAAATTGTACGCAACAATCGAAGTCAGGTATCGAAACACGTTCGTCATTGTCTAACCACGTCTCTTCCTAAAGGACTTAGCTTCTTCTCTGATCCTAAAGTGAGAAAACAAAAACAAAGATCCCACGGCTTAGACCGCAGGGGATGGGGGTGGAGCCCCTTCCGAATGAAGGAGAAAAACAGAACTTCACTGAATAGCGCGCGCTTCCCCAACTTCCTGTTACGCATTTCCGTCCCTTTTCACGAAATCACTCCCACAAATCTCCAGCAATCGAGAGGAAAGATGTTACACATCTAAAATATAAAAGAACGTCCTCGCCCCCTCAGCTGGCCGAGGTACAATTATCAAACGTTGACAGGTCCGTGGCGTGGAAAACACTGCTCTAACGAATTAAGAATATTATTGGAGGTAGTGATATACTTCCCCCGCAGATAAAAGAATTCAAGATAAGGATTAATGTCTGTGGTTACTTATATTATCTACATTATCTTAATGTAATTAATTATAAATTCGTATAATTAAGATAAACATCTATTATGCATAGCTTTAATTTTACAACATTCCTTACTTAACACAGTTTCAAATATTTATTAATTTATATAAATATTCTATTGTTACTTTTGTGTGTGTGTGTTACTATCAATCTTTTTACTAATAATTAATTAAACCATATCTATAAATAATTTGAAACACAGTTTGTTGTACAAATATATGATTTTAATGATAAAATTGTTTTAAAAGAAATCTGAATGGGATTAAATTTAGGTTAGATTTGATTAAGTTTTTTCTATTAAGGGTTCACTTCAAAACAACATGGGCCGCGGTAGCCAAGTGGTCTAAGCATCGGATCATGGCTAGCGTGTCATGAGTTTGATCCCAGTACCACTAAAGACCCGCCGTGTAGGGGAGCGATGCACGTTAAATCTGTCGAGAGCTCAAACGTCCTCCCGTTGGTGTGATGTGGTAGTTAGGAGAAGGGGTGCCAGCTCAGGTGTCGTCCGCGTCACTTGACCATGGTTCAAAATTACGCGTACCATCGCCAAACTCCCTCGTGTTGCTAAACAGTGCGACGTTAATATTCACTCACTCACTCAAAACAACATGAGTGCTATTGGCGATGAATCTGGTAATTTTGAGCCATGGCCAAGTGGCGATTACATCTAAGCTAGTATAGCCAACTCTATAAACTTCCAGACAACGCTAAGATTTTGAATCTCAATAAATTTAACTTGCATCAAAATATCTGCACGGTAAGCATCAGGATTTGAACCCAAGACTGGACACGAATGTTGGCCACGAGTTCGCAACCATGTCCACTCGGCTATCGTTGTCACCATTTTAGATTGGAAGAGGGGTTTTTGTGAAGGACTTATGCTTATAATCTTTATATGAAGTTCATTTATATGTAAAAAGTAATATATATATATATATATATATATTGTTAGAAAAACGTACTGGCGCCATCTGTTGCAACTAATTGTAACTACGACGGAAATAACGCAGAATAAATTTAAAATTAAAATATAAAATTTAATTAAAGAATTAATATTTGAAAAAACTGTATTAAAATCAAGTGTCATCCACTGCAAGTTAAAAAAAAAATTTGAACTTGATTGGATGACTTAAAAGTATTTTATTAACGATTGAAAATTTGAATAAGATAAATATATAAATATATGGAGAGTGTGAGCTAATAGTAGGAATTGAAAAAAAAAGAAAAATAATTTTGTTTTGAACTTAATTCAAAATATCTGAATAAACTGAATTAATTAAGGTTATAATAATAACTTGTACATTGAAAGGGGGAAAATATCAATCTAGTCTAACTTTTTTATATTTTTAAAGACGACGTCCAAATATAAAAGTCCAAAATATAGTATAAAGTAAAATTTTAAAGACAAGTCCAAATATTTCAGTATTGATTGCATTAATGAGAATTAGTACGCATATCAATGAATTTTTGGTGGTCGTGGTAGCCTAGTGGTTCTCCATGAACTCTAGTCCTGTGCTACTGTTATACAGAGCGACTGATGCATGTTAAATCTGTCGAGGCGCAATCTTGTCCCATTGGCGTGGTGTGATAATAAGGAGAAGGGGGGATGCCAGCTCAGGAGTCGTCCTCTTTACCTGACCATGATTCAAATTTACGAGGTCCGTCGTCAATAGCCCTCGATTTTCTGTGTGTGTGCTTAGGGGGACTCTAATAAATATCACTCACTCACTCACAGGGACGTCTTGAGGTCCTGGGCACTTAAGCAAAAGTAAGCCCTGGGTCTCTTACACAAATGTAGGCCCCACCTTTGACCCTTAAAAGTAGATGATACGTAGCACACGTTGTCAAATACTCGTACAAACAATAACCCGAAACAAATAAATGTGCGTGACTTACAAACTCACAAACCGGTTGGACCAACTGCCGCTTCTTGACTGAATAAGTAATGACGGTGTATGGCGGTAGGGACCTAAACCTATGCATGGATAACGGTCATCACATGGAGTCTGTAGACATATTGTCCGATATTCCCAGTTTTTCAGAGAATACAGCCAGAAAAATCATTTGACACTTGAAATTATTAGAATCATGATCTTATTAAGGCCTAGTCGAAAATGAGACGAGGTCCATATTGTGGTAGTCGGTCCATGCCTTAAGACGTCCCTGCTCACTCACCCAACGCATTTTTGCTTTTTGAAAATTAATAGAAACTTTCCGAAAGTATCCCGTTTAATTAATGACTATTTAAAGTGAGATTAAACTTTTATTGGGTTGAGTGATTTAACAAACAATATTTATATATAAAAATACCTTATTAGATTCCGTTTCTGAATATGTGAAATCTCAAACTATATGCATTTTCATTGTTATTTCATAATAAGCCAAATAATTTATTTTCCACCCAAAAATCGTAACTGTTCAATTTAAATAAAAATAATCCCAAACAATGTAACGATAGTAATATTGCAAAAACTCTCGGATGCATCATTCCAGAATGCGATTTTTGTTTTTTGAAATATATATCTATCACACACACACACACAAAACAAACTAATTATATACTCCAAGAAATAGTTTATCCTTAACTACACCGTAGAGTACACATCTACTATTACAGAGACCTCCCATTTCAACTTAAGCATGCACTCACTATTACTATTCGTCTGATATATTAAGATTGGACGTATAAATCCGGTTTCACAGACATACCTAATGGAGTTTTCGTATTGTCTAAAGAGCCTTTTCGGCTGGCCGTGGTGCATAAGTTTTATTTCCTACAATATCTTTCCCTAAATACTTCTTCGCCAAGGATTTGTCTCAGAAAAAAATTTATCAACTTCGAGCCAAACAGTCTGCCACGAAGCTAGACGGCGGAATATTATATCCAAGATTGATGTTAGTGAAAATTGTTTTGATGCCATCTCTTTCTACCATTCTTTTTTTTAATTGCGAAAGTTTCGCGATGATAAATCACCCAGTTGAGCAGTTTTCTGGAGGGAAAAAAGAAGGGAAAAATAAAAAAGTAAAGGGATCTTTGTCAGAAAAAGAAGCTGAGGCGCCAAGGAATGTAGCACCTGTAAGTGATTTGGCATTTCACTTGGCAATAGAATGCCACCATCATGCGCGTCGCTTACACACATACACATAGGGAGATAAAGTATACACGTACACCACCCGGCACGCTAGAAGGGGGGATAGGGTGGCCCCTTCTACTTCTGCTGCTTTATTTCATTTTTTTACTACCCTCCCTCCTTCCCTTTTTACTCCCTTCCTTTTCTGATGCAAATCATCTTCCAGTTCCCACGTTGATGGGTCCGGGACAAGATGGCTGCCCGAAATGACGATCCTATGCAAATTTCGGGGCCAACTTTCTTCTTCTTTTCCCTCCCCCCTTTTTATACTTTATTTCTTTCTTCGAACCTTTCCCGTCTTTTGAATATCCCTCCCCGTTTCCCACTCACCCCTTTCCAGTTCCTTTTTGGGATGTCATTGCAGACGATGCAGATGCAACTGGGGCCATCACGAGGCTTTTCTGCGGGGTTCCCATTAGTCGGGCCTGGCACCACTCTTTTTATGGAAGACCACCCCTCCTCTCTCACTCCCTTTTTCCTTCCTTTTCTCTCGCATATTGCAGGCGAATTAAGTACAGGAGATAAGGCATTTCCACCCCTACACACTCGCACACTCTCCGGAAAGTCCTCGTCTTCTTCCTATATTTCGAAGGAATAAATAAACGAAAGAATAAGGAAAGAGGGGATGGAGGAAGGGAGGTAAAAGAAGAAGGGTGGAAATAAAAACTCGGCAGTGGAAACACTCCCCCTGAAAACTTTTCCCTGGCAGTAAAAAAATAAAATAAAACAAAAACAAAAAAGGTAAAGGAACGGATAGAGAGATGGATAGAGAAAGGCAAAAGAAGCCGTGCCGTTATCTGAGGCACAACTACCAAGCTTAAACATACTCCTGGTGGAGAAAAGCTTTATTAAAAAGATCTTTATTACGAAGAGCTTTTGTCAGTTTATTATTTGAAAAGAAACGGTCGAGAGCGCTTTGGGAAGGAAGGTGCGAGAGAAATTTCTAGAAGAAGATGAAACCTTGGTCTCTTCTCTTGTAATTGAATACAGTATCGCGGCAATCTCACACAGCCACGGCTTCGACAAAATATGATTTTTAAAGAAGATGTAAGGAATTTGCATATGAATCCCGGCATTAGCTGTTACGAATGAATTGCGATTCGGACAAGTTTGTGCGCGGTCGTGATTAAGACAGGCTTTGCAACGGCTCTTCATTACGGCTTTGTTGGAGGAGAAGTTTGTGTAAGATAGTTGGCAATGGAAAGGAAGAAAAAAAAATGGCGATGGAAAAATACAAGGTGGAACTAATACGTGATCCAATTCCAAAAGTGAGACGCCAAGACTATTGGGATGTTGTTCAAAGTATTTTTGTTTGTATCATTTTTGGTTAAGGCTTGGGATTGGTTGGAAAAGCAAAAGAAAGAGGTTTCGAGTGAAGCAACAAAAAATTAATCAGATTTTGATTAAAAATTTTCTTTGAGGCTTGAACTGGTATTAAGAAGAAAAGCGAACAACAAGCAATGTATTCACAAATATGCTGTTCTTATTAGCTTCTTTATCAGGTTGGGTTACATAAATGGTATTGTAGTAAGAAATATTCGCACAATACTGCCTTTTCTTATAAATATTAAAATACATTTGTAATAGATACTATTTTGATGTGAGGATAAATTCATTTTTTCGCGATTTCATCATGAGATTTTATACTTTTATAATTTTTATTATGCATTCATATCGATTTAAATATTTTATTTATGAATATATTATCTAGTTATATATCATTCATTATTAAGTAAAATTCTTGGTTTAATAATGTAATACTAACGGATGGAATAATTATTGTTTATAAATATTTAATCTCAAAATTGTAGCTTGTAGAGAGAAGGAATAATATACACAAATTTTGGTAGTAATAAATCTTTATTGGTTTAAAATATAAATATTTAAATGAAACGAATTATTTTGAAAGAGCATAAAAATGACGTATTAAGTGTAAAAAAAAGACCCAAGTATTGCGATTAATAATAAAATCCTAGGAGATGTGTGTCTTACATTCTTAGGTTTAACTTGTCAAATCGTTTGAGATATAAAATTGCATAATGCATAATTTCATGAATTGCATCCAATCAATGCAAATACGAGAAGTGGGTACAACAGAGAAAGAGGAGTTGTTAAGGTATGAAGTTGTATTCATTAGCCTTCGTGGTAGAGATTTATTCAATGAAAGACCTCGCATAATGATGGAATTGTTCAACATTTTCAAATAAAATTGTACGAAACTGCCTTGTTTCATACAATATTCAAGTAAAAATGGTTTTTATCATAAATCAACCGCTATCACGGACTTGTGGCTGGAACCTAGGACCGCTGAAGACTCGCCGTTTTGGGGAGGGATGCACGTTAAATCTGTCGAGAGCTCAAATGTCTTCCCGTTGGTGTGGAAGCTAGGAGAGGGAGGTGCCAGTTTAGGTGTCGTCCTTGTCACTTGACCTTGGTTCAAAATTACAAGGTCCGTCGCTATAGTGCTGCTTTATAGTGCGACGTAAATATAACCGTAATTCTTGAATTGACAGCATGAAAACAAATTTAATGCAGTGAACATGGTATGCAGTTTTTGAGTCAAATGCTGTTCCTTGAATTTTCAATTAGGTGGCTTGATCATTTGAATTTGTTTTAAGTAAAATGATTACACTTTTTTATTTTAAAATAATAAATGTGTCATTTTAAATTCCCTTTTCTCCTCATTTTGTTATTTTAAGAATCTGATGTTCCAAGAGAGCAGAAGGTTGAACATCACTAAAAGTATATTTTTCATAACGTGTTTTGTGTTCCTCACAAATATATTTTGTTCCCTATTTAGTGTTATTTCGTCTTTATAATAAAGTAAAAAATAATAAAGAAAAAGATTAAAAAACGTTTGTGTGTGTGAATGCGTTAGTGTTGCATTAATGGTACATATTTTGAGCCAAATTATAAAATGCTCGAAAGAAACTCAGAACGAAAGCAAAAATAGTTTTTTCCCCCCGACTAGGACGAAATTAAATGGTATTGAAATTTTTCTTGAGGGGGAAAAAAACCACCAAATATTATATGCATCAGAATTTTTAAGAGGAAAAAACAAAAGACGAGCAAATGTTCATTTGTTTCTCATCTCAAAATTCATTTTTCTTCAAGACTTGTGAAATGTACTTTTAATTCAGCTTTCAGCAGAATTATGCATAATTTTCGATAGATCTGCAAAATTCTTTTGAAGTCAATAATACAGCACACTTCTTTGACCTTAAGTTTTGAAAAAAAATTCGATGGCCACAGCAGTTGAGTGGTCATGATCGCGAACTCATAACAGGGGACACCTTAAGACTTATTGAGACCCTGGGCCCCTACACAATTGTAGGCACCCCTTTCAAATACTTGTACAAACAATAACCGGAAGCAAAAGATGTAAATGACATACAATGGCACAGACTGGCTTGATCGTCTGAGTAATAATGGTGTGTGGTGGTAGGCCTAGGTCTATACATGGACCACGGCCATCACATTTAGCCAGTGGATATATCGTCCGAAATTCCCAGGTTTTCGGAGAATACAACCGAAAATAACCTTTGACCGTTGGAATTGTTCGAATTATGATCTTATTAAGGTTAAATCGAGGTTGTGAAAAAGCCCTCATTATGGACGAGGCCGGTGGGCCCATGCCTTAACACGTCCCTGCTTATAACCGGCGTTGTATCTGTTAAATTGCCACTGCCGCGGGTCTATGCCGGTACTATAATGTTCTGTTACAGGCAGTGCTGTGAGTGCATTGATATTTGCTCCTGAGGAAGGCTGCGTTAAACGAGAGCTGGAACAATGCTGGGGCGCAGGTGCTGGCTGGAATTGGAGATACTGTTGAAGTTGGATCATGTCTCTGCGTTGGTGTCGCTCTCTCCTCTCGGGATTCCAAAGTCTTTTTAAAGGTGGAATACGTTCCGCCCACGAAAGTGACACGTGATGTGTAGTCACTTCTGTTTGGACGTATTCGGTGAAACCGTTTTTCTATTAGTCCAAAGTCCCCCTTCGTGCGGTGTACTTTGACACTGCGGCTTGGAGTGGGACCCGCGCCGGCCCTTATTGTCAGCTAGAACAAGGAAGGTCAAAGGTTGACTTTCCTTAGGACATCAGCGCCAGGGTGTCCACCCTGGGATACTTTCCCACGAGAAACTGCTTGACCGTTGAGACGTCACTCGTTCCAGACGCGAAATGGGTCTTTGATGGACACCGCCGCACCACTAATGAACCACTGTGTCAAGAAGCTGATGCCTGTTAAATTTATCAGAAGTTCAATTTTGCGTGGTGAGGAAGTTTTGAGAGTGGAGTGCCAGTTCGGGTGTTGTCCTCGTCACATGACCATGGTTCAGAATCACAAAGTCTATCCCCAATAACCCCCTCATGTCGCTTTGAAGTGTGCCGCTAATGAACTATGAATCAATCGAATGAGATTCACAGCCTTGGTGGCCTTCCTCATCTCGTATTGCGAACTCGAAGACACCGTCGTTGCTTTCGAGTCATAGGTTCGAATCTTGATATCATGAAATATATTTGTCGTGAAACAAGAGTGATGGTCGTTTAATCTGCACGGGCTCAAACCCTCATCGTGGTGTAGAAATTTAAAGCCTGAGCTTTTATCTCTGGTGTCGACCTCGTCATTTGACCGGGCTCAAAATTATAAATTTTGTCACCAAAACGTTGTGATACTTCTAAACACGTCGTTAATGAACAATCAATTGAGTTAAAATAAATTTTTAGAACTTTTAATGACAGAAAGTATAACAAATGGATCCAATACTTTGAAAATGTGTGGTATACCAAGAAAAAAAGATCTCAATAGAGAACGTTTAAAAATTCACATATGCATTTGTTATTAATACTTCAAAACGTGGCACTTTCCATTAATCGGATTTAATAATTAAAATATTTCAAGGAAAAAGAAAATTGTTCAAATCAGAAGGATTAACAATATTAGTTCTATTATTAGATTTTCAGGAAATTGTGTGTGATAATTCTATCTACAAATTGAATCATGAATGTACAGGAGTAAAACTCCTATTCGTATTGTACTATACATTTTATTTTTAATGATTTGCTTAATAATGCACGGTTTTCTTAGAAAATAGAAATAATCCTTTATAATTAATTTTAATTCACCTTAGTCATTGTAATGTATTTGATATTTCAATGAAATGTATTATTATACGGCAGTTAAAAGACTAATATTTTTTCTTTAATGGGTCTGCGCATTGTATTTAACCTTTCCAGACCTAGTACATTTCCCAGGAGCTTGTATCACTTTTTAGTGCGGCACCATATAAGCGATACCAATTACCACAAGTAATTTTGATGCCCAGTTTCCACTCCAGAGAGAGGCACGTGAGCTCTGACAATGCGAAATCGTACTTAGGATTTTAATTTTACCTAGAACACCCAAGCCAAACAGGCACTCAAGGGATTTTTACATGCCATATACTCATATGACATGGCCGCTGTCGATTTTCTGCATCATGAAAACCCACCGACTGTGGCGGGGGTCAAACCCTGAAACTTGGGTGCAGAAGGCCAGCGACAAAGACTAATATTAAAATAAGTGCATTTAATAAAAGTAATTTAAACTTTTTAAAAAAAGTAATGTTAGCTGACAGTAAATGCACTTATTTTAAGACTAATATTAAAATAAGTGCATTTACTGTCAGCTAACATTACTTTTTTTAAAAAAATCAGAAAGTTAACGAGAATTTGACTTATGTGTCAAATTCTTATGTGTCGAGAAATGACTTATGTGTCGAGTTTATGCAAACATTATAAGTAAAATCGGTATTACTGAATTAGTGCTATAATTATATATATATAAATTATATAAATTATTATATATAAATTACGTGTACGTGTTTTTTTTTTGCATGTTGTGAATAATAATTTTGTGCGTGAAATGTTTTTTACGCTTACAGTTAATATTCTTAGTTGTGATGAAATATACATAGTAAGAAATTTAAGGACTGTACAAGAAAGAATCCGTTTAAATATTAGTTAATCTTAACGATATAAAACATTTAACTGTGTTTGCCGAAATGCAGTAAAAATATGTTGCTCGAATTTGAATTTCACATGAACTATCCATAGACGAATCCAAGTGCCAGAAATAAAATAGAGAAATATTTTTATTATAAACGAAATTGTGTACGCCTTTTTTTGTTGAGTTATTCAAAAAGAAAAAGATTTTCTTCAATATCATATTTAATATTCTCAAAATAAATAATATTAAATCGCATTCTTTCTGATTATATCGAAATAAAAATTATTTTCATGCTTTTGCTTAAATAGGCCAGTTCAAAATAAATGCACCGGTGACCAAGTAAATTAATTATACGGTTATTTTCTTACTTCCCCTTACGTAATTAAATCTTATTTAATTAATTAAAGCTCTTTCAACATCTATTTCAATTAATTTCAGGTTTATTTAAATCAATATTGATAAATATTTTCGGAACTTGTATACTTAATCTTATTTTGAAATTTAAAAGGTAATTTTGACGCCTGCGCAGTATGAAGGGTTTTGAAATCATAGGATTAAAAAGTTTATTTTAGTTGCTTTATAAAAAAATTTCACTCGCTTTTTTCCCCTTAAAATTCCATAAATCAAAAACTTAGCACCAGTGTATTTATTTTTTTTAATCATAGGAGTGGCGCCCACACGGGGGGGGGGCGAGCCCAGACCCTCCTAGCTCTTGATTTTTTTCCCGATTGACTATAATCCTATGTAAATAGTACTTAAGATTTAATTAAGTATTTGATATTTATAATTGATTTTATTAATTAATGCTGATTATTTATTCAAGAATTAATTATTTACTGTTTTTTGTTCCTAAAAATCGACAAAATATGTTGAGTAGCGTATTGGTGAGTGAGTATTAACGTCACACTGTTCAGTTACATGAGGGCTTTGGCGACGAACCTCGTCATTTTGAACCATGGTCAATTGACGAGGACGGCACCTGAGCTTGCATACCCTATCCTAACTACCACAGGACGTTTGAGCTGTAGACAGATTTAACGTGCATCGCTCCTCTACACGGCGGGTCTTCAGTGGTACTGGGCTAGAACTCATGACACGCCAGCCATGATCCGATACCTTGACCACTTGGCTATCTCGGCCACGAGCAGCATATTGGAACATGATACGAGAATGGAGGACATACGACCCTTCCTTGAAAAATTCCTTTGTGCGACACCGAATCATAGCATTTATTGAACTTTTTAAAAGTTTTAAAATAATAATTTAGTCTGTGAAAATGGCTGGGATTTAATGGCTGACCGTAAGAAAATTACTGTCTGATCAGCCAAGTGGCCGCGGTAGCCGAGTGGTCTAGGCATCGGAGCGTGGCTAGCATGTCATGAGTTCGATCCTAGTACCACTGAAGACCCGCTGTGTAGGGGAGCGATGCACGTAAAATCTGTCGAGAGCTCAAACGTCCTCCCGTTGGTGTGGTGTGGTAGTTAGGAGAGGGGGTGCCAGCTCAGGTGTCGTCCGCGTCACTTGACCATGGTTCAAAATGACGCGGACCGTCCCCAAAAGCCCTCATGTAGCTGAACAGTGGGACGTAAATATTCACTCACTCACTCTGATCAGCTATCAGAAAAATTTAAGTAATTCGGATGTAAAAAATATCTTAGGTGAATTTTTAATAACAAATTATTTCTAATTGTATTATTTGTTTAAAAATAATAATAAAGAAAAATTTGATAATTACATAAAAGGATTAATTGTAATTATATACAGAAGATTGTTGATTAATAGATGTGAATAGTTTACATTGAAATGTTTTGATAGTATATAAAATGGTTAAGTTTATGTGACGTCATAGTCACATGATAAATATGGACACGCGTTTCCAACTAATCAATTCTGTTGCCAAATTTCGCTTTGTACAAAAACATTATTTTAAGAAGTAACATAATTGTTAACAAATAATAGCCCACATATGCAAACAAAATGCCCTTCATTTAAAAGTATACCTGTAGTAAAAGAATTTTTTTCTATTTTGGAAAACTTTTCGAGGTATCTTAATACTTGGACACATTACCAAATTTTTAACTTTAAAATTATATATCTGCGATTTACAAGTACTATGAAATGTGCAAGACTTATGTCAACTTTAAATTCAGGGAAATTCACGCAGTTATATGTATCATGTGAATTTAGTCCATTCTTAATAAAACACATATAGAATTGTATATTCTATATGTGTATATATATATAATTGTATATTATATATGTGTATAGAATTTATACATAAATGGAATAAGGAATTTAGTGATGAATCATCTTTAAGTTAATAATTAAAATTAAAAGAGAAAAACAGTATATTTTGGATGTTTAGTTTCTAATATATTAATTTCAATATTAATATATTACATCAGATGTGTTAAAATATTACGCGTATGTAACAATTATTGCATTGTTCTATTAATTTTTGAAATTGATACTCTTTGCATTTCAAACTAACATGCTAGATGTATATTTTTAAAACAAAACAAAAAAATCAAGTAGATTTTACAATTTTTATTGAAATCATACAAGATTACAATAACAACAATAGACTATTAAAATTCCTTTTACATGTAAGACATGAAATAATGAACATAAAGAAACTAACAGATTCTTTGATTTTAAAATATTTATAAATAATGTTTCTCCAAGATGAAATCTTACGCTAGGTGCAGAATCTTTCATTTTAGATCAACAGTCCAAAAACAACTCTTAAGCATTGCATCTGCATATTCTTTGATTTGGATTATCCTTTGAAGACGAATTTCTATGATCTAACTGAAATAAAATAAATATAAATCATGATTGTATCATACAATTCTTAAAACAAGTTTAATAGATGAAAAATTCCATAAATACGAGATCTATATTTTAAAAATATAACACATTGCTTAAGATTACACAGTACCCTTTTTCAAAAAAAAATTTTTGGGGACAGTAATATTAAAAGTAATTTATGTATTGTTTTCAGACTATATTATTAAACTGATTCTGAAAATAAAAAATCATTTTAACAAGCCCTTATTTTAAAATTTAAAAAATTAAAAAATTTTGAAGTTTTTCAAATTTTTATAAAATACACAATTTTTGAAATTTTTTAATTATTTTTTGTGACTTATATTTCTTTTATTAATGCAAACAAAAGTTAGTATGGATTTGTAAATCTGTTTCCTTGTTGATTTTTAATAATTATTTTTCTAGCTAAACTTGGAAAAAACACGAAAAATTTTAAAATATTAACTTGAACATTTTTTAAAAAATAATTAGAGATTCCAGACCTAAATCCATACTAACTTTTATAGAATACATATATCTAAGTATCTATAAAAAATTTCCAAGTCTCTAACAGAAAAAAAGCTTCAGGGATTAGAAAACACATCTTCAAAAATAGAAGTCTGGGAAAAATGCATTTTAAGTTTGTAAAGGCTGTCAGATATAGTGACTGATAACACGCAGAAAACTTCAAATATCTTAAAAACTAATTGTTAATTAGATCTGAAAATTGGGGCCAAGATTTCCAATCGTATGGGCTACAGGAAAATGCAAAAAAAAAAAAAAAAAAATTTCGATAAATTATTTTTAGGGTACTGTGTAGTCTTAATAATTTAGCTAAAACAAAAGGTTTATTTTAAAAGTGTGTTCTAATTGTTAATCAGAACAATTGGATAAAGTCTCTTCTTTAAGGTTATGTCACTGAATATCTTCCTTCACTATTAAGTTTTATTATTAATGCATAATATTTAGATATCATTTTTCACTTCTCTACCCTTAACTTTATTTCTTTTATACCTCATTAAATAACTATTGTATTATATTGTTACTGAAATTTCTGATTCTTTTGTTAGCTTCTCTGCCGAAAGGGCATTGTGGCAGGAAAGATCGTTTGTAGTCCAAAAGAGATCTGCTCTTTCAATAATAGTAAATGAATAAGAGTTGCTTTGTCGATCCATATGGTCTCTAAATGGCATCAAGTCACAAATTTGGCGACAATTCAACAATGTGTTTATCCATATTCGCATAAATACAACTACTCTATTATAGGCTTTCAAACAATATTTGAAAATAAAAAAAAATGCCTGAATTTTTTTTTAATAAAAGTAGAAGGCTAAAAATGCCTATTATCTAAAATAATTAGTGATATTGAATAGTTTTTAAAATTTAACTAAGCATCTTTACTATGTCTTTTCTGAACTTTCTGACTGCAGGTGGTTTCAGATTAAATATTCCTTTTCCTCCAAGAAAAATACGGGAATATTTCTTATGACGGAACTAAGAATGAGGACTTGGAGACTCAGTTTGACTTTGAGGAACAGTAGTTTTTATTATTTTGCTATACGATCTTCAGTATAAAGCTAAAGTGTAATTTCTTTCCAATCACATAACGAACAAGAATCTTGTATGGGTAGGAGTCTCGAACAGGTTTAAAACTCGTTTTTCAATTATCTTTGCCTATAAAGGAGGGAAAATATATATATATGCATCTCCTTTTCAGAAATCTAGCTGGACTTTAAAGACCATTCCACATGGGGCAGCTATTGGGGGATTAAGACACCCTTTCCAAATATTATCTTAGTTTGGTTGATGATTCTGCAAAATGAGAGAGAGAGAGAAAGAGGCAAGGAGAAAGAGGCAAGGTCTGTCACCGTATGCCTATGGTAGGCTCCAATGATACCAAAATGATATAACGAATTTTTTATTTCTAGTAATTTATTTTGATATGATGCATTAAACTGGGTAAATATACATAATTTAAGACATTAAGGCACAAGAAGGTTCTTTCTGTAAAGCTTAAGAATTTAGTAAACAAGACCGACGTGCCCTAGGGATCTATCTCCATTTTAGACCTTCATTATTTTAACTAATATTTATCAACTTTTTCCTTACATCATATATTACGTCTAGATAATACACAATAGGATCAATTATTTATATGTAATAAAATCTATAACTATTATTTTAAAATAAAATTTGGCAAAGATTGGCCAAATATGGCTCTTTCGCCAACGAAACCAGCCAATTACAACATTATGGCAAAAAGCTTGATTAAGTCAAACGTTTTTGTAAGGAAACTCAATATATACCGTCTTCTTTGAAGAATTTTTTAAATAAATACTGGCCCGTATACATTAGTATGGCAAAACTCAGTTGCCGTAACAATTATTCCTTTCAGCTTGCCTGAAAAGTTATTTTATTTCACACATTTTATGGGAAGCTATGGCCTTCTAATTTTAGTCTAAATCAGTTTATGTTTCGAAGATTTCTTAAGATTTTGTTCTCAGAAAAATGACAAAAATCAGACCTTAAGTGTGATTCAAATGACAAAAATCGGTCAAAAACTCGAATTTTAAGTTTTTAGCTTAAATTATTCTTTACATACCTTTGTATAACCTGACAAAATTTGAAAGCTCTAAACTTAAAAAACACAGAATTATGATAACTGTTACGTTCGTTTTTATTCACATCCCTATGGCAAATCAAAACTTTAAACTTACTTATCTCGGAAAGATAAGCTTGTTTTCATTTAAAATGCTAAGGCTTTTTTATATTGTGCCTAATGCTTTGAATATTTTTTCACCTATTGCTAATAGTACATGTAACACAAGTTGGTATGCATTTTTGAATCAAAGCAATACTTATTTTTAAAAAAATAATTGAACTCAGAACTAACACAATTTTTAAGGAATTTTCAATAAACATTCATAAAAAGAAGTATTGTACGAATACCTATCATCTTATCACAAACCCCATACCAGCTTTTGTTATACATAGTTTGAGGTACTAGTAAATCAAATTTCAAGCGTGTATGTAAATTTTTGTAGGAGGAGTAGCATTTTAAAGTTACTTCAAAAACTTCAAGTTTTTTTCATAAAAAATCAAATGGCTAGCTTTTTATAAAATTTTGAGCACAAAATCGTTTTTACATAGTATACACATATAGGAGGCAACCAAAAAATTTCTTTAAATCCTTAAATTAAAAATTTTTACGTAAATCGTACCATGTCCCCTTAAATCGCGACACATTTTCCCAGAGAAAAACATCATGTTTTTATCCTATGTTCCTAAAATTAGAAAAATATTCTATAAATATGGAAGTTAATTGTATCAGTACGTACAGTTAAAAACCCTCTTAGCATTATAAAATAGGGTAGGGGTGAGTAATTATTTTGGCTAAAGGGCTACATTATGGATGAGGAGAATGCTGTAGGGAAAAGGACCAGGATCACCTTTTTAAAATGACTGCATTCATTAGTTAACTTTGCATCTCAGAAAAGATATAAAAAGTACCATAAAAAATATAAATATATGAATGAAATAAAATAATGGCAGTTTTACTTAAGTTATTTAATGTCGTTTTTTCATAATATCTATAGTTGCAAGCTCATTTAATTCTAGAATGAGTTTAATAAGACAAAAGTATCCAATGATCTTTTCTAACTGTCTTGGTGACCACAAAAAAAAACTTTTTGTGAGCATCATGGGGCCTGTAGGCCACTATTTGCCCGGCCCTAAGCTAGATTGATCCTTTTCATAAGTAAATTATAGGTATTTTGATATATGGAAACAATCCTGAAGTAGAAGAGATTTTTTTTAAAAAAACATATGTATTATATTTAGTACAAGCCTAATATTATAAAAGTTTCTGAAGAAGTAAAATAAATATATATTTGAACATCATTCTGGCCAGTCGAGATTATGTTGGAATTTCATAGCTAACCCCTTTTTATTTAAAAAATGCATCAGAAATATTCCTCTAACATTCCCTCAAATCTTTTCCGGAACTTTTCGGAGCACATTAACCACGCCACAACCCTGTTGCTACTCTTAATTTAATAAAAGACAGATAAAAGGGGCTCATCCCCGGCACCCCTTTAACTCATCAACGAACCCGGAACAGTTCCGCGAAAATATTCTTCGAGCATAAAAATTCAATCAAACCCTTTGACGCAGAACTTGAAGAGAGAGAAAACGAAATAAAAGTATAAGACCGTGCCGAAATTTTTAAAGCATGCAAAAATCCTCTCTTCCAATACCTTTTCGAGGCATCAGACACCTGTAAGGTGATTTTCCTAGCGCTGCACATCTCCCAAACTCCCTAACTAATTAATTCACCGCCATCCCCCACCGCAATTGCTACAGAAAAGGTCTTTTTCAGCGGCAGAACATGAAATATTCATAAGTGTCGGGTAATTAAGTCAGTTTTGGGGCGTCTTGCCAGCACCGCGTGACACATGTAGATCGGGCTGTAATTAACTTTAATCTGTTCCCCTGAGGGGGGGGGAAGGCATTGAAAGATGAACTTAAAGAACCCTCTGCCCACCCCTCTACCCATCGCATTGTCTTCCCAACCAAAAAGACATTACCACCGGTTGATCGCAGTTATTGCGACCCACGGGCGTTAGGTGGCGCCCACCACAGAACTTTACCAAAAAGAAGCCCACAAAGACTTTATTGACAGCGTGTCATAAATCTGGCAACACTCTCTGGAGATGTTTGGGGTTCGGTAAAAGTTTCCTTTGTTCCGGTTTGCGGCGGGCCTATTATCGGAAAAGAATCATCGGTGCTTTGACATTATTTGCTTTGTGTTAACATCTCCGACAGGTCGCCATTATTCCTGACAAACTTAGATGGCGTTGACTGAATACATAATTAACATTTTTGCCTCCTCCGTGCAGAGAAAACTAGTTTTGTGGTAGAAAATGGAGATGGGAAAAGTTAATTTTCCCCGGTTGTTTAAAAGTTTTGTGCCGCCTTTGTGAAGCGTGCTCAATATGTCGAAGAGGGGAAGATTGGGATCCTTTTGAAACATTTTGATCGTATATAATTGAAGATATCTTCAAAGAGCGAGGAGAGGGTCATTACTGAAAACCGTAATCATTTCTCAAGCACTGTGCACGGAATATACGATACTGAATTAGCCTTTTTAACCAAACCATTTATTTTTACAAATGAATATTATATTGTTAAAAATGGACGACAAATGCTTCAATTGATTTTATTAGGGGCTGTGGATATATGTGAAAAGCTAAGCTGAGAAAAAGCGTGGATCTTATGAGGTTTCTTAATTAGATTAAATTTTATTTAGGAACTAAAATACGATAAATATGAAACTTTTTTTAATGTCATTATTTTTCATCGACAACTCCGTGTCTTTTTTTAAAAATATAGTCGGACCCCTATTTAACTAATTCATCGGGACCGAACATTTTGTTCATTAATTCAGGGTTACATCAGAGTTCAAACAAAATATACATTTTTTGCATTTTTCTTTTGGAAATTCTCTAAGCAACTACACAAAAAATATCCATGGTTGGAAACTACACTCTTTTAATTCAACAGCTAAAAATACTACTAGTGAATTATTACGCATCAGTTAAATGAAAATTTTAAATTACTGACAAATAAATGTTTGAAAATCTTCTCGATTCCTTATTCGAAATTCTTTTTCGACTCATGCAGAGAAGAAAACACTGCATCATTTACATCCTGTTGCATAAGAGAGAGGTATGTTTTCACAGTTTCCAAAGAATGTAAAACATTAAAAAATGTAGTAGTTTTTATAGGAGTTCCACATTATCGATCCCTGCATTAGAATCGCTATTCATTGGCTGCCACAAATCAACAATTTCTTTAAATTCAGCTGCACAGATAGGCAGTCCGTCATCAAATGGAGCGTAATTGTTGAAATCTTAAAATATCCCCTGCGTTGTAGATTGGAATGACATAGGCAAGGAATTTCCTGTCATACTCAAGACTCATACGATATGTTAACTTATGACTCATCTGCACCTATAGAGTCTAATAATGTTCTTCACCATTTCCCGTTGAAATTTTCTGCTTTCCAGAAAAGTCTTTTTCTGTTCCGAACAAAAAGGATATGTCATTTGGAAAAAAAATGCATATAACTTTTTCTAATACAAACTAATTAAAACTTTTTGCAACTGCTAAAATAATTCGTTAATTCGGGGTTTATTATTCGTCAAATAGGGGTTTTCCCTTCATTTTAATCGGAAAAATAGAAAAATTCGTTAAATAGGGTTTCGTTAAATCGGTTTTTTTCATTTATTCATTAATTTTTATTAATAGTTGGATCTTTCATTTGAATACATAAGAATCTTTAGAATCAACTTTCTTCAAATTTCACCATTACCTCATTGCAGCCGTTCTTAAGCTTTCGTTCGACGCTGCCTCCTTTATGGGGTCTCAGGGGTGTTAACTTTCTCTAGAGGGCTGAAAATGTAAACAATATTCAAATACATATTACTCTTTGAAATTAAAATTAAATAATTCAAATATTTTACACATTATTTATAAAGGAATGGGCTTCAGAAAAAATTTAAAAATTATAAGCATATGAAAATAAGAAATATTAATTAAGTTTTACGGCACGCATGCTATTTTCAAAAGTAGTAGCTTTAATTACTAGCTATAAATTGATTTAAAAAGTTAAATGTATTCTTATTACACCGTAATCTTTAAATAAAAAGAATAATAAATTATATTTTTTTTAAAAAATAAAAAATTATATTTCAAAATTTTTTTAAAAAAAAGTTCAATATTTTTTAAATATTTTGAAATACAAAAGATATATTATTCTTAAATTTCTAGGGTTTAAAGAGTATGATACACATTTCATAATTCTATAAAGGTTTATGCATCAAAGGCTATTATTTTAGAAAATAGCGTGCGCAACGCAAAAATTACTTAATATTTAATAGAAAATTATTTCTCATTTGCATATGTTTATAATTTTTAAAATTATGATTATATTTCAAGAATTTTGTACTTTTTTGAAACCATAATCCTTTGTAAATAACGTGAAAAAGATTCGAATTATTTAATTTAAATTTTAAAAAAGTATATCTATTTGAAAATTGTTTATATTTTCACCCTTCGAGACAGAATTAACACCCCTGAGACCCCTTATATATTGAGGACCCCATGATTTTGAACATCCCTCCCTGACTCTCAACACATAGCTGGGTGATTTAAAGATTCCTCGACAATCCTAAGACTGCCTCTGCTACTTATACAGACTTTTTAACACTTGTTGTTGTTGTTGTCGTGTCCTTCCCGCAGGGAAGGAATGAAAGTGGTTTTTAACACTTTCCCCCATTAATTGGGGCAATTTAGTGATCCAATTTAGGATGGCACATCTTTCAACTTTTCCACGAGGCATTTCAAAGTCTGTAAAAGGGAAATCTTAACCTTAAATGAGAGACCTCCACAGACCCCTAACCCCGCTAGAACAGCGCTGTAGAACCCTGGAGGTTCGCGGACTACAGCTTAAGAATCACTGCCTTAGTGTGAATACTTAAAGAAGTGGTACACTGTGCTTGAACTGAATGTCTAATGGCCGAGTATAAAAATGAGTGTTAAATGCATGGTTTAAACCTTTTGACAGAAAATACTTCTTTTCACAAATTTATTGTCTGTTAACCGTCTTACTAAGAAGCAACACTAAAGGCTTTTAGTGATGCACCTTGTAATATTGAGCTTCAGTCAAGTGAGGAAGATAACTCCTGAGTTGGTGGCCATGGTAGCCAAGTGGTCAAGATATCGGATCATGGCTGGCGTGTCATGGGTTCGAGCCTAGTACCACTGAAGGGGAGCGATGCACGTTAAATCTGTCGAGCACTCAAACGCCCTCCCGGTGGTGTGGTAGTTAAAAGAGGGTGTGCCAGCTCAGGTGTCGTCCTCGTTCACTTGACCATGGCTTAAAATGACCAGGTCCGTCGCCAAAAGCCCTCGTGTAGCTCAACAGTGCGACGTTAGTATTTACACTCTGAGCTGACACTCCGTTATTCAAATTTCAGCACTACTCCAACTTTTTTCATGAATTTTGTAACCAATTAACTGGTACTTTAATAAATATATAAGCATTTTCTGTTGAAGAATAACTAATTGATTTATTTTGATGACATTATATAAAGAGATAATATTATGTTAGAGTTATCACTGAGACGTATAGGAATTTAATTCAGTTGTACATACGTATATTATAGTCGTCTTTCTGTAAATGGAAGTGGCCGTGGTACCCTAGAGGTTATGGTCACGAACTCGGGGCCGGAGTGTTTCGATTTCGAGTCTTATTGCTACTGAATACCCGCCGTGTAGATGAGGGTACACACAGTGCATGCTAAATCTATCGAGGATTAATATGTTGGTGTGGTGTGATAGTTAGGAGAGAGGGGGTGGGGTGGTGATGTGAGCTCAGATGTCATCCTCGTCATTTGATCGAGGTTCAAAATTACGAAGTCCACCGTCAATAGCCCCCCTCGTGATGCTTCGGAGTGCGATGTTATATAACTCACACTCTCTATCCCACACTAATTTTCTGTCTTTAATAAATAGGGATGATACGCGTCTTGCATGCTCCAGTAATATAATCTTCATTTGTTTTCAATGTTACCTAATATTATGTCTACGTGAACTAATCCTGCCGGTAAAAAATCCTTAAAGATAATTTCAAAAATGATTATTTGTTTCTCTACTTAATTTTCATATCGTAATTGGATTCATCAATTGCAAGGTGAAATGGTGATAATGCTGCGCAGTCTGTCCCTGGTTAAGGTGGTATCCTAATGCGAATTTCGATGTATTAAAGCTAAACTACATGTACTCGAAAAATAACTGTTTTAATATGAGAAATATTATAGTTTTTTTTCGCTATTAATGCATTTAATTAATTAAATTTTTAGTCCCACTAATACAGTAATACTTCGACTTGCGCTATCCCGACTTTGCGTACCTTACGCGTCGGAGCAACGCGATTTTCACAAATCTCATTGATTCTTCTTCCCCTCCCCCCTTTTCCCATCACTGAAATAAAAACTGGATCAATACCCTGAAATTGGTAATGTGATTGAAGAAGTTGTCCATCTTGCCAAGCAAATATATTTAGAACTGGATAGTGATGACGTTCAAGATCAACTGAATCCCCACAACCAGGAGCTGATAATTGATGAGCTCATGCAAGTACATGATCAAGAGCAAGACATTGAAGAACTTTAGACCCAATTCAATCAGAAGATCGAATGACGGTTGGGAATTTGACAAAAGGCCTCCGTTTAATTGAAAAAGGGTTTCAAATTTTTGAAAATATAGACTACGACGAAAAGTATGTTTCTTCAACAAAACGAGGGATAAAAAAATTATTAGCGTGCTACAAGCAAATTTTTCGGGAGAAAAAGAAAACTCTTTGATCCGGCAGAGAGTATTTTGTTAGATTTTATGAAACCTTCTACTTGAAAATAACTTCGGTTTGCGATTTTGCATTTGTGTTATTTAAGATTTTGTTAATTTTTTTTTTCTGAATTATCATCTTTTTTCGTCTCCCGCCTCAACTAAAAGTAATTTATATGTATTTATATGTGAAATTTAACCCCGACTTATGCGAATTCGACTTATGCGGTTATCTCTCAGTCCCTTCTATTGCGTAAATTCGGGGTGTTACTGTATTTTAAATATTAAGTAATATTTATGCGTAATAATCTAAATATCATAGGAACATCGGGTCAAACAAAGAAAATAATAGTAGTTGTAATATAAAATAATAAAAATATTTTAAAAATTCTAAAAACTTGACACATGAATATTTTTGATGTTTTTTAAAAATACTTTGTATGCAATATAAGAGTGAATTACGAAGCAATTTCTAAATAAAAAAGTTTCTTTAATTCTATTAATAGATATTCTCAAAACTTTTTATAACCATTTTCATTGACAAAATATTTTCAATGGCAATCTTATCCTTTCTTTCTCAGTGGCTCGACAGCCCAGGGTGGATCTTGGCCTTCTCAAGGAGCCTTTTCCAGGCCAGCCATCTTCCTGTTAGTGTTCTCTAGTTTTTAGCTCTCAAAATTAGGAGATCTTTTTCTAGGCCATCAATCCATCTTAGATGTGGTTTGCCTTTTCTCCGTGTTCCAATGGGTTGGGCATTGAAGACTTTTTTAGTAGTGTGGTCTTCGTCCATTCTGACAAAGTGGCCTGCCCATTTAATTCATTGTACTTTGAAGAAGGAAATCTTATGAAGGCACATAAATTTAATAATTTCCAAACTTTTTAATCTTGAGATAAATATTGAAAAGAATTTTAAAAAGTGGAAATTTAGCTTTCTTGGTCTGAATTCCGACGCATGTTTTTCCGCTAGATGACTGTATATGCAGTGTAAACACTTTTACAGAACTGCAGAATTTCTTGTCGAGCGACGATAATAAGCAATCAATCAACCACATCTCTCTCGCGCTCTCTCTAATATATAAATAGGAGAGAAGCGACTAATGACTGTTCATGAAATCTCCGGAATTATTACATCAACAGGCTTCCAATTTGGCGACAGGCATGTTTCTTTTGCTTTGTTCACAAAGAACGGTTTTCCAGAAGTCTAGCCTCAAAGGAGGTTACAGGGGCGTAAAGTAGAAATATACTTCCATGTTTGCAATTCAAGTCCTGTCTTTTTTAATCAAGAGGCGTGGCTTTAAGAATGTTTAAAAAAGTGAAAAGGATTCAAATTAGCACAACTTTATTTTTCAGGCAAAAAATGTCTGAAAAATAATACAAATCTTTGAAGATTTGAAACAAAATCGTAACTATTAGAAATATTTCATAAATATGCAAATTTTTCTGAAAGCTTGTAAAGCTGGAAAACTCATTCGTTAGGACAATACTTTATAAATAAAAAAAATGTTTTGATTCAAGCGAAAAAGCATAGGAATACTCTCTATAAATTAATAAAATTAAAATAAGATAACAGTTTGGGTCTTTTTCTCTTAAAAAAATTGTCCCGAGTTTGAGTTATACTTTTTATTACAATGGGTTATGTGCTTTATAGTTTTTTTTATAAACTGAATTAAATTTTTTTGGATTTATGTTAAGAAACAATATAAAATCTTTCCTCTTTTTGCGCTTGTTACATAAAATACGTTTAAGGAAATAAGCAATTTCAGGTAATTATTTTTTCACCAACAAAGTAAAATATTAAACAACAAATATTTAATTAATTTCAGTCCCTTGTTTGTTTTGTTTACTAAAATTGAAAATATCTTATGTAATGATCTGATTTTATTGTAATTTTATGTTTTGGTCTTAAAGTATTTTAAATTCATATACAAAGTGGGTATATTTGTACTACTAATAACAACATATAGCAATTTAAAATATTGATTTAAAGTAAAAGGCAATGTTTGGTTTTGTAGCATTGGACCCGACTAGGTTCGAAGACCAATTTTTTCAATATTGATTATCAGAAGAATTTTATAGTTTTAAAGAACATAAATAGGCTTAAAGAGTTATAATTATGATATAAATACCATGCATCGCCTCTGGTTTTGAAAAAAAAAATTATTTTTATAAAATTTTTAAAAAAGATTTCAATTTTAGGAAAAACAGCATAAAAAAAATATATTGGACATAATGTAATTTTAATTGCATTGATGTATTTATTGATCCACCTGAAGTGTCACAAACCGAAGGTTAAAAAATATTTTTAAAAATAAATATTTAATAAGCATTTGAACTTCACGTTAATGATTTTTCGTCAAAATTACTCTATATTCTAAGATAAAAAAGACTATAAAATGTGACTAAATGCAAGTATCTTAAGACCTGCGGTTTGCTACACTCTCAAGAGCTTATAACATAAGTGTTGCAAATTTCATTGAATTTTATATAATTGTTTTGGAGATATCCCAGTTTTTGTGCACAAAAATTATCGTGAAAATTTCATTCTTCAAAAAACACATTTAAAAAATATACTTATAAGTTACATAAAGTAAATATTAAAAAAACAACTTAAAATTCTCCAGTTTTATATGTTATTCCTTCTTTTTCCTCAATTTTTATACTTCTTTTTTTTCGAATGGCCCTAAGTTTTCTTCTGCTGGTTTTTGTTGTTGGCAGTGAGTGACGTTTTGAATCTGCAATGCGCTCATTATCGAAGGTTTTTTGTTCCCGTACAGTATAATAGCCCGAAACAATACCCATTTCATTTAATATGGAAATTAATCCCTGGAAGCCATTATTAAACTGCACAACAGCAATATAAGCTCCTAAATGCAATGTTTGATGCTCAACGAAAACTTCTTTTGGTAATATCTGCCACAGAATTGCATTAAAACTTTCGTTTGGATTTTGAGTTTTGCCGTGTAAACATTTCTTTAAAAGATTTCTGTCACACAAATCCACATAAACTGGCTTTATCGTGTTAACAATATTTTGTGGCAGTCCCAAGGATTTATCCTGATACACATTATTAGAAGCTTTAGCCCGTTGAAATTTACACCAACTTTCAGCTCCGATAGGGCACTGTCCATGTTTTGGCTGATGTTTTGATGTGCAACAATGAAAGAAGGCAGCAATAACAGCAGACTGCATTTTGTCCAAGTTCCGAATATTGCTTCGAATAACAATTCCATAGTAATTCTGTAGCTTATTAATTAAACCATCAGTCAATTTACCTCCCCCCCCCCGAGTCCTTTATTTCTGCTTTTTAATTTTCGAAGCCTTGTTCCAACTCTTTTTTGAATATGCCCTATACATTCTAGCTTCGTAACAGAATTTTCCCCGTAAATGTCCTTCACGGCATCAAAAGCTTTGGAATCTCCATCCCCATAATAGTCAGTGTATCGCAACATTCTATGATCTTCCGACCTCTCAAAAATACGATAAGCCCCAACCGGTTCCATACTGGATGAAGATCCTTTATGATGATTACACCGCAATTTCACATTTTGTTGCTCCGTCTTTGAATTGCATTTTCGACAAAACTGAGATAAAGTTTCAAAGTCAACAATTTTCCCAGTATCAACAGATATTGCAATAACGCAACCATTTAGCGAAGAAAAACCACGACGCTGCCAGGTACCATCCACCGAAACACCACAATTTACAGTATGATGTATAGATTTTTTTAATTGCTTAATACATTTTGCTGCGTCATTCATTATTTTTTCTCCTATGGAAGTAGCAGCACTGAGGAGTTTTTTTCTTCTTGTTGGCGGAATGCAAGCTTTGAGAGAAAGGGAGGTAGATTCAAAACAGCACAAAGTTTTCTCTGCTGAAACACCTCCACCAATCAATCTTAAGCCATAAACAAAACGAGTATTGAGTTCATTCATTTTGTCTAACTTTTTAGAAGTACAAAATGCCGATATGAAACTGCAATTTTTGCAGTGCAAAGAAAAGTTTGAAGATAATCCAAACCTTGAATCTTCCACAAGATAAAGGCTTCCTGTACACTTTTTTGTTGGGCAACACAATAAGGAAAAAATACCAACTAAAATTTCCAGATCAATCAACCTGTTTCCAGTTAAATGTTCTGAAATATTACTTTCATCATTATTTACCTGATTACATTGCTGCAGCTTCAGTGAACTGGCGGTCATAATTTCTTCCTTGCATGAAGTAGTTTCAGTGCATGTATTTTGGTTTCCATGAAACTTTCTTTTACGGGGACGATATGAACGACATTTACCCAAGATTTCAGGTAAAATAAATTTAAGATTAAATTAAAATAATTTAAAATCTTAAAATAAAGCAAAATATAGAAAAAACAGAATTAAGATAGGCGTGGTAAATGTAACGTCGAATGTAAACAAACACGGAATAGTGATAGTCTTAAAATACCGTTGCCAATCGTTTGCAACAAAATTGTTTGAAATAATTATTAGCAAACTGTGGCTTAGTAAACAGATAATTAAAATTTTGGTTTTTGAAACTCCATTTTAGGAAAATTATAATAAAACACTGCATATGTCGCTCACTTCCGGTCCAGATGACATTACTTCCGGTTTCGTTTTCAACTACTATGACACATTAAAATTGCTATATATCTAGAGTTCTGATTTAGGTAAAATTATAATAAAGACTGTTTTGGAATCGTAAAGGTTGGGGCTTTGTTTTACAATCATAAAAAAAAAATTCGACATTTTTGTCAAAAAACACTTTTTTAACCTAGTCGGATACCTTAAAAGTATTGTTAAATAAAGTTATAATAGAAAGTATGATTTTTGTTTACATTTTCAGATAATGCATTATAATAAATACGTGTCATTTTTTTAATCTTAAGAACATAAATACTTCATCTATTATATACTTTCTCAATTTAATTGTAGACTTATTAATCCTATTGTATTCAGTGAATCAAAAATGTTAATTAGAGGTTGAATATCGGATTGAATTAATTGATTATATATCATTGATTGAATATCGGAATTTTTATTAGTTTAAAAAGCTTTTATTCACTACTGCATTTCAAAAGGGAACAATAATTGCTTCTATTCGCTTATCGATTATAAATTTACGATTTGTTCAGACACCTGACAAAGAAAAAAAAAATTATGCAAATATGGGAAGTTGGCAGAAAAATTTACTACAGAAGTTTTGGCAACAACTCACATAACTTAACCTAGTTTCTACAAAAACTGCTTTCTTTTTTCGTCTGAGCAAGAAAATATTAAAAGAACAACGGAACGAGGCTATAAAGTAAGGAACAATCGAAATTAAATTTTGGCGGGCTATCATACCACCAGAGCCATAATTCGAATTTCAAATAACGTTCCCCTAATATGAAATTAATTCCCTCTCTTTTGTTTTCTTTATTATTTTTGTTTACCATTATTTCTTCTTTCACGATCTTTCTCTCATGGAATTCTTTTTATTCTTTATTCTTTCTTTATTATTATTTTGCTTTTCCGCAAGAAGCGCATTGCAGAATATAAATGAAGGCATTTGCTCCCCTCCTCCTCGCCGTTCGTTCTTCGCTCTCTTCTCTGTCCTTTTTCTTATTTTTCTCCCCATGCCACATTATTTTTCTGAAAATTTCTATAGTTTGGTAGGGGATAAGAAGGGTTCCCTCTTTTTTTTAAGTTGTGTTATTTTGTTTTGTGGTTCCCTAAAGTTTTGAGGCGGAATTCGAACTATGTGAGAAGCTCAAAATAACTCTTTCTTAATTTGGCGTTCCGTAGAGTTGAAAGACGCGAAGAGAAAAAGAAAAAAAATAATGTTAAAGAAAAGGATATCAGTTCCCTTGCTTTAAAAGATATTTAATATATTTAGATTTTTACTGTGTGACGTCACACAGAACTTCTTATTTTTCCTTCGAAAATAAAACTAGGGAAAAAAATACAAATAGAATAAAGAGACATTTTTCAGAACTGAAAGACAGAAAAAAAAGGAATATATAAAAAAAGGGGGGTTGGACAATTTTCCTTTTTCTTTTTTCCTTTTTGTAATAAAGAATCTAACTTTTTAAAGGGCCAACACTTTTATTCTAATTATTAGACACGGATTTATAATTTTTTTTTGCTACTCTTTTTGTAGATTCTTATACAAAAGAAATTTTGATAAAAAATTAATCCCTTAAGTTTGATTTCTTTAATGCGATACTTTTTTCATGAACCAGAAAAATAAACAAAAAAAAATCTAGGTGAATTTTTTTTCTCCGAGTTTTCTTACGTAAGAAAAATTGGTGAGCTTAAAGATTTGATTGCGAGGGCGCCTTTTTTTAACGGAAGAGGAAAGAATAATTAAAAGTTTAGCTAATTAATCATTCATGATATATTTTTAAGATTAAATCTATTCTTTCTCTGGATAAAAAATTTTTCTGATACAAAGATATTTTTTCTAATATAACGAAAGAAAAAAAAAATAGATGTCAAATTAGTGCTGTACTTGCATGGAGTTTGTTTTCAAATCTATTTTTTCCGTCTTTTATAACAAAGAACTAATCAAGGGTAAGAGATAACTGTATTGATCCCATTAGAGGACATATTTTCTTATAAGTTTTATTAGATTTTTTTAAAGTTTATATTAATAAAATGACTTTATTTCTTCAAATTTATAAAAGATCGATTACAGAACGAATAAGAAGTAAAGAATCCCCCCCCCCCGAGTTTATAACTCTTTCCCTCTCGACGTCAGCATTTCCTGGCCATTTCTATATTTATGTAATCCAAAATTACTTTTTTCGAAATTTATTCCACTCTTTTCCCCTTATCAAATGGGTTTCTTTCCCCTTTATTTTATTTTTAGACCGGAAGGTGTAGGGGAACTTTGGTGGCACTTCAAAGGAAAGTGCAAACACCATAATTTTTAAGCAAAAAATGTAAGGAAGAAATTGCAAAAATAAAGCCTAAAAAAATTGATTATTAGACAAAAAATGCATTTTTTTTTAAATCCATAATGTTTAAATAATTTTTTTAATCTACTGTTACAATACGGATAATAAGTTTGACATGCGTGAAAAGAGGCTCATGCAGTTATTTTTATAAATTAGAAAGATATTAAATGTTTATGTCAAATTTCAAGTATTTTCGAAAAATTGTGAAATTTTTTTTTTTTTACAATTTTAGATTTTTTGAGGAATTAGATTTTTTTATATTTTTGGGTCTAAAAGAGCAAACCGCGTACACACGCGTTTTTTCAGGATGTAAGCTAAATTGATTCTAATAATGAGAAAGAGATACAGTGTGATTGGAGCGCTATTGTCCGTGAAAACGCGTTGAAACTGACCCGTTTTGGAAAAAATCGCATAAAATGGGAGATATCGTTTTGTAAAAATTATACCGCCTCCTGTCTAAATAAAGGGTCTGTCTGTTTTCGGAATTATTTTTTTCACCTGATTTCGGTACGGAAAGAAAGTTGGTAATTTTAAAAACGACGAAACTGTCGGAAATCCCCCCCCCCTCCATCTTTCGGAGTTTATGCACAATCGATGGCATTAAAGGGGTAGACTAGTTATTATTTTAACGTTTTTAATGAATACATTTTTAACTAATAGTAATTTCAGAGTTTAAATGGTAAAATGGATTCTTTGGATTGTTTCCCTTTTGGTACATTCAGGACTTTCGTGATAAAATAACATCACATAGATAGGGATACACTTTCTTCCTACCAACATCAGAGAAATAGACCATTTGAGTAGACCTGACAAGCTCGGGTGAGAAAGCATTATGATGAATAAATAAGCAGAGCTTTACATTTTTGGCAAAGGGTTATTTACCAAAGTTCGTTGCCATTATTTATGCTCCCTCCCGGGCGTTCGTTCTGAGTTGCTAATTGTCCAGACTTAGTTTTTATGGACTATAATGTACAACCATGTTTGTGTCCCTTGCTATTCAGTAAATTTCTAGAAAGTGAACATATGTCTGTAAAAGGAATTGTCCAGGAACGTCCCTGATTTCAATCCCAATAAACATGTGTTGGGTGCTTTTGTGAAACGCCTGGCGTCACGAGTCACGATCGTACCTTCTGGAGACATGCTCATTGAGGAACGGGGACCACTGCAGTTTGGTCATAAGAAAAGTGATATCTTTCAATGAGGGACTTTGGTTTGTTGTTGATCCAAACAAATCTTGTTGTTGATTTGGCTGTTCTGTACCAACACCGACACCACTCTGTCAGCAAAACCCTTTTTGATTCTTTCCATTTATTCCTTTTTTGTTGCTATTTTACCTTTTTTCATCCTTTAAGAACTAAATTGCATCTCTGTAATATGAATTGAATATTAAACATCCCCTGATACTAAATTTGTTTTAAAAAATAATCGTCCTTTTTTTTTTTGTCAAACATAGTACAAATAATCTATATTTGTTAAAATAGACATATAAGTTGATAAAAAATTTATATTCTAATAGGTAGGTTAATGTATGTATAAATACATATTAATACGCACAAAGAATTAAACAATCGTCCATGTCTTACTAAAATCCTCAAACCATCAACAATATCTCTTTTTAAGAATCGAACCTACTCCAACTCATCCCTGTCAGACTTTTCACGTCAACCGTCCTTATCTCTGGTCGAAAAGGGGTTCACAGAAAGTAGAGATGCGGAGGAAACCCAATCCCCTCGATGCCTCGCGTCCCTAGCGGTCAAGCTATTGACGGACCAGCCTCCTGCATATGGATGAGGCAGCAAAGACACTCTCTCTCAGTTTCTACCCCTTGACCCGGAAGTAATGAATGAGAAAGGGAACGCGCACAACTTCATCATGATATGCCTCTTTTCTTCTCATGAAATATGACTTCCGGAAAGAGGCCGCCTTAAACAAAAAAAAATAATAATAACAGACAATGGAGGGAAGAGATTTTGTGACTTCAGCACGGGGGGGGGGATTGGGATGGGGGTGTGTATGTGTACTTAAAGTGGGTTATGTCTGTATGGTCACTGCTGAGTTATATGGCCACGTCACTCCGAAAAAGGGGGTGGGGAAGGGGTGATCCTCAAACAAGACCGTAACGAAAGGCAAATGATGGTGGGAGGTCCTTTATAGGAGAGAAATAGGCTTAATGGCCGCAGTGATTTAAGGGGTTTGAGAGATGACCGCTAAATCCGTACCTCTGGATTAGATAGATTGGGATAATTCCAGATGGCAGTTATGACTATTTTGAGATGAATGAAAGATATGACTCAAAAGGGTCCATGACGATCCTCTGTTTATAAAGCGGTTTTCATATAATAGTACAGTCACTCCGGAACAATGACATTTACAGACGTTTATGACAGAGGTGATGAATTTTTGGTGATGGATTCATTTTTTCCCCCTAACTCCAAAAATTGCACTTTGAAATATAACTAATTGGATGGCTCTAATATTTGACTTAGAAATGCAATTCTCAAACTTCTGAAGTGTGAGATTCTGAAGCTTCTCTAAAAACAAGGAAAGAACGCCATCTAAATTGCGACAAATTTTCTTATTTTTTCAGTGATATATAGATATAAATAAAGGCGTCGCGAGTGGTAAGGCATTTCTTTATCTGGATCATCATTTCGACTTTGATGGTTAATTTTGCATGTAAAAATGATATTGACGAGGCAGTCCTTTGAAATAGTAAATACAGTTTATTGAGCATTTAACTTAAGGCGTTCCAACAAAACAACAAGCGGACACAAAACACAAACCAAGCTGCAGCCGGTAAAGGCAGGCAAAGAACAAGAAGGGCGGAATTCCAGAAACCTTGGTATTTATAGTAAGCAGGAAATCGCATGATCTGGGTGGGTGGATAGATGTAGTTCAAGGGATTCCCGTTAGGCGAGTAGCTAGTTTATTATTTAAATGAATGGACCATAGCTAATTAAAAAGTTATAAAAGATTAAATTAATGGGGATTATTACATATATATATATGTATAACAGAGTTGTGAAATTTAGAAAATTTCTGTTCTCTTATAGTTGTGAAAAAAATCATCAGATTTTTGGATAGTAGGCATATCCAATTCCTTCCTTTTGTACATTATACCAAATTTAAAAACTAAAAGTGAAGTTTATAGTTTAGGCTAAAATAAGGGATTTTTTTAGTGAAAGATAGCAGGAATTCAAAATATGAACAAAACAGATATTTGCAACTTAAAATCCATATACTAGTAGTTGAAGGAATTCTCAAATAAATACAAATATAAAGGTAAAAAAATGCGACATCTTTCAAAAGCTGTCACAATTTTCAATATAGTTGTATGAAATCAGTAACAAATTCAATGTGTCAATGCCAGCTAATTTTTATGCGTTATTTGACTTAATTTAAATACATTTTGTAGAATTATGAAGAGAATTGTAAGTAGTTTTTACATCTCTCATTTTATTTATATCTAATCATTATTTTCAGAGGTATTTCGGAAAAATTGTGAGGGAGCAATGCACTAGATTACTTCACGTCAATAAATCGCAATGTGCCTGTTATAAGTGGATAGAAAATTAAGATTTATAAGATTATATTAAGATTATTCTTAAACTCCATGATTCCCGATTGTAAAATAAAATATTTGCTGAACTATTGGAGAGGTGTTGCATTAAATTTTGAATTTTCTAAGTTATGCAACAGGAAACATTCATATATGTAAACATTTCTGTATGTTTATGCGGATTATGTAAAAGTTTACTTGCTTTTGTAACTGCATATAATAATTCATATTTTTCATAATAGTACTTTTTCCTTCAATTTCTGTAAGTTTTCAAATTGAACACACACACGCACAAAGTTTTGCATAAAAAGCTGCGAAAAGTTTTGAGTAGAAGTTTTTTTTTCAAATATCCGAGATGTCTGCATCAATTAAGAGACACTTCTTTATATCTCTAAATCTTGGAAACTTGCTAGCAAAACTTTGCAAATATGTGAATTTTGTAAAAAATTCAGATTTTCCATGAAATAAAAAGTTTTGTTTTATAAATTAATTATGTTGAATTATCACTTCATAATTGAATTCCTTTAAAATCATTAACACTGATACCATATTTATTAATTTTTGATGAAAATTAAGAAAGTTATCGATGTCCTGCTTTTTTTATGAGGATACCTTATTATATAAAGTGAAATAATAAGTAGTTGAAAATGCCCACTGTTTCTGAATCAAATTTAAAGCTTTTTTTTTTAAATCTTCAGCTTTTTAAATAGTTAAACTCTCCTAACAGCATTATTTATATATATCTCCGCATTTAATTGCAATTGCTTTTCAGAAAAAAATAAATATAAATGATAATTTTTGGAGTACTAAATGAATTCTATAAATTTTCGTCATTCAGGAAAACTAATATTGACTTTTCACACAATATTTTCATTATGATTGTTTCATTTTTTGCTGCATTTTTATTAATTTCAAACGTGCGCTTTATCTACGGTTTTCGAAATGAAGGTGTAAAATATTTAAATAAAACTTTGTATTATCGTCAGAAACATAGGCTAATGAAACATCAAAAACTCAAATTTCTCAATTAATGCTTTCGAATATTGTTATTCAAAAATGTTTATTCTATCAACTTAACATTTGCTCTCGAAAAAAAATTATTTATGTCAATGGAAAAGTGGTATGGAAAATTGTAACTTAATTCTCTAGAATAAGTTCTTGATAGTTGATCTCGACTTAGAAAAATTTATGAAAATAAAATATGTTATTTTTTATAAACGAGATACATTCTAATTCTATATCTGGAAATTCCGAAAAATATGCGTTAGGTTTTATATAATGTACTTTGTTTCAAGCTGGTATCGTTTATACTTATTGTAAAAATATTTGCGCATTTAAAACTGCAAAAAGAGTTTTTTAATCAAATAATCCTGGGAAAATATTTGAACGATATCTTCCATTAAGAAAATGTCAAACAATTAAAGTCTAATTAAAAGACAAACTGTTGTAATTAATATGCAATAAAAGACACCGACAAAGTTAGAATAATCAAGAGATAGAAAGATTATTTGGTAGTATTAGCCTTTATTGATCTCAATTCTAAATCATATGTACATCTAAATACAAACATTATACGTTCATTACAAACTGAGTACTTGTAAGTTAAAGCAATATGTAAAGCGAATTTCTCTTCTTTCTCTTTTAAGTATTAGGTAAAAATATACACTTCTTACACGGAATATTCTAATTTTAATCACAATTTCAGGAAGATCGATTGTTAGGGTCTGATATCAATCAATAAATAATAATCAATAATCAATAATAATAATTATTTAACTCGTTGCCAACTAATGGCTGTCTAAGTCAAATGAGTTAATGAACAAGCAAAAATGTAATAAAACTACAGAATATATAATTTGAAAAATAATTAATTTTTAAGATGAATTTCATAATTTTATATTTAGGCCTTTGTAATTTATAATATTTTATATTTTATGTAAGCTAACCGTATTTATATTTATACTTGTAAATCTGGAAGCAATTTCTTTGTAACCTTTTTCAATTTACTGGATTGGAAACAGTCCATATTTTGGCATCAGACTAGTTGCAACGTTTTGATGTTAGCGGAGCTAAGCCTAACAAGAATAAAAGTGTTCTTAGAATTTTTTAAGGCAATTTTCTATACTTTAACGTTATAGGATCAAACGTTCCTAACAGAGCTTTTACGTATTTATCAAGAAATTTGTTTCTAGAAATGGGATTAATATAAAAAGAACAAACTAATACTTCCTCTGCTGTTTTATATGTCTAACGTCATCGTACACCCGATGCCAGTCTGCGGCCTGCGACCATCTCATTATAAAAACGTTATTCTTCGGTTTTCCCGAAACACTGGATTGACACCCCTGCGGTGACGGGGGTCGGGGAGGAAATCGTCTATTCACCGGATTCGCAACGAAATGAAGCAATCCGTCATAAGTTCCGGTGAAGTTTGACAACCGATGCGAGATCGGATGCGTTGTACTTTTTATTAAATGCGCGATTATACAGTTTCGTGTTCACCCTTATGTGTGTACGGTTGCGTGGCATTTGAAGTAAAGTGAAGCGATAAGATATTAGGGTACTCATACATGATTTTATAATACAATGGGAAACGAATATAAATAAACTCATCTAGTAATTCTAAAAAAATTGTTTGCCTCGAATTTCTCGTAGAATCTATTTTACGATATTCATGCTTTAAAGAAAAATGTCAATGTAGTAAAATATGCTCAGATTTAAACTTTTTTCGGCTGTTGGAAATTGCATACATTTTTGAAGAAATTTTTTTTTGAAGTTAAATTTTGTTACGTAATTTAAAATGGCATAGATATTTCTCATGTGTAAGCACTATTTTATAAATTAATGTTTAAGAACAATTGAAAAAATGTGGTTAAAATTAAAAACTGTATTTAAATGTTATTTTCTATCGAAAATTTGGATATATCAATTTTTAAAAAGACATGGAACGGTTTATAGAAAAATTCTTTGAATTTTCCAATTTTAAATTTTAAAATTTTTTTTGGTTATTATTTATTTATGTATATGAACAATGTAAAAAAAATTTCTGATGAAAAAAACCACAGAAGCCTAACCATTTTTTAAGGAAAAATTTAAAAATTCATGAAGTGATTTTAAAATGCTACTCCTCCTTCAATAATGGAGGTACACACACGAAATCTGATTTACATGTACGTCGAACTACGATGTGATTGATGATGTGTGGTAATGTGATTGGTATTTATAAAATACTTTTTTTTATAAAAGCTTATATTGAAAATTCCTTGAAAAATGCATAATTTTTTTTTCAAACTAAAATGTGAATAACCGTTAAGAGTATTTCCTTCCATTTAAAATTCCTTTCCCATTGCTTCCAACAAAAACCTCACCTATACTATTAGGAGTGGATCGAGACAGCGCTATATGAACTCGTATAGTTTTCTTTAATACAATGTAACCGCCATCTGTTGTCCAAAAAATTATTTATTTTTGTGAATATATCTCATGATTATTTTTCAAACATCAGTTTAATCTGCAATTAATTTAGTTTATGAAAAATAATTTATTGTATAAAAAAATAAAAATGACTGAAAAAGTCAAATATATTGGATTTTGTAGCTTTCATTAAAATATCTACACTTTTGCTTTGCGTGAAGAAAAATTAAAGCATAAAATATTAGAAAAATAACCTAAATTTTTATATAACATGTAAACTAAAAATTCTATTCTTTTTCAAAAGAATTAAATAATATGTAAACTTATCAAGTAGTTTTTTAAAAGTACTTTTTAAGAATAACTTTCTCAATATAATATAATGCACATGTATTAATATAATATTAATACAACACATTTAAGCTATTTTTTTCAACACACACATTACAATATATTGAAATCAAATATAATCCCCAGGATATCGTATTTTAATTGCATATTTATGTCAATAGTTAAATGATTAAGCTAAGTAATCTTGTCGTAACAAATGATATCAATATTTTACAAAATTATATGTTGAATTAAAAAAAAATATTTTCAGTCATGTTGAATTAAATTAGTATTTTCATGTAGAAATACATTGGAAAATAGCATGTTAAAAAATTGCGGGCATTATAAGTTTTTGTTTTATGCAAAATGAGCAGATTAAGTCTCTGTTATGTACATTCATTTGTCTTCATTTAAGAAAGCAATTGGAATAAAAAAGTTGATTACAGAAAATTAAAAAACAAATTAACTAATTAAAATAACAAGAAATGAAAAGTAAAAATTATCCAAAATGTAAATAAAATGCAATAAGAACAAAAAGCAAAAATCATTCGACTAATACAGCAATACAAAAATAGTATAGGACTATTCAATTATTTTAGTTTCCATATTACATAACAGATGGCGCTAGCATTGTATTAAAACACTATCTGGGTGCATATAGCGCTGTCTCGATCCACTCTTGTACTATTAACATGAAAACATGTGTTAACTGAAGTACAATTTCTGAAGGAAAGGGGGCTACTGTAGCCTAGTGGTTATGGTCTCGAAATCATGCCCAGTGTCTCGTGGCTTCGAGTCCTGCTGCCACTGAAGACCCTTCTGGTAGAGGGCACTGTGCTGCACGCGTTAAACCTGTCATGCTCAAGTCCTCCCGTGGGCGTGGTGTAGTATAGTTAAGAGGGGCAGCGCGGTAGCCTAGTGGTCAAGGTAACGGACTCGTGCCCGGCTTGTCATGAGTTCGAGCCTAGTACCACTGAAGACCCGCCGTGTAGGGGAGCGATGCACGTTAACTGTCGAGAGTTAGGAGTTCAGCTCGGTGTCGTCAAAGCCCTCGAGTAGCTTTCCAGGGTGACGTTGATATTCACTCACTCACGGTAGTTTGGAGAGAAAAGCACTGGCTCAAGTGTCGTCCTCGTCACTTGACCAAGGCTCAAAATTACAGGTCCGTCACCAATTACCCTCATGTTGAGGGTTATTGACGTTTATGCAATTATCTCACTCTCTAAAGGGAAAGGCTTTTATTGGTTCTTTTGATACACTAGTTGATTATTTTTAAGTGCCATCTCATGAGTCGTCCTCGTCATTTGACAAGGGCTCAAATTTGCGAGGTTTTTTGCCAGTAATCTTAGTGTAGCTTTGAAGTGTACGACGTTAATTAAACAATCAATCAGTTCATTATTTTTTGTAATGAGCAGTCCCATTTAATTAAAATATTATTTATAAATCCAATGCAGTACTTAAATGTAGTATTAATTTCAGTACGTAACTTAATAAAAAAAAAATTAAATCTCATAAAAATCTTTTTTAAATCTAGCGTTTAAGAATTTAATACCTTAAAATAATTGTCAAGCCAGATTGAAAACTATCTAAATTTTTAGAAAATATTTAAATATTTTTATACAAATATGTTTTAATGTTAAATTAATTGTTTAAGGAAAAACAATAATTCATCAGAAAATTGATCTGAAATTTTTTTTTAAATATTCGCAAAATTGAATTTTTATATAAATGACTGATTAATTTGAAGTATTATTAATTTTGTAGCAGTTAAAATAAAAGGAAGGATTTCTAACACTTAATCACCCCTACAAAATTAAAAAATACTGTAGGGGTCGCTTTTTAAACGGTTAAAGTCGAAATATACTTTACGCAACAATCTAATTATGATTTTTCGATGAAAAAAATTGCAATATGTTTATTTGATAACAAAGTTTAATTTAAAAAAAAAAGGAAATTACACAAATCCTGTATTTGACCCAATTGATAAAAAAAAAATATTAAGTTGCAGTATTGCTTAACTTATTTTTCACCACAGACTGTTCCTTATCGATATTCATCGATCTATCTATAATCGATTCAGATCACGAAAACACCTCGAACAAGGAGATTTTTCACACTTTTTCCCCTCCAGCACGATTTGCACAGTCTTCAAACAAAAGTCGAGGCCATTTTCGTCAACGACAGGGCAGCCGATTTGTCACGCCCCAGAACAGGGGCGGCTCTCCGCAAGGGGTGGCAGGGGGAGGAGCTGATTGGGAGAGCAGGTGTGAATGCGGCCGTGTTTGAGTTGTCGCCGCACTCAGCCATTTCATTACCATACAATCTCGGTTGTCCATTGATTCAATCAACTGGATTACTCGCTATCCCCCCCCCTCTGGTATGGGGGTGTTTTTTAAAATATATTTTATTTTTTAAGGTGTTAATCCCGGCGAGTGCAAATATAGAACGCGTGTCTCTGGATCGAAACCAGGGTGGTTGGCAAAATAGAAGTGTTTTGGAGGAATAGCTTGAAAATGCTTTCTTTCATTGGCCATTTAGGGGGATCACAGTTATATAAGGCGAGAAAAAAAAATGGTTATCAATTGGAACGTACCTATGTGATAAAGATGTTCTTTGGTAATATAAAAAATAATAATAAAAAAAATTTTTAAGTCGATTCCTACTTTGGTCAACAAAATTTTTTTTTATATTAGTTACTTTATATTAAATAGTTACAACTAAGATAAATTTGTATATACACATGACAGAATCACAATATGAAGTGACACAATAGAAAGCGATTTTCCTTGCAATTTTCCATTTTTATATAGGGGTTGTACTATTTTTTGTTTGTTACTATTTCTTCATTAATTAAATTTAATTATCCTGATAAAATAGTATGGTAAAAAGAAATCACATTCTCAGAAATTAAGCCATTCCAGGTGGGATTCGAACCCACGACCTTTGGATTACAAGTCCAACGCGCTATCCATTGCGCTACAGGGACACAATATATGATTTTCTTTTCTATATATGCTGTTGGACTATTATGTTTGTTTCAATTAATTCATTTTTTAATTTACATAATGAATTAATATTTGAAAAACTGTATTAAAATCAAGTGTGCTCCACTACAAGTTTAAAAAAATCGTATTTGAAATTGAGTGGGTAAAGAGAAAGTATTTTAATTACGCTTGAAAATTTGAACAAGGTAATATATATATATATATATATATATATATATATATAGAAAGAGGGTGAACTAAAATAGTAATAATTGAAAAAAATTATAAATATTGATGAATAAGGAATAATAATATATTTTTTACTATTTATTCATTTTGTAATTGAATTAATGAGCTAATATTTGAAAAAACTGCATTAACATCAAGTGTCATTCACTACAAGTTTGAAAAAATGTATTTGAACGTGAATGGATGGATAGGAATTATTTTACTACGATTGAAAATTTGAACAAGATATATATAATATAGGGAGAGAGTGAACTATATATAATAGTAGAAATTTAAAAATAAATTCAGGATTTAATATTGCCACAAAGGGGTTGAATTTTTGAAAAAATTGGAAAAAGACTTGATTTTGGTTAGATGGTTTTACTAAAAAAAATTATTTTGCTATAAAATAATTTTAATTATATAAATAACTAAATTCGATTATTATTGATAAATGAGTTCCGAGTAGTACACTGCACATTGCAACATTTTATAATCTCAGCTCACTCTCCTTGCACCGTCAAATCAGTCCGATACACGCTTTTTTCCGTCCACTATGACTTCAACAGTCGGTTTTTTTTTAAAAAAAATAATACCACAGAAGCTGTTCAATGTACCTGATGTGTTTCTTTCTTCGCAACTGTTTATTATGTGTCCTCTCATCGCAATAAATGTTAAAAAGTACCAAAAAAAGTCCGCTTTTCTTTGATTATAATCACTGACTACCCCGGCCCAAGTCGGGGGATTTTCATGATGCAGAAAATGGACAGCGACCATGTCGTATGATTATGAGGTATGTAAAAGGTCCCTTGAGTGTCTGTTTGGCTTGGGTGCTCTCGGCGAAATTAAACTTTTAAAACAAGTTCACATATCGTCAGATCTCAGGTGCCTCCCTCTGGGGAGGAAACTGGAGTCAAAATTACTTGCGGCAATTGGTGTCTCCTATATGGAGCCGCTCTAAAAAGTAGTACTAGCTTCCGGGGAATGTTCTAGGTCTGCATTGGTAAAAATGCCAATCAGCAGCTCCAATGGAAAAAAATATAATCACTGACTTTTTACCATAAAAAAAGCTCAAATACCTAAGCTTCATGCCTCTTATGGCAGTATTTCACATAAAATAAATTTTTTATTTTATTTCCTCCTTCATCAATGTACCAGAGAATATATTTTCTGCATAGGTATTGAAATTTTGAAAAAGATTTTTTATTTCGATCCACCTCATTGGCCATCGTGTAATCAGCGAATTTTTTTTTGTTAAATTAATATCTCCCAAATGTTACTGACAACAGACTTTATCATTCTGAGGTGGTCAAGTGAAGAGGTCAGTCTCTGCATTGGTACCCCAACATCGAAATTTCCACGTTGCGGGAAATGGCCAGTACAATAATCTCTTTTACTTTCGAAAAGCATAATACCGAAGATGAGCAAATGATGATTGGAAATACACTGTTATTTTTAAACATTCATTAGCCCAAGATTATACCTAAATATTGGTATCTAAGAATTAAAATTTCATTTCACTCTATTTAAACATTTTGATACTCTGAAAAATTCTACTGATATAACAATCTTATTTTTTAAAAAAGAAATGTTTATTTGGAGGAATGTAAATTTAAATTGACTTTGTAGTCAAATCATTCACTTTTACGTATAACCGTCATTTAGATCCAATATTTGTTTAATTTGTAACCAGTGGGGTCCACAAGGAGGGAGGGGGTGGTCCTGGGTCCCAACTTCCCCATAGCCATTGATTTCTTTGTCGATTGATTACTATCCTATGTATATAGTACGTAAAATTTCATTAAGTATTAAGGTATCCGAACACGTTGAAAATGACCAAAATCAGTCAAGACAGATATTTTTGTTATTTATTTTATTGAATAGAGCTATCTTTTGACTTTATGAAACATACTTTGTTTTGTTTCTACACTACCTAGAGGCCAAGTTACAATCCATTTCATAAATTAAGAAAAACCGGAAGTGGGTTTTTGATCCACCAGAAGTGCGTATTTAAATTGCTCAAAATCTATCATGGCGAGTCCGATAACTCAAAATATTACGAATGTATTTCTATAAAACTTTTTGAACCTGATATTTATGTTATTTTCTAGAGAATGTTCTAAAATATTTCTTATTATACAAATACTTTTTGAGTTATGGCTTGTTATTTAAATAATGGTCTCATAAAAAATGTAACATTTCTTATAATGTTTACTCAATCAGCTCTAAAATTTTCAAATTTTAATAAAAAATTAAAATTTTAGTACATTTTCTAGATAAATGCATCCAATTTGTTTTCGTAATACTTTTACTAATATATGTTTATTACTTTTTTCTCTAACTGCTTTGAAGTTTTTCAAAAATATTGCTCAAATTTCACTTATAATTGTGATTTTTGTAAAATTTAGGCAACTTATTTTGAATATTGATAGTTAAATAGTAATATTTATTGGTATTGAGTCCTAAAAGAGCATTTATAATGTTTTAGTATGCTATTTTGTTAAAAAGTACTCCGAACGTGTTCGGATACCTTAATAATGAGTAAGACCAAGTGGTAGCGTGTCGAGCTTCCACACCGCAGGTCCGGGGTACTATCCTCGGGCTAGGAAAGGTAGACTCAGCTTTCATTCCTTCAATGGGTCGATAAATGAGTGCCAAGAGCTGGCTTGGGGGCTAAACACTGGGAGTTTCGCTTCAGACTGACCACCTAATCGGGACATCTGCTCATGCACCTCAGCGCCCAATGGTCACGTATACTGAAACGGGCACAATAGGCCTTGGCCTTCATGGGCTGTTGCGCCACTGAGTTTAGTATTAGTAATTAATAATTAATTTTATTAAATAAGGGTAGTTATTTATTTAATGTTTTTTGTTCCCGAAAATTGACAAAATCAAAAGAATATGTTGGTCGGCGTATTCGAGCATGGTTCGAAAATGGTGGACATTCGACCCTGGACCCCTACCCCTTGAAAAATTCCTGTTCGCGCCACTGTATGTAATTATCATAATTGACCAAAAAAATTAAGATAAAAGTGGTGTTTACGTTTATTTAAATACGTACACCAAAATGTGCCAATCTTTAATTTAAATATTTTTAGTTCAAAGGTTTTTCTTTCTTTATTGACACATTGATTTAGAGAGTGTTTCGAATGAAAAATTAGATGCGATATGCTTGAGAAATTGGACTAATTGTGTAATTCGAATATCACTATTTGCTGAGATGTTTTGCATCGCAATCATATTTATATACTAATAAATTTCCTACAAAATTATACCTGCACATTAGGTTATAAAGTCCGCATATTAAGTAGTTTAAATAAATATTTTGCCGAAGTCATTTCTACATCATGTTTCTAGTCAAAGATGTTTTTTGATTGTTCAAAAATATCAGTGTAAAATCTTTCCTTTCAGAGTCTCAACAATATAGTATAAATGTCAAATTTATTAATCCTATTTTGTGGAAAAAATTACTTAATATTTTCTGAATAAGCTGTGTGCTTAGTTATTTTTTTATAAGAATAAACAATCATTACAATATATAAAATGATAGTAAGTTAAGCCAAATAAGTTATTCACTTTTAAAAAGGAAATACATATTGAATATGATTTGCTTTCCTTACTGATTATATGATGTAGAGTTAATAATTACGATTCAGCAACAAATAACTTTTTTATTTTTACACATAGAGATTAATCTTATTCCAAGGTATGTATCAATAGCCTTTAATTCTTTACCATAACAAACAATAAAAATTTAAAAATACAATAAAAAATACAATAAAAATTTAATAATAGGGAAGTAATATATATATAAATTTTCTAGTAGGTAACAACTTTTATTTCTACTTTAAAATTAAGAAAAATATCGAGGAAATGCTTACACATCCGTAGCCAAATCATCAAAAAACTCCCAGGAGAAATTTAAACTTTAAATATGGTTGTTATGTCACTTTTTCATAACTTGCTGTAACATGATCATCCATTTGTCAAACTTTTTAATGAAAGGATGGTTTTCTTTTGGGATCTTCCCAAAACTTCCTCCACTAAAAAGAAAAAAAAAAGATAGATAAGTAATTATTAAATTTTGAAGCAATCTTACATTATTCAATAGAATTTTGTTTAACAAATTTACCAAAACAGAAAAGTGTAATTGAATTGAAATTTCAAAGGTTTATTTTTCTTACATTCATTAATTTTATGTAAATGTATTTATAACATTAGACGTGGTGATTCATACTACTTTGTTCACAAGATTTTGAGTCATTTTTTATTGCTATTTGCGTACTAACATAATTTACAACTATGTTAAGCAAATGTTTTGTAATCAGATTTGAGGAATTCTTCGCATTTAACTATATTAATAAAACCATTTTTCTCCATTTCAGTCCCCTTGTATTTTATCTCTTTCGCTTTGAATTAAATCGAAAGAAAATATCACAGATGTAATAAAGCACTAATGTAATGTAATACTTGTAAGCCCCCTTCTCATTTTGGGAATCAACGTAATTCAAGGATGCGAGAAACTATTAAGCGCAGTATTATTATTTTTAAGGCTATCTAAAAACACGCGCTTATAATAATGATAGTAAAATTATCGCGTTAAAATTGAAAAAGGATTTTTACCATTATATACTGCATGTGTTTACTTCATAAGAGATTTTTAGCCGTTTTTTTTTTTTTTTTTTTTTTTTTTTTTTTTTTTTTTTTTTTTTTTTTTTTTTTTTTTTTTTTTTTTTTTTTTTTTTTTTTTTTTTTTTTTTTTTTTTTTTTTTTTTTTTTTTTTTTTTTTTTTTTTTTTTTTTTTTTTTTTTTTTTTTTTTTTTTTTTTTTTTTTTTTTTTTTTTTTTTTTTTTTTTTTTTTTTTTTTTTTTTTTTTTTTTTTTTTTTTTTTTTTTTTTTTTTTTTTAAGTTTTTAGCGCGTTTTTCACGTAGTGGAACAAAACGCTATTAGGAGCAATTTCGTCTTCGTTCCATATTTTGTCGTACCTTTTTCTCAGCCAATAAGCAACCAATTGACCTCGGGTTTTCGAAATTTGGTCGCATTTGGACCCTAGATGAGCCGAATCATATTTAAATTTTCCCAGGGTTTTCCCGAATTTTCCTACAAATTTTAGCTTCTGTAAAAAAAAAATAATTTTTTTTTGCTTTTTTATACTGCTGATACAGATTTGTGTCATTATTTCTTTTCAGCTCAATAGTAGTACATTTAGAGGAGTGGTACAGTACTACTTTCTGTTAGTAAAAAGTTCATTAGTTGCATTATTGTAAAATACATGTGAAAAACGCGCTAAAATTACTTGGCCATGCCAATGATTGATTTTAACGCAGGTTAACAAAAAGAAATAATGATTTGGAAAAAAGCAAGAACTTAAAGTTTAAAGCAGTAAACCCTTTCTTTCTGTAAATAATTAAAAGGATGTATGGAACTTTTTTTACATCTTTAAGGAGCAAGATTTTTGGCGATTTTTAAATCATTTAAGTCCTATTTGGCGACCTCGCTGCGAGAAACGAATCGATCGAATCACTGACGACCCGGGCCCGTTTTCTTCCCCCTTCCTTATTTGCTGAATCCCTCCTCCCTCCCCCAACTAGGAAAGAAGAGTGTGGAAGGCGAGAAATGCACAAAAGATAGAAGAGAGAGGATTTAGATAAAAGAGAGGATACGATTCGAAACCTCTCCCTCGTCTCCATCCCTGATACACCCCCGCTTTTCGAACACTCTTCAATCTTCTTCTCGCCTTGAGTCAGCCGCTCGCCCCTAAAAAGAAAAGGGAAAAAAGGAAGACGGAAGGAAAAATATGTGTAAAAAAAGGGGGAAAACGAAACTAGGACACTGAGAGGGTTTGAAGCGAGAAAGCAGCGTTTTTCGGGCAGGGAAGAAGCGCCGAAAACTTCGTTTCAACGGAGAAGATGGAGAAGGAGGGGTTAAATAAGGCTTCTTTCTTACACAAATAGATGTGAGGGGTGGAAAAAAGAATCTTGGCGACGAAAGGGGCAAGAGTAACTCATTAACGTGGAATTACATTTACTTTTTGTGTGTTCTTCCGCCTTTTATTTGTTAAAAAGTAGTAGCCAAGGAGTCGGATGATAAAGTTAGTGGGAGGATATAACTTGTTTGAGCACCGAGGAGTTTTAATGGGCGGAGGAGGAGTATATAGAGCGTTCATTAGAGTGCAATGAATATTTAGATTGTTTAATCGAGAAGATTGAGGATATGATTAGAAGGAAAATAAAATAATGAGTTTAAGAAAACACAAAAGAAAAAAAAAGTTGCTGCACTTCGTTACTTTGCGTGAAGAAAAATGACATTAATAAGTAGGTTTAAACGTGTTTGAAGATACTCTCGTTGTGGTAGATTGGGATGTAATTTCCTTGCGGTTAAAAATCAAAACGTTTTGAAATAGAATCTTGTTAAGGTGAAAATACTGCCCAAGATTGTTGTTTAGTAAATAATTGTAAAAAAATATAATCCCAATTATATTTGCAATAAAAAATGAGAGGCATGTTTTAATTTTTTAAATTTTTTCCATTATTTTTAATCATTTTAGGACAAAGAAAATCACCCATCCGGTATAGTGGTTAGTGAATCTAACTGCTGTGCCGTATGGCCTGAGTTCGAATCCCGGAGAAGGCATGGATGTTTGTAACTGTATAGTGCCTTTGCGGCAGGGGGGGGGGTACTCTAAATAGCCGTTGAGTCGCAAGTCAGGGGACAGGGTATCAGCCGTATCCACGATACGGGGCCCTCAAACTTCAGGAGCCCCAATATGTATAACATTCTGGCACTTTCAAATAAGTGTCTTTTATTTCTTTCCCAAAAAAGGGCCCCAAGGAATTTTGATGGAGGGCCCACTCAGGACTAGGTACGCCAATGCCGCAAATCCTCTCGTGAGGTTGGTGGACGGGGAAGAGTGGTGGGAGGCCCTGCCTACTTCCAGGGTGCTCTTCCTCAAAATTGGGGTAGAATTGAGCCAAAACGTACTGTCATCTGTGCGTATGGTGCTCAAAGCTACGGCTAACGACAGGCGTACATCTAGCTCTTTGCCACGATGAATTTCATGGATCTCAATCTCACAACATCAAACAGGTGGCATTGGTAACAACGACTAAGGAAAACATTTTTCCCATTTTAAAATGGGTAATTATCGTATTTAGTTATAATCTTATCTGCATTTGTCATACAGAATGTCAAAATAGAACGTACACAATTACATAAACAAGAGAGAAAAGGAAGAAAGAAAAACAGTCAAATCAATTGAAGCTAATGGTAAAATATTTGCAGGTTATTTCAGTTTATTATGTCGTATAATAATATTACTGTGCTTTCTCACGTTTTAAGTTATTGGGCAAATATAATTTTGTGCAATATAATATTTTAGCAAGAAAAAGTAAATGCCTGATAAAACCAAGCTCTTCTATTGATAAAAAGAAGAAAAAAACTGCTATACATTACGTATTTTTTTTAAAAAATTTTTATTCAATTTACATTAAGCAAAAACTAAAATTAACAATTTCATATTAATATTTACTCTTAGCAACCTTATCGTCTTGTAAGATTTAATGATTGATGCAACTTAAAGTTTAATTCTCTCACGAATTAAATTCCTCAAATCCAACCTACACTTTTGGCAACAAGCCAATTTATGTTTCTTCCCCATTGTATGTGGAATTGAATTATCTTTATTATTACTGAAAAAATTTGAGGCTGATATATGTGGGAAAATTACGAATAATTTATTAGCGAATCATTATAAAATTTAATTACGATTATGTAGAGTTATTAATAGAATTAATAATTATCAAGCTTAATCAATTACTTTTTATTTTTTAAACCCTTTAAATAATTTAACTTAAGATTTTAAATGAGACGGAATAGTATTTTATATTTATATATATATTTTTCCCTTAAAAAAAAAAAAAGAGATATAAATATAAAATTAAAATAAAATCCCACTATAAACCTAGGTTCCTAATTTTTTTTCCATTATTTTATTAACAAAAATATAAGTAAAGAGCAGAAATATAAAACAGACTGTAAGAGAAAAGTATGATAGATCTGTGCTCACAAGGCATAAGCGCATTTAGTAACTGTTCCCTTAAATTTCTCATTAGCATATAGTTCTAATACCATTAAAGTCGTTGAGAAAGGCCTTTTAATAGAATTTAAAGCATTTACTCACGTAATAATTTTGCTAAATAGAGAATTCATCGCTTAGCGAATTCAAACCTGAAAATTTTAAACCTTTTAAGAAACGAATAAGAGAAAATATTAAAACTAGAACCTCTCAGAAATATTAAGTTATTTTTTTAAGCAAGGATTTAATTTGAGGGAACCAGGACATCATATACTTTCAAAAAATCGATGTTTCAATTTCCGTTCTAAAAAATAGTGCATATTTTTCTGAACCTAAAAATGTATAATACTTATATGTTTGTTGATAAAATAGCCCTAAAATATGAAAAATAAAAATGTAAACAAATGACCACGCCCCTTTTGACCCTTAGTTTTTTTCACTTTTTCTCAAAAGCATATTTTTTTTTGCATTTAGGTACATTTTTTAAAAATACACTATTGCACTATAAGATTCCAGATTTTTTATACTTCTATACAAGATGCCTATGCATATAGTGAACCTAATTTTTTTTCTATTAAAATAGTGCCTAAATTTTTAAAAATGGTTTTATGCATAAAAAAGCAGAAAAATAGAAATTTTCCAAATTTCAAAGTTTTATAATTTTTTTTAAAGAAACTATACTAAATTTTCACTAAAAAAATAGGTTCACTGTCTTTTGTGTATTGTTTTATATATGTGTAAAAAATATTTTGCATAAAAAAAGATACTTTTTTAAAAAATGGTACCTAAACATAAGTATGTATTATGCGTTCTCAAAAATTATGTATTACTTAAATTAAGTAGGAAAAAAAAACTTTTGAAGTAAAAAGTTATTTTTGTAGTTCTACAGAATAATTAAATTATCTTTATTAAGAACGTAAAATATTTAAGCTCTATTGAAAATTTTAAAAGATATATGTCTCATAAACAAAGGGTCTTAATTTTGGCATTTTACACTTCCGAGCATGTCCTGGTTCCCTTAAACTGGTTTTTAATGTAATCATTTATTGAATTTATATCAACATAAAGGATAGGTTTATTGATGAATTTTTGTTAACGTCGAAAGTTTTGATGTAATATCGATATTAGCGATGGTTCTTGCAATTTTAAACATTGCTCGTGGCCGCGGTAGCCCAGTGGTCAAGGTATCGGATCGTGGCTGGCATGTCATGAGTTCGAGCCCAGTACCACTAAAGACCCTCCGTGTAGGGGAGCGGTACACGAAAATCTCGAGAGAGCTGAAACGTCCTCCCGTTGTTGTGGTGTGGTATTAGGAGAGGTGGTGTTAGCATAGGTGTTGTCCTCGCCACTTGACCGTCGCTCAAAATTACGAGGTCCGTCGCCAAAAGTCCTCGTGTATATAGCTGAACAGTGCGACGTTAATATTCACTCACTCACTTAAGCATTGATCAGGTAACGAGGACAACACATGAGCATGCAACCTGCTTTCCAAATTTCTACACCACGCTGACTCAAGTACCTAAAGCTTCTATAGATTGAATTTACATCAACTCATTTGTGCGAAGATTTTTACTGCTGCAAGTAACCTAGTGATCAGGGTCAAGAACTCGTGGCCGGCATTATAGAGTCATGAGTTTGAGTCCTAATACCACTGATGACACACCATGTAGAACGGCTATGCACGTTAAATATTACGAGGTTCAAAGTTCTCACGCTGACGTGATGTGAAAATTAGGAGAGTGGGACTCAGATATCTTCTTCGCCATTTTGTAACGGGTCTATCCGCGAACCTTCACTAATCCTCTCAGGTAAATCTGTTTCTTTTAAATGTTGTTCTATAAAAACTTTCTCCCGAAGAAGACACGGTTTATGCAAATGAAGGGTTATATTTAAACATCAACTTTTAGGTACGCTTAGTTATTGGTATGTAGTTGAGAATTACTCGACAATTAATTGCTAAATGATTCAAGATTTCTAATTGACGATTTAGTCAATAAGTTAGAATTGAATAATGACGATCGGAGGTCGAATGACTGTGAACGGAATTACGGTAATTTAGACCGTAGATATCCAAAGTGTCTAAGAGTAAGTTAAGGTATCCGACTACCCTAAAACTGTGAATTTTCTGTTTACTAGAACAAACACTACAAGTGTTTTAGTAAAAGCCGAGGTCATTACTTTAACCAAGATGTCATACTTTAAAACGCGTTTTACTCGAAATGAGATTTTTTGAAAATAATCAAACGGGGTCAGCGATTGCTAAAAAAGTTTTGAACATAATTAACTGAAATTTTTTCTGTAAGTTCTGTATAATAGTAGAATTGTTTTAACCTTCAGATGTATCAATCACTGTTTTATTACAAAATTTACAGCCCCTTATGTGAATATAATCACTATTTTTTTAAGCAGTTCATATAATGACTAAGATAAAGTGGTCTAGTTTTTGTAAAAATTAAAATATTTCTTATCCTGAAGGTCATTTCAAAATTGAATAATATAGCAACACATTAGATTGAAAAAATTGAATATTTGTTGATAAACTGTTGCAGAATGGGCCGCGTTTATGTTATTTTTTGTCAATTTTTACCCATTTTTTCCCATTTTAGTAATAATAATTTCTTTTTCTCTTCTTAATTTTAGCACATTTTTCTTAAAATGCACTAAACAAATCTAAAAATAACAAAAAAATCCCCATACCTCTTTCTTTTAAAAAAAAATTTGTCGCAATCAGTCGGATACCTTAAGTGAATTATAATTAAAGGTTAAGTATCCTTTCTGCTTTATAACTGTTCCTATACTTAGTAAAAGTGTGCATTTCCTTCCCTAGGTTGTTAATTTAAGATTGAGAATAATAAATTAAAATTGTTCTGATTATGGCTGATCTTTTTTCTAACCCTCAAACAACCAATAAACACGACAGCTCGTTTATTTACAACTTAACTACTGTGATAAATTACGAGGTCTGTCAGCAATAGCTCTCGTGTTGCTTTAAGTAATAAACAATCACGCGCGAAGAGCCTTCAGTGTCACTAGGACTCGAACTAATGACTTGACAAAAATAACCCCTGTCACGAACCCGTGACCACGATCACTCGACTACTGTGGCCACCATAAAGAATGACCAAACAAGAATATTTTTCAGGTCTTTTTGTGGTCGTGGTAGCCTAGAGGTTATGGTCAGGAACTCGTGGCCGGAGTGCCACGGGTTCGAGTCCTGGAGCTACATAGAAGACTTTGTGGTAACCTAAGGCCACCTCTTACACTAATACCTTCCTGTCTATCTGAAAATCCCACTGGATGTGTAGGCGGACTTAAATGATCAAAAGACATAATTGCAATTCAACCAGATTTATTGATGCTTATCAGTAAATACGTTTAGACACAACACAAATTAATTTAAGACAAATAATTGAGAGTGGAGTAATAAAGTGGGGAATCAACACTAGCGGAATATACAGAATCTCTCTCTCTCAACTGAATCTAGGAAAGCTTAAACGCGCACAATTACAGCTACGCCACGTGCGAATAATCTGATTTGCTTAAACAAAATCACTGACCTTATATTTTACAACGGCGGTTCCTTCGTGACGTCTTCAGACCCTTTTAATGGCTGGAAGAATTGGTGAAGACTCCACGTTTAGTAATAATGAATTTCACTATTTTCAATCCGCTTCTCTTCGCGTACAACCACACGTATCCGGCTATGTAGACTTGTCAACAACTTCGTGTCGACTTCTCGATCTTTAATTCACTTGACTTCTCACTTCCTATCACTTAGCTTCTTAACTCGCGAAAACCGAACTTATATAATATATCTTATTTACATAAATCCCGCCTGGCTCTCGGTGAAGATTGGTTGAAATAAATAAATTGCTTTAAGAAAAATAGATGAGGTTATGTATATATAGTAATAGACCGTATAGATCCGTCACAACTTTTCGTGTGAAGGGGGTCAATGAATTTTAAATCTGTCGGGGCTCAATGTCTGGTGGTAGTTAAGGGAAGGGGTTCTAGCTCAAGTGTCGCCCTCCTCACTTGATCGAGGTTCAAAATTACGAGGTCCATCTCCAAGTCCTACTGTTGCTTTTATTGTGCGACGTAAATAAACTGTCCCCTGTTTGATAGTGTGAGAACAAGAATTTTTTATTCTTTTTTATGTATAAAAAATGTATACAAGAATCAAAATATGGATTAAATAGAAGAAATAGAAAATAAAATAAGTTGTCTTACACAAATTTTTATCCTCGATTGATATTAATACCATTCACCAAGTTTAGACACGAGAACGAACATTCCTACACGAATTCAGACGAGAACCGTCGCCCAAGCATCAAATATCCATCACGGAGAGAATTATCATAAGTTCTCCTGATGACTCATCAGGTTCCTCAAGAAAGAAGCGGAGGGAGGAGAAATCAAATCGTCGGGAATCTCTGGCGTATCAAACAAGGAGGGTCTGACAAATGATGTTTGGATAAATCGTGTGGTCAGTTGACTGATTGTGTGGGGAAATTCAATCAGGGAGCGATCTTTCTTCTTTCGCCACGGATTGTTTTCGTATTTACAGGAGGGACTTCTTCTTTTTTGTTACTAAGCCTAATGAAAGTTTTTTTAGGGGGGGGGGAGAGGGAGGGAGTGAACGGACTTATTTGGAATAATCATGAGTGCAGTGTGATTTTGGATAGTTGTAGAACTTTTTCGAAGTTGTAGTCAATATTTTTTTGAATAAGCTTTTGTTGTATTTGTGAAATATAACAAGAGAAGATTCTTAGGAATTTCTTGTTTTGGAACGATGCGTTTTCCTGTTTTACTTAAATTCTCACACTTAGTTTTGAAAAAATAAAGTTAGAAACAAAGTTAAAGTAATCTTGATGAAAGGGTGAGAGAATTTTACATTTTTAAATATTTAGAGTATTGTATAAGGGGGATTTTTTTTGATTAAAATATTCCTGATTTATGTGGTAAAAAGGTTTTTATTGAAATATATAAAATGAATTATTTTCAAAAAAAAGTTTCTTAATGCTCAAATCATTACATCAAAATAATTAAAATATAATTAAAGAGAGAATAATTTTAGACTCAAAAGCCTCAAACTTTAAAGCCCAAAGCAATTTAAGATATTCTTAACATTTATTATAATATACATACATATATACACTTTTCTAAACAGTGCGAATGCGTTACAAAATAGCTGTTGTCAATTTAGTCTTTTGTTTGTCATATTCGCGTTCAGCTTATCGAATTCCACTTATAAGTTGATTTTATTTATCTTGGAAGCAGAAACGTTTTGAAAACCTGTTGCTCGGTGTTATTCCACAATTTTAAAAATTACTGGTGTTTAAAATTTAGTTGAGATCTGCTGATAAGTTTAAAAAATCCGAATTTTATAATCAGCTGAATATCACATCAAATTTTAACCTAATTTTGCTATCAGTTTTGGTTTTTAATTATTCCAAAAAAATTTACTTGTATTTAAAATATTAGCGTATTTTCTTTAAAAAATGTCTTCTATTTTCTATAAATTCAAAGCGTTTTCCCATTCTTTCAGCTTTATTTATTGTTTCTTAGATTTTTCTTTTGCAGTAAATGATATTTATCTACCTAAAAATTTTATGGGTTTTTTTTGCAGTAATGTATTCTGTTGTTCCTATAATTCAAAATATATAATAAAGAAAAAAATTGTTCTTTCGCATTATTGCTTTGTTTTTTGTTTACTTTAAAACATATTAGTCTTCGAATTCTTTCATAACACCATTTCGTTTCTATGAAATGAATTTCTCTAGAATTTTGAACTCAGTCCTTTCCTCTAACACATGGATTTTTTTTTCTAAAAGCACAATCATGTTATACATTGAGAGATATAAACAAAATGAGATTTACCGAGAAAGTTTTTCGTATAAACCGTAATAGGCCTTTCTATGAAAACCTTTTCTCTCTTTGCAAGTGAAGCCTTACAGATATTTACACACATTTCAGAACGAAATAATACATACACAGTATATGTTGTAATCCCTACTAAGATTTAAAAGAAAGCATTCTCTTAGAATACTCATCATGCGGAAAATAAATATAAAATAATAATTTGTTTTTTATAAATTTATCAATATGTAGAACGCGCTTGTGTTTTTTAGTTACTTCATTTTATAAATGAGATTTCATTTCGTTCTATCGATTTTACATCTTCCAGCTGTCCCACGTCCCTTAAGTGGCCTCGGTAGCCTAGTGGTCATGACCCTAGAATCGTAACTGGCTTGTCATGAGTTCGAGTCTAGTACCGCTGAAGACTCCCCGTGCAGATGGGGCTGATGCACGTTAAATATGTCCAGCTCAAACGTCCTCCCGTTAGTGTGGTGTGGAAGTTAGGAGAGGGGAGGGAGATGCCATCAAGTGTCATCCTCGTCACTTCATTGCTGTTCAAAATTACGAGATCCGTTACCAATAGCCATCGTGTTGTTTCATGGTGTGACACAAATTAAATCCACACCACTCAAGGATTATTATTCCTGTTTATCAACGTCGGATTTCAATTCAACGCGAGGACTATTAGCAACGGATCTCGCAATTTTGAACCAAGATTAAGTGACGAGGATAACACTTGAGTTGCCATCGTACTCTCCAAATTTCCACACCACGCCAAAGCGAAGACTGTGAGCCTTGACTGATTTCATATGAATCAACCCCTGTATGCATATGGTAGGTCCAAATGGGGCACCATAACAGGCGACTCGATAGATAAACGATGGCAACGAGTTCATGACCACTCGATTACCATGGCCACATACACCTCAGGGGTTTTGTAAAGTAACGAGGAATTTATTCTTCAGAGGTATGCTGAATTTCTCTTCTCCATTGGGTTTTGATTATCTTTGGAAAACGCGTGAAGGCTCTCACTCCCTATCCCCGACCGAACCAGCACTATGATATCTTGTGGAGTTGTTCATATTTTTTTTTCATTTAAAGGCCTGAAAGTTTTTTTTAAAAAATATTATATTAAATTTAAACAGTAAGAAAAAATTACATAAGCTGAAAATATTTTGAAACAACTAATCATAGTTTGGAGTAAATGGACAAAATAGATTAGGGCTAAGCAAAGCTTTTTTTTTTCTTTTTACTAAACTAACATTGCCCTAACAATGGACTAAATTCATGTGACGTCACAATCACATGATAAATGCAGTCATTGTTTCTAGCCAATCGGTTTATGGTCACATTCCCGGTTGCCAACTTTTTTGCTTTTTGCAGAAACTTTCCTTTAAAAAGAACATATTTGTAAATAATAACGCACATAGGTAAGCAAAATGCATTTGATTTAAGAATATGGCTATAATTTAAGAATTTTTTCAAAAAAAACTTTTTGAATAGTCTTAATATTTGGACGCCTTTAACCTATTATCCTATTCGAAATTTTATCTAAATTTTATTACAACAACATAACGACAAGTATAATATATTTTTTTGCTTACAAGTGTATACAAGTATACAATCAACAAATACTATCACGCTTGCTATTTCGATACAATAAAGTAAAATTGTTTCACCGACATTTAAAAAAAAAAAAACACGCACTCTAATTCTTAACAATATTTTACACATTTTTCTCACTAGAATGAGAATCGTTTTTAACAAATAATGATACTTATCATAAGGCTTTCATAATCAGTAGAATGCTGAAATTAAACGATAATGCAATTTTCAAAGGGCTAATTTAGCTTATTGCAAATACTGATAGTAAAGTCTGTTTCCGTGAAAATGGTGACCCAAAAAATTAGTTTTAAAAGAGATGTGAGATTTTAGGAGTTTATGTGATGAAAAAGTCAATTTGGATTAGATTAGTTGATTTTATGTTATATTGCATGGTGTTGTATGCGTAAATTAACCAATATCACAGGTCGTTTCAATTACTGCTATTTAATTAATTTTAATTCGAAAAAATTCTGTTTTTTCAACCCTTTCCAATTTTCCGTTAGCATATTTATTCAAAAGTTACAGATAGATGTATTTTTTGGGGACTTACTTTCGCAATCTCACATTTCGCCTGGAAAATGAAATGAAATAAAATAAAAATCAAGAAGTTGTTTACCTATTTCGGAAGAAAGTTTGTCAACTCCTTCAACAGAGGCGACGAAATATTTTAATAATTATAAAGTTGATTACACGTTTTCAATAGTTCTAACAATAATGAGGACTTGAAAGGATTCATTTCCTTTCTCGTCGAATTTGGAATTTCAATTAATCTTTGTTGATCACTTATTGAAAGGGGATTTCCAAAAGCTTCTAATTCGGAAATCAATGGCTGATTATTTAACAAAACTCAGTCCCACAAAGCAATTTGCAGCTAATGTCAATGAATTTAACTGCTCAAACATAAAAGGATTTAGAGCCCAATGAACTTGGCTGAATGGACATTAGCAAGGAACGGTGCTGTTATTAACTCTTACTTGCACATATCTGTAGATTTTCGAATTTATTTTACAAAACTCTGTTTGAAATTGGTTTTCTAATTTTAATAAATGTGATTTGTTCATGGAAAAACAGAATGGTGGTTTTGTATTTCACTAAAATCATGAAAATGGATGAAGGCTTATGTTATCCCACACATGTGTTAAGAGAGATACGAAATAAACCTTAAACCAGTGCTTCTCAAACTTTCAATATTTGTGACCCAATATTAAATCATAATTTTCATCGCGCCCCCCTCCATACAATAATATATTTTATTTGACGCTAAAGCTGCAATACGACTTAAACATTTTAAGTGCCACCGGCGTATATAAACGTCTCGCTCAGCCAACCATTAATTACCCGGACGCATATATACGTTTTTCCGAAGTGCACTGCAATCCATAACATTATTACGAAAGCTTTGGAATGCAATAAAATGACCTTGACAATGTTTGCTAAGGATTTACTTATTTTAGAGGTTTTACTTAGTTATTCCTTTTCTTCCCCCCCCCAATACATCACATACACGGGCCTACGTGAGAAACGGGGGCATTGGGGTGAGAGAATTGCGTAACTTTTTATAGGCTGTAAGGGATTAATTATAAACTGTACAAATTATTAAGATAAGTGTTAATTTTTGTATATAATTTTATATATGACGAGCCCAGGGGTCGATGATAATTTTTAAACTTGTTCTTAACTTAGTATTGTTAAATTAATTATAAAATGCATTGTGCAATACTGATACATTTATATGAGTATTTTCTCAATGCAAATGTGTATTTTATATTTTATTATGGCAGAATGCTTACTTGCAGTAAATTAATAATTATTTTAAATAATATTTTTTTTCGACATTTCAATATGCTCGCACCCCTTTCACCCCCCCAGGGGGTGTGCTCCACAGCTTCAGAATTGCTGCCTTAAACCAATCAAGAAATTAACATAAAAAATAAGTAAACGTTGTTATCTGCAAAAAAATAATATCTGCACTTAGCGAAAGAATATTTATATCTTACATAAACAATCCTCTGACCGATCCATTATTTTTTTTAAAATCAAATAACATTCCGCTCATAGTAGGATGTGAACATTTCTCTTAAGAAGAGCATAGTAAAATTTCTTAAAAGTAATCAATTCGCCCAACCCTAGATAAGTTTTTATTAATTTCGAATTGAAAATTCGAATCTTCGTCTGATTATTGATGCCAAAATTATTCTTACATTTCACATAAATTAAATATGGAATCCACTGCTAGAGAAATCTGTGGAGGTAAAAATAAACTTTAAGGGGCAGGGAAAGATGAACTTTTTGAATTCAATAAACCTTTTGAAGGAATTGAAATAGATCAATATTTAAATTCAGCATTCAATATATAATTAGATAAACGAGCGAATTTATTTTGAGCTATGATAATTAGCATACATTAAAATAATAAGTACATTTATCATTCATTAAATTAATAAGAAAAACAATCGTTCGATGGTCAATTAGTACTTTAAATGCCTCTCAATGAAATATTGATATACATCATTGCTGTCTTAAATACACTCACTTCCAAAAGTTAAGTACGGAGAGGAAAATGCTAATTTCCGGAAGCCAATCAGAATTGAAGAGGATGCAATTCGCTGCAGAGGTAGATGGAAGTATGCAAATATGTTAGGTAACAGCCAATCGTGCTTTCATGTCAAGAAATATGCAAAAAGGCAGTCTTATAAGAAGCCAGCTTTATGAAGGGTTACAGAAGTTGATTGTAAGTGCTGATAGAAGGTGTTTAAAACTTTCGTACAATTTGTTTTCAAGACATACGTGTTTCTATGACTTCCAGAAAACGAATGGAAGATTCTGAGCGCTGGCGTGCTATGGGGCGCATTGAAGTAGGACAGTCGATCACAGATGTTGCTCTTTTCTTCGGCGTTCATCATTCTGTAATTTCACGTTTATGGAAACAATTCCAAACCACACAGACAGATGTCCGAAGGCGGTCGCCCAAGGGTTCAACCCCCGCAGAAGATCGATATATTGCTATTGTAGCCAAGCAGAATCGCAGAGCGACCTCCACACGTGTGACATCTATGTTACAGTGTCCATTGTAGGCTATATCTGCAGCTACTGTACGCCGAAGATTACATATGAATGGACTGTATGCCCGGTACCTCAAGTTTGTGTTCCTCTATCCGTCCAATCAAGAGGGGCACGATTAAAGTGGTACCGGGAATATGGCAATTGGACTGTGTCTGACTGGGGCAATGTCATGTTTACTGATGAGTCAAGATTTGCTCTGGAGCCAGATGACAAGCGTATAAGGATATGGCGTAAACAAGGAACACGCAATCAGCCCCAAAACATCACCGAACATCACGCATTCCGAGGCGGAAGCATTATGGTGTGGGCAGGGATTTCATTAGGATACCGCACCGACCTGCACATCTTTAAACGGGGTTCTGTGACGGCTGTCCGGTATCAAGATGAAGTCCTAGAACCCATTGTGAGATTGTACGCTGCAGCAGTTGGCCCTACTTTTGTTTTAATGGACGATAACGCACGTCCCCATAGAGCTGACTTCGTCAATGACTACCTGGAGAGTGAAGGGATTGCGCATATGGCGTGGCCAGCATATTCGCCCGACCTTAATACCATTGAAAATCTTTGGGATGCTCTTGGCCATACTGTATCTTCACGTTTCCCACCTCTAGCCACTCTTATTGAGCTGGAAACTGCTCTACAAGAATGGCAATTGCTTAATTCTGCAGTGGTTGATCACCTAATTGAAAGCATGGTGAGAAGGTAAACTTTGCATACAGATGAGGGGGGATCTCACATACCCTATTAATGTCCTTTTTTTCATTTTATGCTGTTTATTTTCACTTTATACATAATTCTATTTAAGTCTCCAGTATGACATTATCTGATAACTTAAATTTTTGTAATATTATTTTCATTTCTGTATATAATTACTGATTTTGTTTTATGTATAAATATATATGCTACTTTACTGCCAAATTTTGTGTCAATCAAAGCAGTATTTGTTGATTTTTTTGCATTTTACATCTTCGTGCTTAACTTTTGGAAGTGAGTGTATAAAATAGGCTAACTTAGGACACTTCTGATTTCTTTTGAATATAAAATTTTAGGAGCTTTACTTTTCAAAAGCTACATATTTAGAGTTTTGCCAAGTAGTAAAGAATATATTTTTTATATTCTTAAAATTTTTAATTAGGAATGAATTTTTTAATAACTTAATATTCCTTCTTTGTTATTTTTTTTAAATTAGTAATTTAATTTTTAAAATGAGGTGGTTTTATGGATGAGATAATATACTGAGCAAAAATATATTTGAAATAAGATGAATCTTATTGATTAATATAAATATGGATTTAGAAGAAGCATACAACCTGTTCTGAATCTTTGGAATAAATAAAATATTTTTGAAAAACAAAGCGCATTAGGAAATATTTCTTACTGTAAATTTAAACGAATAAGCTGAGAGTTTTTTGGAACTTTTTAAGTAAGATTTTACTATACGGATCCGCTAATCTCTGGGGGGGAAAGTATTTAAAAAAGTTTTCTTTTTTTTTAAATTAAAAAAATTTCAATTTTTTTATTAAACATTTTTTATTAGCCATGAACCAGGAATTCAATTCCTTTGGTGTTTTGAATAGAATTTTTATTCACGTAAAGCCTTCAAAATCAAGTCTGAATATGAATTTCCAAATAGTTTATAAAATTCTCATTCCTTCATTGAGATGTCTGAATGCATATGATCATCATGCAGCTAGTTTTATCCTCAATGGCATGAAACAGGTGGACGATCACGTACCGTATACAAATACGTCTCGATCCGCTCCCCCTTCACAAATGGCACAGAAAATATGACTACAACAGTGTAGAATAAAACAAAATAATGGGGAAAATGGAAAATTCAGATAGGATTACCAGAAAAAAAACTATTGTTACTAGCGTCTGGCGTTTTACTTTACAATAGATATAACTAACCTTTAACCCTCGAGGGCCATATCAATAAAGTCACAATGATCCACGAGTAACACCAATAAATTTAAATAAGAAAGGGAGGTTTCATTTACAAGACTACAAATGATTCTAAGGAAAGAGATGGTGTTACAGATTTGTGTGTGTATATATATCAGTTTCAAAAACGTTAAATGGAAGTCGAATTAAAATACTTTGCGTGTTATAGATAGAAGTCCACCTCTTCTGAAATTTTATGCATTGTCAGAATTTCTATACTAAAATTATTTAAAATACAATGAAATTTTTGAAAAATTCATTTAAAAATTTTTTTGTCTCAAATCTCTGTCAAGCATATCAATAAAATGTTTTAAAAATCAAGAATAACCGAAAAATTTGCGTTCTTTGCGACAAAAAGCAAACAAGGCAGTTTTCCGAACATCGCCTCAAATTAAAATTAGGAGCCACTAAAATGCCTTCATGGGGACACGGGTTGAAGACCCCTACTTTACAACAATTTAATTCGAGAAATTACACCGCTTTTACAACATTTTCGCCCTTGTGGCAACGTGTTTAAAAAATATTTCTTTTTTTTTTTATCAGTTCGACTTATATACGAATGTCGAATTTTGAGTTAAATTGTTTAAGAAAAATTGCACTCTCAGCTTATATTTGGAAACATACGATACTCCTCAAATATTTAAAAACACGTTTTTAAGTTTATTTGACAAACATTAAAATAGTTTAGGAAAGGGAAAATACATTGATTTACTCATTTTCCTATACTTTAGCATAATTTTTAACGTTTATAAAAAACGTTTTGTGATAGTCTAATCTATTGTTTGTTAACACAAACGAGAATTTTGAAGTTATATTATCTGATTTCTATGAAAAAAAAGAAATAAAAAATATATACGAGCTTCTTTTTTTAAACAAATCAAAAGGTCCCTTGTTCTAGAGCTTGGATTACTTCAGACGCAATGCCATCCGAGATCTTTGCACTGTAAAGACAAGCATAATCAAATCTGTATCTTTCTCCGATATCCATTTCTCTCTAAACGGCAGTGGGGAAGAAAGAAATATATGGAGATACTTTTCCGGAAAACACCGAAAATGGATCGAAACAACCCGAATAACGAAATCACATGCTCAGAGTAGGATGTGTCGAGACCTGCTACCGAAAAATCCCTATCGCATCATTGTCTCCCGATCGAAAGCAAAAATTTCCCTTAAAACCATCCAACAATATCAAAATATTTCCCCAGGAGGGCAATCGATTAAAGAGGGGGGAGGGGAGGAAAAAGAGAACGAAAAATTCCAGAAAAGAACATAGTTCGTTCTTTATGCCAAGTTCAATCTGAAATTTTCATCGGCAATGGCGTGTCCGTGGGAATTTTCCCCCCACCTTTTTTCCCTTTGTCTCTGTAATCATTCGGATGGTTGTGTTCCGAATGTGGTTCGTTTGAGGGAACAATAAGATCCACAATGGGGAACAATTCAGTGAAATTTCCTTTTTGAAAGGGGGGGATCACAGACAAATTGCAGGGACAGCATTCGCTTAATGCCGCGTAAACATTGAATGGAAAGCCGTGTGTTTATGGGGGTTCGGGAAAACAAGATTTAGGCTTTGGACAAAAAACAAAGCTTCATGTCGATCCATGTAGAAAAAAAGAGATGGAAAATATCAATTCTGAAATTATTCTTAAAGTAGATTAAGAAGACTTCATATAAAGACGATGATTGTTTGAAATTTGTATAAAAAAGAAGAAAGGGGAAGGTAATTCATAAAAATCTAAATTATGGTGAGAAAGAAAAAAAATAATTCGATATGTGAAATGCAAGAAACGATATTTTATGTTTTCTTAAACAGGATGAAAGGCGGCGGCTTGCTTTATGTTTCTATATTTTCTAAAAGTTCGACTAAGAATGAGCTAAATTGATGATGATCACGTGATATATGCCATCACGTGTTCTCAACTGAATTTAAAACTAACATTAGACTTGTTGTACTTGTAAAACTTACAGAAAAAATTTCCAATTTGACAACTGGGTAAAAATGCTCAAGGATTAAAATTCTTCAAAATGTTTTTTTCTTTTTAATTAAAAGAAAATTATCATATTATATGCGTCAGGTGCATTTCGTTTCGCGTTATTATTGTTAACAAATATGTATTTAAAGAAAAGTTTGTATAAAACGCAAACGTTGGCAACAGCAAAGCTCATGAACTAATTGGCTGGATGCACGTGATTGCTTTTATTATGTGACGTCACATGAATTTATAAAATATGCCAGATTCAATTACAAAAACTAAATCAGTAGTCCTCAATAGTATATTCACTTCACTTCAAAAACACATAGTAATCTCTGACAGTGATTTCATAATCCAAAAGATGTCATTTTAATTTAAATAAAGTGACATTTTCGATGAGATGGTAATCATTTTGTTAAAAGTAATGATGTGTCAATTCAAAAGTCTGGATTTTGAATGCAATAATCTTTTATTAATATCAGGATCACTCGCTTCGCTCAAGTTCCAAAATACAAGAGCGGAAATTATTGAAGGATGACCAAGGAAAAACGTAAAATAAAATAAAATATAATCACACGTTCAAGTGAAGGGAATTATTAGTTATTTATAGAAATTACATCATCGCTTAGGGATGAGTTGAGATAATTTTGTAAGGCACGCGAAAGCTATTACAATATTCTTTTACTAGGAATCGACAGTAAATCTATCAAGAACTCTAGGTCTAGAACTTTTCAAGTAGGAATTACTAATAAATATGTGAAAATATAAATTTTAATCTTTTATTCTAAATGAAATGAGACGCATTTCGAAATAGGATATCCGGAGTTAAGATTTAGAGATAATAAGTAAATAGGATTCGAATTTTAAGTAAATACTTATTTATGGTACTCTATATAGGTAGGTTTTAAACTTAGTCACGTACGTATTAGTGATTTTTTATTAAATTTTATTATTTTTTCCCTATACTTCAGAGGTGTCAAATTCTCGGCACGCAACGAACATTTTTGCGGCCCGACCAATATATCGGCACACAATAATATATAACAAAATGACAGACAAGAAATAAAAGCACAAGATATATAGGGAGAATTCACTAAACATTTTTTTAATAATATTTTGTTCTGTTATTAAACAAGATGCGTACATTTATTTCGAATATATTTATTAATTTTTTTTTTGGACATTAAAAATCTGTGATTCTCAACTTAAGGTACGACTAATTTAGACAACTTTTTTTTTAAAATTGGAGGTATGAGGTTTTTTTGTGATTTTTAGATTTGTTTAGAACATTTTCAGAAAAATATGCTAAAATTAAAAATAAATTATAACTAAAATGGGTAAAAATAAACAAAAAATAACATAAACGGGGCCCATTCTGTAAAAAAAGTTTATGAACAAATTTTCAATTTTCAATTCTGATGTTATTCATTTTTGAAATGACTTTGAGGAAAAGAGATATTTTAATTTTTTACAAAAACTAGAGCACTTTATCTTAGTTATTGCATGGAATTGCTTAAAAAACAATGATTGTATTCACATAAGGGACTGTAAATTTTGTAATAAAACAGTGATTGATACATCTGAAGGTTAAAACACTTCTACTATTATACAGATCATACACAAAAAATTTCAGTAATTATTTTCAAAACTGAAAATAATTCAGTTGCTCAAACGCTCAATAATAATGCTCAAACGCTGTCCCCGTTTGAGCATTTTCTAAGAAACACATTTTGAGTAAAACGCGTTTTAAAGTATGACATCTTGCTTAAAGTAATGGCATCTGCTTTTACTAAAACACTTGTAGTTTTTGTTCTAGTAAACGGAAAATAATAAACTTGATATTTATAAAGCTAATAAGATGGTCTATAAAATAAAATCATAAAAAATTTCAATTTTTGGCAAAATTTACATTTTTAGGGTAGTCGAATACCCAACTTGCGGTCCTTTATATGCTTTTAGTTTGACATGCCTATTTTTCTAGATAATTTTTAAATGCCTTTTTTTTTAATACGTTCTTATTACAAACTCCGTATTATAGAAACATACTGTTTGTAAATATCTATATTATAGTGCACATATAATTTTAAAAACATAGCATTTCTAAAATGAATATTTTTATCTCAAATTAAAGATTCAGTTAAAAATAAAATTATAATATGTTCTTAATATCTAAACATACTCATCGCTCCATCGAGATTAACCTTAGAATGCAATCTCAATTTGGCCCGAAAGAAAAATTAAATCCATGATATTAAATTAAAATTCATAGACGCTTTTGAAAACTCGGAAATAGAACTCTTGTTTAACCACTAAATTCCAATAACAACTTCTAACTCCGCGTAACCAGAGCAAAACTTAACTACAAACCGACCAATAAATAACAATACCAAAAATAAAACAGAACGGAAGTAAAAATAACAACGCAGGCACCCCAATTCGTTAAAACTTCTTTTAAAATTTAAAACCACAAAGTGACGTGGCAGATTTGCTGATGGTCCAAAATGGTTTGTGGGTGTACGGGGGGGGGAGGCAGGATGGGAAGCCAATGCTCTTAGAAACGTGCACCCCAATCAACTCCACACCACCCCCACTAACAACACAATGCGAAACGAGCGCGGGGGTTATAAAGCGACGGGGAGAGGGGGGGAGGAAATACTACAGAACCTATAATTTATGCGAAGCGGAGGCCATATTTGAAGGTCCGCGGTCCAGGCTTAAAACCGCAAGGGGGGGGGGATATCGTGGCTGCTCCGATCAAATGATCGATCTGAGAACCTATTAGCGATGCAAATGAATGCACAGCGGATGGGGGGGGGGACTCCACGGGGCGGGATCTACTCGTCACCCACCCCTTCCCTCACCCTCCACCCCCGTTCGTAAAGATCGGGCTTCATTTGCTTCGCTTAACGTGCGCGATTTTTCTTGGAGGGTGATGATTCTTTTCTTACTTTCTTCTTCCTTTTTTTTATATATTTAAATCTTTTGTTTTGTATGTTTTATATTTTTTTATTGTTTTTTTGGTTCGTGGAATTAAGGCTTAGTTGTTAGAGATTATTAAATTTTGGTTTTAAAGGAAGAGGATGAAATAGGAAAGGGTGGGGTGGAAGTGTAAAAAAAGGGATAAATTTAATTTTGTTATCTCTTTCTCTTTCTCTCCTTTTGGTTTTATAGATGGTTAATTATGACGTTAAATATTTAAACTGACTTTTTGGAAGGGAGTGAGTGAGGATGGATCATTTTTCGAGTGTTTATTTGTCATATTTTTCTCATTTCTCTCTCTTCCTCCCCCTTGTTGTTGTTTTGTAGTTGAGTGATTTTGTTGGGTTTTTTAAAAATGGAAAAAGTTGTTCGTTTTTAAGATTATTTCATTTTTTTGTTCGTTATTATTTTGAAATCGTTTTTAATTTTACAATGATGAAAAAAGTTTAAGGAAAAATTTGTTATAGTTCATTTTTGTTTGTGAAAACTTTATTTTTGTTTCCACGATGTATATTCACAAACAAAAACGATAAATGACTATATTATTCACATTTATTCGTATACAAATGATTTTGTATGAGTGGGTTTGTTAAATAAAAGACTTGAAAAAGAGTGAAAATTTTATCCATACTACTATAAAAATAAAATTGATTTTATTTTTATTTCGCACTACATTCTCTTGCTTAGTAAAAATAAATGACTTTTAATTATGAAAGCATTTTTTTTATCGTTTTTCCATTTTTTCTCATTTTTACCGCAATTTTCTCTTAAATTATAGAATTCTAATCTGTAGATTAATCTCTTCATTTTTGTCATATTTATGGTTACTTACGGATTTAAAGATTAATTTCTTGTGTTTTATTGCACCAATTTTATTTTAAATCATGGTTTTACATGGATTCAAAGGCTTTAGAATTATATTTTAGTTAAATGTACAAATGTTTTTTTCCTTAAGTATATGAATACACACTTGAAAATTGCCTTTATTTTTTCTTCTATATTTATAACCATATGTAAAATTTACAGTCGATTCTTGATAGTTCGAAGTTGAAGGGATCAATGAAAAACTTCGAATTATCAAGAGTTCAAATTATTAAGAAGGTAGGAAAAAATTCCCAAAATACACAAAGAGAAGTTTTTTTCTAACACATTTAAATTTGAAACTATGTAATAAAACAATAATTGTGTGTGTGTACATATGTATAAAATTATTTTAAAGTATTTTTAAAAAAGTACATATTATATACAGTTTAAATATTAAACAGAAGTTAAAAGTCCTGTGTGTGTGTATTAAAAGAATACATACTATACATAACAGATTTTTTCGTCAAAAAAATTAATTATCTTTTTTTGTTTTATGACATTTAAGAAAACTTTATCAATAAATTTTCCTAGATTAAATGACGCTTGCAAATCGTCTGCCTAAGTCTATTGGGATTAATGGCAATCGTATTAGAGTGAGTTTAATTTGTTTCTATATACTTTGTTTTTATAACCCCTTAAATTGGGAAATATTATATATAGCCTACTAGATTGTGAATATTTTATTGTTTACTATCCCGGGTTCTATAAGATATTGTACACTCGAAAGTACAATGTTTCACACACAAATCTAAATAGTTTTCTAATAAAAAATGCACCTTTTTGCATTGTTTTAAAAATTATAATTTAATAAAAGTTTTAAAAATATTGCGAATTAAAGTGATTATGTATAAATAAAATTCTCAGTTTCTTAATGACAGGGTTGAGGTTTAAATTCTTGTGTGTGTACAAACTTCATAGATAACATGAATCCATTTTGCATACACATCTATAAATTTCTTTTCAACTTTTTTATTGTGACTCGTGGAACCGCAGGGTTCCGTGGAACACAGTTTGAAGACCCCTGCTCTAATGTAACATAACTAAAAATCAAATCGGACTTTTTCTGGCTGCGTTTGAATTATACGTAGGCATCAATTTCCAAAGAGGAATTGCTTCGTAATTTTAAATTTTATTTATATTTTCCAGCTTATCTCATTTAGTACTAAATTAATGTATTTATCATCTCAAAAAAAGGCAAATGGTATTTCGTGTAAGCGACACACACACACACACACAACTTCGGCCTAGCGGAAATGCACTCATCGTTCATGCCTGAAAATAATTTCCATTGAGCCGGCACAGTACACCTTTCCTCGCAACATCTCAATCGCGTATTATGGATCGATCCTCGGATGTTAGCGGATGCGGATCACGCCCGGCCGCAACTGTTATTTCACAACACGTGGCCGGATCGATCCGCGGATTGACAAGCCACATTAAACGCGACATTTTCCCTCCCTCTCTTCACCCAGTGGATTCTTCCCGTCACCTTTACCAAAGTAAACAAATCCAATGGGACGATATACAAGGATGTTTGTAAATATGTCATCGGCATTTTTCATCGTGGTATTCTTATAAATAATTTCCAACGAGTGAATTGAATTAATGAGATAATTAATAATTTTTAATTTAAATTGTTGAAATTTTTAAAAGTATTAAATAAAAAGTATTTTTCCACCTTCTTAATAAATCACTTTTATTTCTTTGCATATTATACGGGCTGCGGTAGCCTAATAGTCAAAGTATCGGATCGTGGCTGGCGTGCCATGAGTTCGAGCCCAGTATGATTAAAGACCCACTGTGTAGGGGATGCATGTAAAATATGTCGAGAGCTCAAATATCCTCCCATTGGTGTGGTGAGGTAGTTAGGATAGTGGGGTGGGTGCCAGGTCAGGTGTCCCCCTCGTCACTTGACCATGGTTCAAAATTACGAGGTCCGTCGCCAAAAGCCCTCGTGTAGCTGAACAGTGCAACGTTAATATTCCCTCACTCACTTTGCATATTATACCGTCGATCAATTCCGTCTGATCAAAAAATGTCGCCAAAGGCCTAGCTGTACAGCCAATAGTGAAAACCGTTTCGGGCACGTTCGAACACAGTTATAGTAACAATGGCAGCATTTGACAGCATTTTTTGAATTGGCAATGTTTTTTCGTTTGGCGGAACTGGTCGAAGGTATAATGCGTAAGTCATGCCCAATAATGTCATGCAGAGAAGGCGAAGGAGTGCAAGATGCATGCGAAGCACTTCGTCATTTTGAAGTATCAAAGTCACTAGACAGATATCTGGGTTTATGCTTTCAATGCTATTATACAACGGGCTGTTGGCGACTGATCTCGTGATAATAGTTCAAAAAGAAGTTACCTGAAAGGGGAACTTAAAGCATCCCTCTAAAACTGCGTGACAAGCTATTGACAACTGGTTTAATGATTCTGGACTATTATAAATGCACCAGAGAGGTGCATTAACTATACACTCTGTAGTTTTTGTTCCTCTCTTGAACTGTGCAACGAGTTGTTGATAGCCATTCCATCACTTTAATTCACAGTAAAGTTACTAGAAGGCTAAAAGTTCTGTTTCCAATAGCAAATAATGCTATTGGGGATGGATTTCATTATTCTGAGTAACTGAATAATTATCAGAAAATTTTATTTCGTGGTTTCTTAAACTTCAAAACCGACTGGCTATTGGCAACGAGACTTTTCATTTTGAATCAGTGCCCGGGAACCATAGTGAAACTTTGGTTTTGTGTGATATATCTATTTCCAACCTTCTTTACTAAGCCTTGCAATAATTTTAAAATCCAACAAAATGCAACGCGCAATCATTACATTGCCCAACGTTTTTTGCTTAAATCGAGAATTTTAATCAAAATAAAAAGATAAATTCCATTTTTCTTCTTCAATGACTCGACAGCCCTGAGTGGGCCCTGGCCTTCTCCAGAAGTTTTCTCCAGTCATCTCTACTTTTGGCAACTGTTTTCCAATTTTTGATCTTTAAAATATTTAGGTCTTTTTTGACACAATCCATAACGAGGATCTGCCCCGAGGTCTATTTCCCATGGGCTTTGCCAGAAAGATTTTCTTGCAGCAACGATCTTCCTTCATTCTAGCCAGATGGCCAGCCCATTTAAGTCTCTGTAATTTGACAAATTTCCCAAAATCAGGTTTGTAAATTTTGTAGAATTCTAAGTTAAATCTTCCTCTCCATGATCAATTCACTTGGATCCCACCAAGAATGCAGCATAGGTAAAGTCAATGGCCAAATCAGGACGGATCTTTATAAGTCTTTAGTTAAGAAGCAATTTAGTTCTTAATTTGAGAAAACTGGATTTTAAAAAGAGCTCTTCAAGGCATAAAACATCTATTTGCCGCAATGATTATTAATTCCATTAGTATAATTAATATTTTGTAGTCATAAAATTGTTCCATGTCTCACTTCAGTCGGAATCACTTTTGAGTTTGTTTACGTGTAATGAAGCCTAGAATATTACGCATAGCTAGAGTTCTAATCCATGCTTTATTTTTTAAAATGATAAATTTACATCCAGAATCTATAAAGTTGTATGTATATGTTTGCACAATTCAGAATCAAAAAATGTTATACACAGGATGGACCTAAAATAATACGAGAACATCGATGGAACATGACCAAATTTGATTGGCATACATAATGTACCATGGAATTTTGATTTCTAGGGGAAAATTTAGTACCAAAAGCCGCCACCAAGGGAAATGGTGGCGCTACAGAAGTGTATTAGAGTGTGAATAATGATTAAATGCTAAGCGGCGCATTATACATTAGTTTTATTAACAACAATTAATTGTTACGTAAAAATGAAGCTCAATATGACGATTATTGTGATGCTCCAAGAACTGCATTTGGGTGGCAATTAATACGCACGCTTGTAAGCAGGAGCCTCTTCACTCTCCAAAAGTCCCAATGTGGTGGGGCTATAGCGCGTCTTTTATCATCGGTCCTTATCTTTACGAGGAAAATCAAGAAAGTGGACCAGTAATCATTACCACTGACAGCTCTGAGGATATGCTACAGAACTTCATGATTTTACGACTGAAACCACGAGGATGTCTCTATTAGACAATATTCACGCAGGATGGTGCCCAACCCCACAGTGGACTAAAGGTACAGCATGCAATGGAGCAACATTTCTCTGACAACAGCATCCGACTCAATCTGTGGATTACTTTGCTATGGAGCTGCTAAGGTCCAGCGCTGTTGAGGCAGGATCACCCCTGTGAAAGGCCACTTTAGGATGACATTGACATAATAGGACATTGATAAGAACCTTGATAGAGGTCACAGTAAGAGTGAGAGTCTAAGCAAATTTGGAAGTCAATCGAGAGAGAGTCCATTGGAGTGTGTTGGGCGTCGTAGAGCGTTGAAGCGTCGTAGAGTATGTAAGCCTGTAGAAGTCTCTCTCTAAAGGTTTGTGAAGCTTATGTGTTTCCCCATTTGGTGTCTATTTAAAAGAATACGCCACGCCCCCAAAAACGACACGTGAGGCAGAATCATTTCTGTTTGGGACGTAGTCGGAATTACTATCAGGCAATTGGTCCTAGTCACCTCTCACGCGGTGGACTATAAAACCGGAGCTTTGCGTGGGAACTGCGCCGGTCACCTCTCTGTCGGCTGGATAAAGGGAGGTCAAAGGTTGACTTGCCTTGGAACATAAGAGTCAGGGTGTCCGATCTTGGATACTTTCTCACGTGACCGTTGAGATGTCACTAGTCCCCCAACAGGAAATGGGTCCTTTGGTGAAGACTGCCGCAAACTCCTCCTCCACTACAACTTAAAGGTGTTGAGTATCAAGGATATGTCCTTGAAAGATAGATATCACATCTTTGAAAGATAGAATTACGGTACAAGTGAAACAAATTTGATTCTGATATGTTGGAAGCCACCATGGCAAATGTTGTACAAAGTGCGCAGTTCTTGGGACTTGGCAATGGCGGTCATATTGAACCTTATTTGTACGTAACAATCATTTGTTGTTATAGTAAAATTGATGTGTGCTGTGTCGCGCGTTTAGTATTGAATCCTTCATTATTCACACTGATACACTTTTTCAGCGCAATCATTAAACCTGGTGGCTCTGTAAAAGTTTATTAACGTCAATAATGAATGATTAGATACTAAAATGCCACCATTTCCTCTAGTGGTAACTTTTGGTACTAATCCCCCCCCCCCTTAGAAATTGAAATTCCATGGTTCTTTATGTACGTAAATCATATTAGGTAATGATTTGTCTAATATTTTACTTGCTAGAGGGCTTTGAACCCTTCACGTTATTTTATGACCACCCTGTATTTTAATCTAAAAATAATTATTTTAGCTAAGTTACGTAATCACTAATTAAGGTGTGATATCGCGATAATTTATTTGGTATTTTATGCAATTAACATCTTAACATTCCTGGATTTTATGAGTTATCATTTATTTCATATCTAAAACCTTTAAAGATGTTTAACAGTTCTTATAATTTTTTTGAAATCTAATAAATTTTTCTTTTCCCTCTAAATGTATAAACACGTGAAGAGAAACGTTTTGTTGCTCCTTTAGCATTCCTTCAAAAGTTAAGCAATTGGGATTATTAATTTACGAGAGACATCGAGTTACAAAACAATCGAATATTTTTACGAAACCAAAACTAAAAATAAAAGTAAATTCAATTTTAAAAATTCGAAATTTTTTATTGCTTTTGGTAAACTTTAAAAGATTAATCACAAATTATGACTAATTAAGTGCAAATAAAAAAATTTCTTTCGCTTTTAAAACAATATAAAAAATGTGTTTTAATGTCTAATGTAATTTTAAATTCTCTAATGAAAGTCACTTGTATATAAATAAGATTATTATTCATATCTTTAAAATGTCACATTAAAAGTGAAGTAGCATGTATTTGTTACAGTTAGTATGTAATGAGAATTTACTTTTATCAAAATAGATTCATAGTTGCAATTACTTAACGATGCTTGTTCATCAAATAAAAATTTAAAAGTAGCCCTTTTTTTGCTCTTTTTTTTCTCGTCTATCTTTATCTAAATAATTATAATACTAATAAAAAAATCACACGCTGTGTCTGTTTTTGCTTAACCTGAAAGAAACGAGTACAAAAGGAGAAACATTTTAAACACTTGTTAAAAATAAAAAAATGCACAAGCAAGAAATTAATAACCTCTCTTAAAGATAAAAGGAATTTTTTTAAAAAAAAATATGAAGCTAATTTAGGAGATTAGGGCTTTCGAAAAAAATTATAATGAGAAAGAGAAGGAAAATATAAAACGCATAGAAAGAGAGTAGATTTAAATTATGGTATATGTAATAAATATTCATAGAAAGGAAGTTGGTGAATATAACTTACTTTTTAATGATGCTGCGAACTATATGTTTTAAGAGATATTTGCAGTTTAAAAAAAGTTGCAGGAAACACATTTATACTACTTTAATAATAACTTTCCATTTATTAATCAAAGAATCGAGAAATCAATAGCATTCTTTGAAGATCTGAACTAACGTAATACCGTATATTTCCGTGTATAAGCTGAGAATTTTCGAAGTTTTTTTAGAGTTAAAAAATCTCTTATATTTCTTAGATGTTTTCAATGAAAGTTTGATTCTAAAAGAATTCTTCAAAGACAGTGTCTGAATCTAAGTTTCCGAATAGTTCATAAAATTCGTATTCACTCGTTGTCTGAATGCATACAATCATCATACAGTGAGTTTTTCCTCTGAGGCATGAAACATAGGTGGACGATCACGTGCCGGATACGAATTTTTCTTCTTACTCCTCCTAGCGCGGATAATGTTTTCGATAATAAATGAATGGGGGGAAAATGTGTTAGGTACAAAAAGTGTTACCAGAAATAAAATTACCATTGTTGGTAAGTTTTGCATTTCTTTTAACAGCAATCTGATTAGTTCAACAACATTTTTGTCCTAATGGTATTGAGTTTAAAAATAACAAGAATTCCCTTACCCATATTAGGCTTATATAAGGGTTTGATTTTAGGGGGAAATACGCATTATCGGAATCGGAAATATGCAGGAACTAAAAAAATTTCATATATATTCTCTTCCCAAATTAATTTGAAATAGAAATATGTGTCGAGTACATCAAATGTATATATTATTAAAGATATTTTTTTTTCATACATTTTCGGGAAACTTCCTTTTAAGAGAGTTTAATTATTAATTTCAGATTACTTTGTCGGAAATTGTTTCAAAATAATTAGGACGTGAGAAATTTTCGAGACTCATCATAAATTCTACAAGAAAAATTTGGAGACAGCTAAATTGAAGGGGTAAGTACAATTGAATCGTTCTGAAAGTTTTTTTTTCTAACTGTAATTTATCTGTATGATATTTCGAGAAAATTAATATACTCTTGATGCACCATTTGTAACGTGTTCTTTTCGGGTCCTTCCAGGGGAAATACTTTCTGTGGCTTGAGAACTCTTTCTGTAAAGGAACCGCGATAAATGCAAAGTACAGCTATTATGTAAAATTAAAAGAATCGAATTGAGGGGAAAGGACAGCAGTCAGATCTGTTAATGCTAGCTTGAATAATATTTGCGAGACATATTTTAATGATTTGCGTATCTATATACAATACTAGGACCCTTGTTGTTCAATCCCAAAAGAAAGATGGCAGTGTGTCTGTATTACTTATAAGTATCTTTAGTACAAATTATTATAGATTAAAATCAATATTAATAGAAAGCTTGCTGAGTTTTAAATATGTCTCTTCCTTCGGTAAATTTCAAGCAGAGGGGGGGGGGGGGTCCAGGGTCGAAAATCCACTATACTTGGATCATGCTCCAATACGCCGCCAAACATATTCTTTTGATTTTGTCGATTTTCGGAAACAAAAAACAGTAAAAAATTAATTATTCATAACAAATACTTAATTACATTTTACTTACTTATATACATAAGATTATAATCAATCGAAAAAAAATCAAGGGTATTTTTCGAGAGGGAGGACCGGGGACCCCTCCCTTGTGTACACCACTCGTTGCATCTAATAGTCGTCTGGTTTCGTTTAATTGATATCCCATTAATAAACATCTTAATCATCACAAATTTAAACCATGTGCAGTTTATTAGGGTAATATTTCACATTTTCACGTACCTTATACGAGAGTATAAAAGTTCGTTAGATTCATCTAAGAGTAACACTTCTCCTTTTTCCACAAAATAGTTTTTGAACAGGAGCATGATCTCTCGGCTACATAAGTAGTTTAGACTCCACCGCATTCTCAGGTCGATTTTCAGAAAACTCATTCTACAAGCATCTCTACTCAACAAAAGAAACATGACTGCCAAATTTCAGGTTTGTAGGTATTATAGTTCAAAAAGCCTAATTTTTATCTATAACGTCTCGGTAAAAACCCCTTGGAAGTCGATTTCCGCGAAATCTGTTTTTAGTGGGTCTCTATTCAACAAAATGGAAATGATTACGAAATTTCAGGTCTGTAGTTCTAACAGTTCAAAAACCGTTTTTTTCCCTACAATGCCCTCGTACCCCCCCCCCCCGTCTTGGGAGTCGATTTCGGCAAAATTCGTTCTTAGCGGGTCTCTACTCAACAAAAAGAACATGCATGTCAAATTTGAAGTCTGTAGGTCTAATAGTTCCGGATATCTGTTGATGAGAGAGTCGTTTTAATCTTGTGTATAAATAGATATCCACATGTAGTTTACTTCATTATTTATTGAAAAAAAGTTTTATAACTTTTTAAATAATTTGAATTTCTTGAGAACGAAAAATCCGAAAAGAGGATTCACGTTAACAATCATAAATCTCATACTACAAAGTAAAATACAATTTTCCTAGAATTGCATTACGATTGCAATAAATAGTATTTACATTAAAGAATTGAAGTGTATCTTCTCTTAAAAGAGTTTACTTTTAAGTTTCTTGAAAAATGCCATATCTTTTTTATAGAACGGCATCAAAATAAACCTCTTGAAAAATATTGCAATCCGATTCCGCATCGATGGCTTGATCTGTATAAGTATGTGTTGCTTAAAAATCTCAAAAACGCTTTTCAGTCACTTGGAACGATTCACTCATAAAGCTCCCTTTTACGGCTTTCCTCAAAATCACATATGTATGTCGGACTGGGGGCTGTCCGTCCCTTTGAAGTCCCCCCTTTCCACAGCGGCATTTTCATCATTCAGAAGGAGGCGAAGCGAAAATCCTTAAACATGAGTTGGCATCAAGCGGCGATCGCTTCCTTCAGCAGCCCCCTCTCCCCTCCCTCCTTTATCCTCGTCTTCAGCGGGCGCTGGAGATCACAAGCTGACCACTGGGATGACCAGAGAGGGATCTGTTTGGAGGGGTCGTCCCGAAATTGACGAAATTTAAATCTTCGCACAGCCTTGGTCGATAGTTTGTATGGTATGAATTGTAAAAGCCTGTGAAATTGCTTTGTGGATCTAAATTTAAAAATTCGGACGCGCTGATAGTTACTCGTTTATGCAATTTAATTTAGATGTAAAGAAATAGGATCAGTAGGCAAAATCTTAGTTTAGTTCAAATTTTGGGTGATGGAATGAAAAATATGACGCAAAATTGCATCCAAAGCTCGATTTTCTGCATTGAATTTCTATCCAAAATGACGACCGTACTTGATCAAGATGGCGATATGTGCACTAAAATAAGAACCAATATAAACAATCTAATCAGGCGCATGCTGCAACGAATGATCTTAATTTACCACAGCAGAATATTTCAAAATGTTTTATATATTCATTGATTTATACTTAGTTCTGCCATAAGTTTTTATATAAAAATTTAAGATCATCTGCTGGGACTCAAACTTCGCAGACGATTTTAAATTTCGTCGTTAAAAATCTTTTGCAATATTTTTTAAAAAGTTGTAGTCTTTCTCTCATATTGCTCGAAATCTCAGTCATAGCTTTAACACTTTAAACATAAGCGTGCAGAAGATATTTGTCCGCATCAAAGAAAAGAAGAGTCCATTGGTGATTTTTAAGGCTCTTAAACATGAAAACGTTATTCATTCTTTAAACTAATAGTCCAACAGCATTGCAGACCATAGTAGATGCTGTCGTCCGCGATCAGTGAGAACACAAGCTCTCGTCAAAAGCAGTAAAAGTGAGAACACCTCAAAATACCTTTCGAAGGAAGACTCTTCTTGCAGAACAATTGATTATGTTAAAAGGAACACAATGTATCACACACACAAAAAAACTAAGACCTTACTTCAAGAAGTTATCGAAAATTAGCTGGACATTTACTTAAAAAAGGAATTGGAATTAAGGCACAAGAAAGTACCTTATGTACCCGACTACCTTAAAATTGTGAATTTTGCCAAAAATTAACAAATGTTTTTATGATTTTATTTTATAGGCCATCTGATAAGCTTTATAAAAATACCAAATTTATTATTTTTCGTTCATTAGGACAAAAACTACAAGTGTTTTATTAAAAGCAGATGCAATTACATTAAGCAAGACGTCATACTTTAAAACGCGTTTTACTCGATATGTGACTTTTTTTTAAATGTTCAATGGAGACAGCGATTGCTCAAAAAGTTTTGAAAATAATTAACTGAATTTTTTTGAGTATGTTCTGTATAATAGTAAAAGTATTTTGACCTTCAGATTTATCAATCCCTCTTTTATTATAAAATTTACAGTCCCTTATGTGAATATAATCACTGTTTTTATCAAGCAATTTCATATAATAACTAAGATAAAATGCTCTAGTTTTTGTAAAAATTAAAAAAAAATTTCTTATCCTGAAGGTCATTTCAAAAATGAATAACATAGTAACATATCGGAATTGAAAAATGGAAAATTTGTTCACAAACTTTTGGTGCAGAATGAGCCCCGTTTATGTTATTTTTCGTAAATTTTTACCCATTTTTTCCCATTTTAGTAATAATAATTTTTTTCCTCTTGTTAATTTTAGCCTATTTTTCTTAAAATAAATCTAAAAACTATAAATCTATATAAATCTAAAAACCGCAAAATAATTCCCATATATATCTCCATTCTTTTTAAAAAATAGTTATTGCGTAAGTAGTCGGATACCTTAAAACAAAAGCACTGTTATGGTGATACGCTCCTAATGGCAATAAGAGAATTCTGTAAACAGAAAAGAAAATTGTTGGCACACACACACATGGAAGACTCTTTCAACCACCAGAAGAACGATGTATATCAGAGGTTCCCAAACTTTTTTGTCTTATAGACACTTTGTCATGTTGTTCGGTTTTTCTACTTACCTGTATAGGATTTTTGTAAATTTATTAATTAAAATGACTTTTTGACTGCTGGTACAGCACTACCTACTTAAAAAGTTTTATGTTTCTTACTGTAGAGAAGTATAGTGTTTAACACTTAAGAAACATATTTTAATTAATCAAATAAAAATTTAATTAATGCATAAAATAACTGAGCAACAGACAAATGCTTTTAATGGGTGGCGATAAATCTTGTGTTTGATGCCAAATGTTGAAAATTTATTATTAAACCTTGTCAGGTTTAACCCTAAATCTCCTCAGTTAGTAGTGTCCAATCTTTCAGTTTTTGTTTTGGAGATTAGCAATCGCGCGCTGAAACTCTTTCTCTCTAGGAAAAAAATTAAAAACATTTTCAAGATGTTCCAAATTCGGGATAAATAACAGGTATATCTTTTTAAAACCAAAATTGTTGATATCCGTTTCTAAACTTTACGTTATCTTCTTTGGTGGTTGTTCCGATTAGTTCCTTTTGTAATCTGGCATTTTTTTTCCAATGTGACCACATGAATTCATTGTCTACTGTGGTATTACCATAGTCAAAGCATTCTCTAACCTAGTTTCAAAACGTGAATAAAGGCCATTTATAAGTTGAACGTAGGTTAAAACGTCATTTTCCTTGCAGATTATCTGCGACAAATCGAGAAACTAGTAAAATTCGCTAAGATTTTTATGTTATACTCCTTTAGCTTAATTCTGGAAAGAAACACTGAAAGAATGCTCCTTGATTTAATAAAATTTATGCTGTCACCTTGTAACTGTTAATTATTCTCATTAAATTTAGTAAATAAATGTTAAATTGGATACATATCTGATTTTCTCTTGATTAAGTTTTCTTTTAAAAATAAAATCACGATCAGGCGTAGTCTATTGTAGACCCCTATTTACACTTCATGAACCCCCAAATTATTCTTTCACTGACGTGGACCCCTTGCAGGTCGTCACAGACCCCTGGGGGTCGATATAGACCACTTTGGGAATCACTAAAGTATATTAAAGGTTTGTCCTAGAAGCTAAGGAGAAGGAAAAAATGCTTGTAGAAAGCTCACCATCCGGCTTTCGTAATGGTTAAATAGGGCGGACTGAACTTTTCAACAGAAGTCTGTAAGGCGAAGACGACCTAGTGGTAGTTGGAAAAAAATGTGCCTGATTTAATGGAACACGAAAGACTGGTCTTCCAGTAGACGGGACTTAAATTTAGTCGACAATTGGAGACAAATGTGTGTCAAAAACGGTATCCCGATTAGAATAATCTTAAAATGTTCTTTAAGGAAAGAACCAATGGAAATTCCCGTGGTGGTAGTGTGTGCCTCGATGAATGATTGACCAAAAAGGCTTAAAGCCCTATGAAGTCAAAAGGTGATCCGTTTGAATAACAGGTGCATAATGTTAAATTTAAACTCAAAAAAGTTAAAAAGATTTAGTTTTAAATTTGATTGTAAAAAACTTTTTATTTTAATTTCTTTTTAGTTGTATCAGAACTTACATCATGGTTAGATATAATCTATTAAAAAAAATTTTCCCTAAATTTCTATGGAATTTACATTTTTTGCTTTTAATTTGATAACTCCTTTTGTTGAGACTGATACAATATATTTTTAACTATCGCTGTTTAAAATATGCATAAGTATATTCACAACAAATAATTTTTGTGTACTTTCGAGATGGTTTAAAACCAATTTTTATGCGCAATAAAAATTGTAACACCCTTAGAATATAAGCAACCATTTAAGTCAAATTCATAAAAATTTTTTACTTATTGAATATGTAATTTATAATTCTATTTAGGTCACATAGCAGTTAGTTATTTCATAGTCACGAGATTAGTTATGATGTAGACACACACATACACGATCATTCTAACGTTATACCTGTTATTTATCTCGTATTGTGCAATATCTTGAGAAAGTTTTTAATTGCTTTTCCTAATGAAGTAGTTTCAGCGTTGTTGCATATCTCAGGGGGAAAAAAGAAATAAGATATGGAGAGAGAGACAAAAAGGCTGAACACACTACTAGCCAAGGAGATTTAGAGTTAAACCTGACAAGACTAATGCCAAGTGTTGAAAATTTGTTGTTGAAGCACCAGATTCATCCTTCCCATTAAAAGCATTTGTTTACTGCTCAGTTATATATAGTAAATAAATTTTTATTTAATTAATTAGCAGGTGTTTCTTAAATTTTAATCACTTTACTTCACTAAAGTTAGAAATTTAAGTCGTTTAAAGTTGTTCTATACCATTTGTTAAAAATAAATTTAAGTAGATAAATTTGCAAAAATTAAATATTAGGTAAGCAGGGGTCTACCCCAAACCAAAAAACATGGCAAGGGGACTATGAGACAAAAATGTTTGGGAACCTCTGTACTAGACCATGGTTCAAAATGACGAGGTCCGTTACTAATAACCCTTATGTAGTTTTTAAGGCGACGTTAACATAACTCTCAATCGCTCATTTTTTTCTCATTACACAGATCACACAGACGCATTTGATGTTGAGAGACGTAGTACGATTTAAGCAAAAAAATTTAATTTTTGGATTTTCACAATTTTTTTGGTTGCCTCCTATGCGTGTATACTATGTAAAATAGATTTTGTGCTCAAAATTTCATAAAAAGCTAGCCATTTAATTTTTTAAGGAAAAAAACTTAAAATTGGTCAAGTGATTTTAAAATGCTACTCCTCCTATAAAAGTTTACATACACGCATGAAATTTGATTTACGGGTACGTCAAATTATGCGTAACAAAAGTTGGTATGGGTTTTGTGGTAACATGATTGGTATTCGTACAATACTTCTTTTTATGAATGTTCATTGAAAATTTCTTAAAAAATGTACAAATTCTGAGTTGAATTATTTTTAAAAAAATAAGTATTGCTTTGATTCAAAAATGCATACCAACTTTTGTTACATGTACTATTAGCAATAGGTAAAAACAAACTCAAAGCATTAGGCACAATAGAAAAAAAGGCCTAGCATTTTAAATGAAGACAAACTAGTTATATTTTATCTTTCCGAGATAAGTAAGTTTAAAGTTTTGATTTGCCATAGAGATGTAAACAAAAGCGAACGCAAAAGCTATCATATAATTCTGTGTTTTTTCAAGTTTAGAGCTTTCAAACTTTGTCAGGTTATAGAAAAGTATACAAAAAAATAATTAAAACTAAAAAAATTAAATTTGATTTTTTGACCTCGATTTTTGTCAATTGAATCGTATTGTGTCCTCTTAAAGTTATAAATTTTAATAGCTAAACCATTCATCACATTATAATAGAGCATTATAAAACGGAGCGAATTTAGGAATATTGGTGAAAAGTATTATGTATTCATTTTAGCTTCATTTATTTAGTCTAAAAGCCATGCATAAAAACTGTTTTTCTCCTCTTCCGAGTTAAATAGCTCTTAGCCCAGTCGGGCTTTTAACATTTAAAAGCCTCTCAACAATCAATCCACTTATCAAAATTTCAACAAGACTGTCGACAGGTCCCATGAATCCCAAACACTTATTAGACCGGATTATGATACAATAGAGTTTTTGAGGCCTTTCAAACAGGCACAAGATTATTGCGTGTACGGGGATGAAAGATTCGCATTATCAACCGAGTTGCATCATTTATCAAGCCTTCATGGGAGTTGAGTGTATTACTTCTGAAGAGAGATCAGAAACCAAATATATCCCTTTTTTTCTGTTATAATTCTCCCCTTTGCCTTTCATCCTTCACCATCCCTACTTTTGGAATTTATTGTTGACCTGTCAAAGTGTGGGGATCTTTATAAACTTCCGAGCCCTGTACCACATAAGAAGCTTTTCAAACCATCCCTAGAATATAGTCCCCCCCCCCTTTTTTTTTAAAAAAAAAGAAAAGAAAATTGAAAAATAACTTTTTAATAAGAATAATAATAAAATAAAAATCACTTCCATCCGCTGGACGTTCGAAGTATTTGTTGAGGGGCCCGAACGAATTTTTCGAAAAAGAAAATAATAAAAAAAAAGGGGAACACAATTGTGAGGACTGTGCTTCGCCCCGGCTGGCTTTCTGAGCAAAGTCATTGAAATGCAGCCACAGATGTTGTGCGACTATTTGCAGTGAAGTTTATACATATGGATGAGGCTAGGAGGGGGGAGGTTTTTCTTTTTTTTCTTTTTACTTTTAGCCTTCCTTTTCCATCCCTCCCCGAGAAAGTTTTCCCTTCTGAATTTACGACCCTCCCTCCGGTGGTCTTAGAAGTGGGGGGAGGGCATGCTTTATTTTGACTGGCGTTTTAAGTGAGTCCGGCTTTTAAATTTGCCGGATCGCATCGCTTTTAATTGTGTACATCAGTTAATGAATCACCTCTTTTCTATACACTCGGTTGTGTGATTGGATTGTGTGAGGAGGGGGTTGCCTCTCTGATTCGGGGCAGTTAAGTGACTCATTTGAGAAACTAATTATGGACAGAGCCAAGAAGGCGTAGGAAGGTTGGAGTTAAGTAAATCAACGTAGATGGATTAAAGAATTTTGTTCAATATCAGTAGTAGTACTCGTATTTTTGGCTCTTTTCTTTTAATTTGTTAAATATAATGAGCAAAACCATCATTATTTTTCTATACATTGTTTAAAAATGAATTTAAGGTATCCGACTGGTTGCGACAACTTTTTTTTTAATAGAAATATAGGAATTTTTTTGGGGGGGGAGGGGTTAGATTTGTTTAGTACACATTTTAAGAAAAATAGGCTAAAATTAAGAAGGGAAAAAGAAATTATTATTACTAAAATAGGAAAAAATAGGTAAAAATTTACAAATAAGATATCAATCATTGGCATGGCCAAGTAATTTTAGGGCGTTTTTCACATGTTGTATTTTACAATAATGCAACTAATGAACTTTTTACTAACAGAAAGTAGGACTGTACCACTCCTCTAAATTATTGTTTAAAAAATAATTAAATTAAGAAAGTAAAATCAGAGCCTTTTATACTTGTTTTTTAAACTTTTTTTGTGAAGATTTCCTCCAAAATGCAGGTAGATTTTTTTAAAAAAACTTTTTGCAAATAATAAATTTACTAGGTAAAATTTGAGAAAATTTTGTTATAAACTAGCGAAATTCAGGAAATTTTGTAGGAAAATTCGGGAAAACTATGAGAAAATTTAAATATGATTCAGCTCATCTAGGGCCCAAATGCGATCCAATGGAGAAAACCCGAGGTTAATTGGTTGCTTATTGGCTAAGAAAAAGGTATGACAAAATATGGAACAAAGACGTAGATGAAATTTGCGTCCTAATAGCACTTTTGTTCAACTACGTGAAAAACGCGCTAAAAATAGCATAAATGCGGCCCATTTTGTACCAAAGGTTTATGAATAAATGTTCAATTTTTGCATTCTAATGTGTTGCTATGTTGTTCATTTTCAAAATAACCTTCATAATAACAGATACTTTCTTTTTTACAAAACCTAGAGCACTTTATCTTGGTTATCATATGAAATTGCTTCAAAAAACAGTCATTATATTCACATAAGGGACTGTAAATTTTGGAATAAAACAGTGATTGATCAATCTGAAGGTTAAAACACTTCTACTATTATACAGAACTTACAGAAAAAATTTCAGTTAATTATGTTCAAAACTCTTTTAGCAATTGCTGTCCCCGTTTGAGTATTTTCAAAAAATCACATTTCGAGTAAAACGTGTTTTAAAGTATGACATATTGCTTCAAGTAATGGCATCTGCTTTTACTAAAGCACTCGTAGTTTTTGTTCTAGTGAACGGAAAATAATAAACTTGGTATTATTATAAAGCTAATAAGATGGCTTATAAAATAAAATCATAAAAAAATTGCCAATTTTTGGAAAAATTCACAATTTTTAGGTAGTCGGCAACCTTAAAGTATCGGCAGATCAAGCTCGCATTAAACTCTTTTCTTTGAAGGTTTTCAATGGTACCAGGACTCGAACTCTTGACTCAACAACTCTAGCCACAAGTCAAAAGCAATTTAAGATAGTATATTTTACTTCTAACAGAACTGTATAAGATTATTTAAAGTTTTGTTAGAGACAGACACAGATATTCATTGTTTTAACCCTTAGTAACACAACAGACCTTTAACCGGTAATCTATTGCCGTCCAAACGCGTATTAAGGTATCTGAAGTCCATTGATAAGGTTGTAATCTGCTGTTTCTGATCCACTAGATCAGCGATTCTCAAAGTGGTCTATATAAACCCCCAAGGGTCTACGACGACCTCCAAAAGGTCTACGCCAGCCAAAAATTAATTTGGGGGTCCATGAGGTGTAAGTGGGGGTCTATGATAATTAATCTCATTAGGTTGCGTGGCAGGAGCGGACACATAACATTTTCTGGGCTGAGCGGACACTTTGAAACTCATCGTGGTTTGAGCGGACACATTCCCCCCCCCCATCTTAGAACAGATTCGATTTCCGAATTACAAGGATAAATACATTTTTGCCAATCAAATTTAATTACTTGTATTAAATTGTTAAGATGTTATAGTGCGAATACATTTTAAACGTAGCGAAATGTAATAGAAATAAAAACTTTCAGAGAAATATTTCAAAATTAATAGTAAGTAACAATATAATGAAAGGTATGAACGAATTTCAGGAATTTGATGGGAAACTGTATTTTAGAGTCAAATAAATATTAGAACAGGTGCAGTTGCCATAAAATTAATTAGTTTCATTAATGTAAGTAAAAATAAATACTAGAAGTAAAATACAAGATACAGGTAAATAAAAGAAAAATAAATACAATTAAATAGATACTTACTAAATCTTTATTATAAAGGAATAAATATAATTTACCATTGGATTTAATCCAACCTAGTTACAAAACTTAAGGATTTTAGATATTTTTCTAGATTGTTTGATGTTTAGAATTCTTTTAGGATGTTTTCAATTCGTTCATTCATAATTAAATTTGATTGGCAAAAATGTATTTATCCTTGTAATTCGGTAATCGAATCTGTTCTAAGATGGGGGGGGGGGAGTATCCGCTCAAACCAAGATGAGTTTCAAAGTGTCCGCTCAGCCTACGAAATGTTATGTGTCCACTCCTGCCACGCCACCTCTCATTAAACTAACCCATGACTAATTTTTTAAAAAAAATTATAATCATGCGGAAACCAAATGTTTCCTATTTAACAGATTTATTTACTAATTATAATGAAATTAATTTGCATTTACAAGGGGACCGCATAAATTTTATTAAAGCAAGAAACATTTCAGCTTCTCTTTCCTGAATTAAGTTAAAGAAGTATAATACTGAAGGTCCCGAATTTTCTAAATTTGTCACAGACATTCTGTCAGAACGTTTTAACTTACGTTCAACATTTAAATGCCTTTAATTCAGATTTTGAAACCAGGTTGGAGAATGCTTTAACTATGGCAATAAAGTAGACAATGAATTCGTATAGTCATATTGAAAAAAAAATATCACATTACAATAGGAACTGGTCGTAATAAACACTAACAAAGATCTTAAAGTTTAGAAACGGATGCCAGCAATTTTGGCTTTAAAAAGTCAAACCTGTTATTTGTCTCGACTTTTGGAATATCGTGAGGAAGTTTTTCATTGCTTTTGCTAATGTGAAGGAGTTTCAGTGCGGTTGCTAATCTCCAAAAAAAGAACAAAAAAAGAATTGAACATTAACAGAGGAAACTTAAGGTTAAACCAGACAATAGATACTAAATGTTGAAAATTTGATATTGTAGTGCTAGAGATTCCTTCCTCTCTTTAAAATAATTTGTTTTCTGTTTAGTTAGTTTATTTAACGGTTGCATTTATTAATTAACTTTTAATTTAATTAATTAACATGTGATTTTTAATTTTAAACACTATACTTCATTAGAGTTAGAAAAATTTAATTCTTTTAAAGTAGGAGTAGAAGTACCAAATGTCAAAAAGACATTTAAGTTGATAAATTTGCAAAAATTCAATATTAATTAAGCAGGGGTGTACCCCAAACCGAAAAACATGGCAAGGGGTCTATGAGACAAAAAAGTTTGGGAACCTCTGCGCTAGATCAACAGGAAAGGGAGGGACAAATACTTTGTCCTTTACGCACCCCCACAGGAAGAAAACACAAAGTGTTAAGTTAAAACTCTGGAGGGCCATTGGGTAAGGGGTATGTTTGTTGTGGTATGTAAGCGTGACTTATCCAATCCATCGGTGAGGGGGATGTTCATCGAGGTAATCTTGCACGTTGGCTGAGTAGTGTGGCGGTGCACCATCCAATTGGAGAATGAAGTTGTCGATGTCGGTCCTGCAACTGTGGTTTCAAAAAAAGTGGCTCCCGTGAGATTTTGCTAAATTCAAAAACACAAAGGACCTTTTCTACTGCAAATGCAGCCATTTTTACTAATACACGTGCTATTACCTTCGTCACTTCCGCCAGGGGGTGAGACACAAACTTTAAGAGTACATATAACGTACAGTTCGCTGAGATGGTGGTTTTATTGTTACTGTTTTACAACCTCTGGAAAGTGTATACTTTTTTATGAATTGCCCTATATTTTATTTACTCATTTGCTTAAATTCTGAAGAAATGCCTGAAATGCATCAACCATGATTGGGATATTTTTGCCAAGTTTGGCAACAAACTTATAGCCTTTAGAGAAAAAGAGCCTCTGTCAATTCCGTTTGTCGAATATGTGCTTGTATAATTTGACTCTAAAATGCTGACGAAAAACCAAAGTATTAATAAGATGCGATTTCGCAAAAGATCTTGTTATTTTTACTCTTGAGGATTACAGTTAGTTGGTTTCAAAAATCCCCATATGTGTAGTCACTATGCTGAGTGTGATGGAACATTTCGACTGAATGTTCCGCATTTCATCCAGTATGTTTTAAGGTATCCGAACACGTTGAAAATGACCTAATTCAGTCAAGACAGATATTTCTGTTTTTTAATTTATTAAATACAGCTATCTTTTGACTTTACGAAACATACTTTGTTTTGTTTCTACACTACCTAGAGGACAAGTTACAAGCAATTTTATAAATTTAGAAAAAACGGAAGTGGGTTTTTGATCTACCAGAAGTGGGCATTTAAATTGCTCAAAATCTATCATGGCGAGTCTGATAACTAAAAATATTACGAATGTATTTCTATAAAATTTTTTAAACCTGATATTTATGTTATTTCTAGAGAATGTACTAAAATATCTCTTATTGTATGAATACTTTTTGAGTTATGGCTTGTTATTTAAATAATGGTCTCATAAAAAATGTAACATTTCTTATAATGTTTACTCAATCAGCTCTAAAATTTTAAAATTTTAGTAAAAAATTAAAATGTTAGTATATTTTCTAGATAAATGCATCCAATTTGTTTTAGGAATACTTTTACTAATATATATTTATTACATTTTTCTCTAACTGCTTTGAAGATTTTCAAAAATATTGCTAAAATTTCACTTATAATTGTGATTTTTGTAAAATTCAGGTAATTTATTTTAAATTTTGATGGTTAAACACACAGTAATATTTATTGGTATTGAGTCCTAAAAGAGCATTTATAATGTTTTAGTACGCTATTTTGTTAAAAAGTACTCCGAACGTGTTCGGATACCTTAAGAATTTAAAATCATACGCTTTAACACTGATTGACATGGTTGGGAAAAATTCCCAAGCAAAATTTTTAAAAATTTTTACAAGATAATTTTATTTTGATACATTCAATTTTAAAGAAAATAGCTTTCTATGTATTGGAACAAAGTTGATTTTTATATTTTTTTATTTATTAGTTGAAAGAATTTGATGTTATGAAAGATCGTGAAATGATCTTTGTCTTTTTTTTTTAAATATATAACATGTTTAAATTTTTAAGATTCCCTTGACTTGATTTCGAAGAATATAATTCCCCCACTGGATATTTTTTTAATTACCTTAAAATCAGGCGTATAGTGCGCGCCTATACTTTCAAGTTACATTTTTTAATTTTAAAGTACTTTCGCCGCATAAAGCGCACTTCCTTTTTTTTTTTTTTTTAAATGAAGAAACCTGAAATGCATTAGTGCAGTTCTCTAGTGTTTTGAAGTCATTTATTCTAGATAGTATCTCAAACTTTTGAAAAAAAAATAGTACCTTTCTTGGACTAAAAACCTTTGAGTTCATAAGGAAAAAATGTCATTTCTTTTAAATTAACAGTATTTTTTTTATGTATGTAGAAGCCTAATTTTTTTATGCTCAGCTTTAAAATAAAAAAGGTAGTATCATTTTTATACCCGGCGTATAGTGTGCACCCTCAAATTTCGATCTTGATTTTTGTGTTAAAACTGCGCGTTATTCGCTGGAATTTAAGGTAAAAATACTCCTGAATATTGATACCAAATTTTGTTTGTATAAATGCTTAGAAAGCAGTGTATTTTAATAGAATCAAGTTTGTTTCCAAGGTCCTTCTCACTTAACATAATTGAAGAGTATCCTCTCTTGTCCTGCAAACGATCTTTTCGGCAACAACACCCTTTTGGCAGAGAAACGAACAAGGTCCAAACTTTCCATTATAATGTACACCAGAGGTACCCAAACATTTTTGTCTCATAGACCCCTTGTCATGTTTTTCGGTTTTGTGTAGACCCCTTTTTTTACCTAAGATAAAATTTTTGGAAATTTCTCAACTTAAATGTCTAATCAACAGATAGTATTACTACTTACTTTAAAAAAAAAATTATAATTGTAATGAAGTAGTATATATAACTTAAGAGGCATATGTTAATGGATTAAATTAAAATTAAATTAATACATAAAATAAAAATAAATGCTTTAAATGAGAGGGGTGAATCTGATGCTTCAATTACAAATTTTCAATATTTAATATACCTATCTAGTCAGATTTAACCCTAAATCTCCTTTTTTAGTAAGTGTCCGGCTTTTTTTTTTCCGTCTTTTTTTCTATCTTTTTGTTTTTGTTTTTAAGAATGACAAACTCACTGAAACTCCCACCTATAGAAAAGGCATTTAAAAACTTTCTCACGATATATCATAATTTGCGACAAATGACAGGCATGTCTTTTTAAAGTCAAAAATGCTAACATCCGTTTCTGAACTTTATTTTAAGATCTTCTTTAGGACTTATTCTGATCAGTTCCTATTTTAAAAGTACATTTTTTTTCTATTCTGACTATATGAATTCAATGTCTACTGTGATATTACTATAAAAAAAACAATCTTAAACCTTGTTTCAAAATTCGAGTAAAGGGCATTTCAATGTTGAACGTAGATTAACATATCCTGACAGAGTGTCTGTGGCAAATTGAGAAAATTCGTGACGTCCAATATTATACTTCTTTAGCTTAATTGTGGGAAGAAATACTCAAATAGTCCTTGTCTTAGTAAAATTTATGCTGTCACCTAATAACAAGTTATCTCTTTAAATTTAGTAAAATCAGTTAAATCTGGTTTCCATTGTATTATTTTTTTTTAAAGATTAAAGTCAAAAATTGTTTTAATGAGAGCCACAATCGTAGACCCCATTTACACCTCATGGACCCCAAATTATGTTTTAGCTGACGTGGACCCCTTGCAGGTCGTTATAGACCCCTAGGGGTCTATATAGACCACTTTGGGAATCACTGATGTACACTATAAGAACATAAACTTCCGTTATTGTTAAGGTTGCACTATAAAACAGCACGAGGGCATTGGCGAAGGGCCTCGTAATTTTGAATCTCTGAAGTGACGAGGAAGAATATGAGTTGGAAACTACTCTCCAACCATACCACGCCAACTGAAGGACTTAGAGAGTCAACAGATTTAACATGCATCAGTTCTTCTCCAAGGCGGGTCTTTAAGAGCACTGGGGCTCGAACTCACGACACGCCGGCCACGAGTCCATGAGCAAGACCACTAGGCTACTGCATTGTTAGAGCACTACTCTTCTTGTATAGGTGACATTTCTTTAACGTTAGGATAAAACAATTTTAAGCTTATTTTCCTTTTCATCTCATTTTACAGTTAACTAAATAAATAGAAATTGATAAAACGTTTAAAAATAAATGGATCTTTTTTGTTCGATGTGCCTTTTATAATAGAGCTTAAATTTCTGAACTATCCTGTGAAATAAATGAACTAAATATAGATGAGTTCATAGAAAAAGAATGATGATTACAATATTTATTGACAACAAAAAGGAAATATGAACACAAAATATATAAATAAACTAAAAAGAAATGTTAGTGTAAGTAGAGAATAAAAATATATTTATAACTTAAAAATGAATCAATATAAATATAAAGATTCAGATTAATAGAATCGTTCATAAAATAATTAATATTGAAGCTAGAAATTGCGGAAATAACAGAAATGAGGAAAAGGATTTTTACTATAAGCACACTGTATAATATAATATTTTTATGTGCTTATATAAATATTTTTGATATAAGCACTTTGAAGAAAATATATATATATATAATATATATATATATATATATATGTATTAATAATTCATATCATTTGATACCTTCGCAAATAATGAAAATTAAAACACCCATAATTCATTTGCCTCTTTTATAAGTTCTTACCTCATCTTTGTATTCCATATGAAAAGAAATACTACTTTTCCAGCAATAATTATTTAATTTCTTTTCAAAATGGACAAATTATTTCTTTTCCATGATGTAGGTATTTTATTAGTAGGTATATTCAAGACGAGAAAAATTAGGAAATTAGAAAAACAATCAAGTATTTTGATTCAGAAAAATAAATTATATATTAATATACTTTTTCCTCAAGCAAATTAACTACATATAAAATCGAAAAGAAAAACAGTTCGTTTCTATGGCAACATAAATATGACTACAAGATCCCATTAAGAACTTGAATTTTATTCTTTCTTTTTAAGTATGTGCTTAACTCTTTCAAAAAATTATGCTTTATACTTCCGTTAAGATTCGGAACAACGTAAAATAAAAGTTCTAAAAATTAAAACAACGTAGACTTACTTTGAGCTTTTCCCGCTTCCTGGAATTTTTTTCTGGTTGATTTGAAAGCATTTGCCGAGTATCGAGTACATTTGATGTATTACCGTAGAAATCGTATCTGAAAGCAACAATGGAAATCAATAAAAAAAGACATAAAACATACACATATAAGAAAAACTTATGTTTGTCTACAAAAATCGAGACAGTAAAGCCGTATGTGATTATTATAACAATAGTAAAATAACAGGAATTGACTATTTAATATTAAATCTCTAGATAGAAAAAAAAATACTACTCATCCAAAAATAAATATCTAACAAATGCAAAGGCAGTTAAAAAATGTTAAAATATATTTTAGCATTACATTTTTATATATTCTCGCAGAACCTTTTGTAGTTATAACTATTTAATAATGTTAGATTTTTTTTATGCGTATAAATCATTTGTTATATTGTTTGACTCACAACTGTTTCTGTAACTGATTCAAAATAATTTGTATGGAAAATTATAATCGCATACTTTGAATTTATAGTATGATTCTATAATGTATCACATGGGGCAGTAGAGATTGTTTAATAAAGGATATGTTAATCGAATTTGTTTTTTGTTTGGATGCTAAGAAGTTTACGAAGCATTGAGAACAAAGTTATTCAACTAGTCGTGAAAACGAAAATTTATTTAACCTTTTGAAAATTCTTATTGAGTGCAAAATATTTTGAAGATTTAATATGACTTTCCGAAATTTTTTAATAAGCACAAGACTTAATTAAGTCCTGTTTAATTGATTATTAACGTATAGCGTTTTTTTAAGCTACACTAGGGCTATTGGGGATGGAATTTTGTGCGCGATCAAATGACGAGTACGACGTTTTAAGATAAAGCTTTATTCTTCAAACTTCCACACCAAGCCAACTTGAGGATCATTGCTATTTAGAGGAATACATATTGTTAAAACATAGAAGGGAATAATCAATTTTATTTTAGAAACAATTAAATTTTAAAAATAACTACTTAAATTTTCAAAACAATGTTTTAGCAGTATTATATACATAAGCCAGTAACAGCCTCCTTATAGAAGTGATCACTTTTGTCCAGTGGTATGTTACGTGCTTTCGGAACCGAAGGTCGCGGGTTCTATCCTCCGGATAAGCGCGCCACTTCATTGGTGCCCTTGACTGAATTAAGAAAAGCGTAGCCTTCTGAACTGTAGTGGCAAAAAACTACTTCAAAACTGTAGCTACTTCAAAAACTTCAAAACTGTAGCTACCCGCAAAAAAAATCTTCAGACTCACTTGACGCAACTCCTCCTATTTTCCAGCAACAATTCACACATTCGCCATAACAACTGTATCGTTCGTTCACCTATCCACCGACTCACTGGTGGGGAAATGTGTAGCAGGGTAACATATACATAAGCCAGTAAGTAACCTGTGTCCAGTGGTCCAGAGCTATATGACGTGCTTTAGGAACTGAAGGTCGCGGGTTCTATCCTCCTGATTAGTGCGCCACTTCAATGTATTAAAGAGTTTTTGGTAGTGTTTTTAAGATCAGAATTTTCCACAATAAACTCGTAGTTAAATCTAGCAATATATTCAAGTGATTTTTTAAATCTATTTAAAAAATGTGTCATATGATTATAAGAAACGTGAGCTAGAATTATACTTCTCAATTGTGTAAAAGGCAATTATAAAATCTTTAGGGTATTATTAGAAATGGACTCCACCATTAAAAATTTTCATACTCATTGTTTAAAACTCTCAATTTATTTGAAGCTTTAATAGTCATTATACCACCATATTCGCACTAATTTATAACTATTTTAAGCTGCAGATTAGTGAACTTTTTGGGAGGAGGGGGGAGTATTCAGTTTCAAATTTTTTTTACATAAATTTTAGTTTAAATCACAATTTTTATAACGGAAATTAATTTGAAATTTCTGCATATTTAATTGAATATAAAATTAAAATGAATGGAAATTTTTTTAAATAAGAACTCTATTACAGTTATTCAACTCCTTTACCAATTATTTTATTAATTAAATTTCGAATGTGTACTTAATTTATTACTCCAGTACTTGTCTGATAAATTGCTAGTGATATTAGTGGACAGTTCTGATCTGAAAATCTTTTAGTTTTCTTTATAGAGAACTTATTGATATATATATATATATATATATATATTAGTGTTAATAATTTCAATAAACAATCAGTATCTCTAAGAATATGCTTAAACCTATAAAAATGGCATTAATTAATGCTAAATGAAGATTTAATTTAATTACATTTCAAACTTTTTGTTAAATCTTTTTAGATTTTAACGTAAAATAAGTGGGAAAATGCCTTAAATTGAATAACTTAAATTGAAGTTGTTCGAATGGAATTAACCGGGAAACAATAGAATAGTAATGGAAATTTTCTTGGTTTGTTATAATCTTACTCACATATTTATCGCGAAGGAAATTTATATAAAAGAAAATAAGCAATAATATAAATATATTCTTTTAAAAAAGAATTCTATCTTTACTTAATCTAACTCAAAAGGGTTATAATAAAGAAGAAACTAAAAGAGAGAGAGAGAGAGAGAACTATTGCCAGAATTGATTAAGTGCTAAAAATTACATTTAAAGAAAATTTCAAAATGATGTGAATATGTTGATTGTTATAAGAGTTGAAAGCTTTGGAGCTTCAAAACCTCTTAAATAATACCCACAGAACGCAGCATAAATGATAGGAAGTCCGTAGAATGTAAAGTACAGGGTGTTGCCGAGTTCGACCAACAAATTCAGAGGGTGATAGTAGGCTGCATAGAGAAGACTGTAAAAGCTTGACTGTGTGAAGGCTTGGCTTGTAGCGCAGTAAAAACTTGACTAGAGGCTTGGCATGTAGCGCACTATGGAATTTGGAAGAGAGCGCTGCTGTGGAACTGGTTTTGCCATTGAGCGAAAAAGGACGGGGGGAAAAAACGTGGTCTCGGGCATGCAGATGGCGAAGAAGATTCATGCAGTTTTCCTACGCCGTGTATAATTCTAAATATAATTGTAAACTAGAGTGGTGTGGTTCGAAAAAAATAATAATAAACGGTAAATCCGGTAAATGGAAGTAAATATTTATTGAAACCAAAAGAATATCCACAGAATATGGGATCACAAGCCATGCATAGTAGGTAATAGTAGGTAAATAAACTATTTTTATTTTAATTATAGCTGGTGTTCATTCTGACTCCCAATCATTAAGAGATTTCAGGGGAAATCTCTTACAGCCTCAAGGACCTCACATAGCGTATGGTCTGGAAGGTGTGTTCCAGTGGCGCACACAAGGGGTGGGGTCTCCGGGTCCGGACCCCCTCAGAGCCCTTGAATTTTTTTCGATTGATGATCATTCTATATATAATACGTAAAACTAAATTAAGTTTTTGTAATTAGCAATTTATTTTATTAATTAGTGCTAATTATTAGTTAAATTTATTTTCTACTGTTTTCCCCCCCAAATCGACAAAATCATAAGAATACTTTTAGTGTCTTATTAAAGTATGATACGAGAATGGTAGATGTCCGACCCTGGACCCCCGCTCCCACCCCTTGAAAAATGTTTGCGTGCGCAATTGATGGGCCCCAACTTTTATGTTGCTTCTAAAGCAAAATGAATAGGCAATCAGTAAATAAGCTATGCCATCGATAATTTCCTTCTTTAAATATTAACCTTCATTCGAGAAACTGTACCTCCCCCCTCCTTCTTTTCGATCAGAAACAGAGCCTGATCGAGGCAAGTATGGCAGAGACTGAAAGTTAGTTATACGGAAAAGAATTTGGAGATGTGAGAATATCCTATATCTATAAACTCCTTTTTTTCTCGCAAAGAAACGACGCGAAAGTACAGATAGAAAACAAAGAAAGATAAAGAGTGAAAAAAAAGGGGGAAGAAACTGTGGAGATAGCACCGAAGCGACAGAGAAAAAGACAGTAATGAGAGAAGTTAATTATGGTTGAAAATGCGCAAATGGAGAAAAAAAAGTGAAATGAAGTCAAAAAGCGATAGAATGAGGAGGAATAAACAAATCAAAGAGTAAGAAGCTGAGGAAATAAAAGAGATGTGAAAATGAGAAAGAGGAGATAAGAAATAGGAAATAGAGAGCAGTATGAGAGGGACATTAAAAGAGAGAATGTGAAGACAAGAGTAAAAGATTAAAAAGATGCTTTTTTTGCTATTATTTACAGAATTTTTTTAACCAGTAAACCGTGATTGACGTATATACTCGTCATGGGGAATTTGCTGGATTTTGTGTCAAGACGTGTATACTCGTCATACGTAAAATATTTTAATTGTAATTTTTGAGAAAAACAAAACGGATCTCAAATTTCAAGATGTTTAGAATGTTTTGAGGCCAAGCCGGAACAAAACAAATAAATAAAAAAAATACGAAAAATTTAAGATGAACTCATGCGTTTCCATATGCACTGGCTGAACCAGCGTGTAAGTTCGCAAAACGAATTTCTTTACGAGCAATAATAATACTTTTTAGATGTTAGCCTAAAAGGAGCAAATGTAAAAATTGGAATGTTGATTCATAATAGAGTTCCTTCAGGAATGGTCAGCCATGGGACACTTGCGTGATGATGACCAGACGCTGAGCCCATTAATAGCTATCTTGAAGCTGAAGAATTCCAAGAGAAAAATCGACTTAAACTCGGCCATTTAGACTTAATGTAATCCAGCGTTTTTTAAATTGTGGAGGGGGGTGGGCTGATAACTCTACGAGGGGGACGTGAGCATATTGAAAAGTCAACAACAGAAGATTGTTTAAAAAAGACTATTAATAAACTAAAAGTAAACAAACAAAATACATTCTGACATAATAAATAAATATGCATTTACATTTATATAATACAATTATAAATGTATTGGTTCTGAACAATGTATTTTATAATTAATTTAGCAATACTAAGTTAAGAACAAGTTCAATAATTACCGTTGGCCCCATGGGCGTGTCATATATAAAATCATGTTACATACTAAAATTAACACTTATCTGTTAATTTGTACGGTTTATAATATATCTCAAAACTCTCGATTAAAATGTATGCAATTCTCTCCCCAATGCCACCATTAACACGTAAGCGAGTGTATGTGTGTAATGGAGAGGGGAAGGGTAGAAAAGGAATACATAAGCAAATCCTCTGAAATAAATTCTTCGTAAACACTGTCAAGGTCCTTTTATTGCATTCCAAAGCCTTCGAAATAATTTTACGGATAGCAGTGCACAGAAAAGATTGTACTTCGAAAAGACGTTTATATACGTCCAGGGAAATTAATGGCTTGGCTGAGCAAGACGTTTATATACGCCGGTGGGGCTTAAACTAAATTCAAACTGTAGCTTTAGCGACAAAGTATAGTAATATTGAATTCGATACAATGCTATTATATGGATAGGAGGGGGGGGGGCTCAATGAAAATTAAGATTGAATATTGGGTCGCAAATATTGAAAGTTTGAGAAGCACTGATGTAACCTAATCAGGCGGGAATCCTGTTTCGGAATATATACCTGGAACTTCGAAAACAGACAAGCCTCCGTGAAGGTGCTCACACTGTTATAAGCGTAAGATCAGAAAGGAACCACGTTACGTGTGTTCCATTATGTATAGTATCCTGTTTCGGCGAATGCCACTCCACGGGAAGAATTTAAATTCGCCTTTATACGAATTTTTTTTTGCGTTTCTCGAATAATATGTATGTAATATACGTTTATGTTAACCAAATAAATAAGAATTAGTAATGTGAAATTGGAAATTTTATAAAATAAACCCATTTTTTTTATCCAATACATTAAACAGTGACATTTGCTCTGTGATTGACAAGTATACTTGTCATCATTCGACTTTCGTGACACACACAGTTGCGCGTTCTCAAACGGGGGCGCCACAGTAAACTAGTTTAACAAATTTTTGGTTACCTCTTTTTTATGTTTAAATCGAAGTTCCAGAGGACTTTTTTCATTTTTTTACTAAAATGCCCAAATTTGGATAGAGACACACAAGAAATCAAACTTATCTTTTTTCAATTAATCAATATATTCTCGGCTCTAACAACGAAGGTTAGCCTTCACATATGAAAGAATGGAGGTACATTGACCATAATGGAAAATTTATAAACATCGCATTATAAATCAACACCAGGGCTATTGCCGTCGAACCTCGTAATTTTGAACCATGATCAACTGACTAGGACGACACCTTAGCAGTCGCCCCTTCTCCAAACAACCACATCAGGCCAACACCACGAAGACGTTGAGGCTCGACAAATTTAACCTTCTACACGGTGGTTCTTCAGTGATACCAGGACTCAGTAGCGCACACAAAAATTGTTCACAAGGGGAGGGAGGGGGTCCATGGTCGAAAGTCCTCTAACTCGTATCATACCTCAAGACAACACCAATTGATTCTCCTGATTTTGTTGATTTTGTTAACAAAAAACAGTAAAAAATTCATTACTGAATTAATAATTAGCATTAATTATTAAAATAAATTGCTAATTACAAGTACTTGATTAAATTTTACGTTATATATATATATATATATATATATAGGATTATCATCAATCGAAAAAACTCAAGGGCTTTGGGGGGTTTGAACCCTAGGACCCCCCCTCCCCTTTTTGCGCCACTGCCAGGACTCAAATCCACGACACGCCAGCCACGAGTTCGTGATCATAGCTACTAGGCGCGACTGTGGTCCCGTATATTAATTATAAGTAAGAAATAGAAAATGCTATAAACTATTATATAACGTTTAATCTAGATTTATGTTTTCACAATCAGTGTCTACAGGAAGGAAATGCAAAACTTTTTACTAGTAGCCCCAACAAGAAAAATATATCCTAGAATTTATTTGTTTAAAATATGCTATCACATTTCTTTCCTAGATCGCTTAGTACAATGACCATAAAACTTCGGTCCACATAGAGTTTCTATCCGGCCCGACGGTGATTGAAAAGCAATTACATATAAGTTTTAAATTTCATTGTTCAAAATGATAATTAAACAGCGTGTTTTCTCTTTATCCCCCATATGTGAAAATTTCTATAAAAATATAGTTTTTTTTTATATGGAAAATATAATAGTGAGAATTTATATAGAAATTAATTTAAAACCTTTTTGAATGTGTAAAAGATGAAACCCACCCAGTGTCGGCCCCCTTAGCACTGGCGGATCGAAATTTATAGCCAGATTTTCTGGTTAAGTCCGGCTTATCCGGGCCCCTGGGCACCCGTCCCAAGCACCCAATGGATAAACCGGTACGGGACTAATAAACAAGCACAAATTATTAAAATATACTTACTGCTGTTATATATTTAAGCAATAACAACAAAAATAATAAAATATCAATTTCATTCACACAAAAAATGAGTATTTTCAATGCATAGTATTTTTAATCTTTATTGCATTTTATAGTACATTATGTAGGCTGATTAAAAATATTTCATTTTTTAGGCCCAATCCCAATTAAGTTTTACGATCGCTAGCCTAATGAATAAATTTATATTAAAAGCAAGGTAAAACGCATTTCGCTTCAATTTCTACTTATGTGTATACGAGCAATTTTTTTAACAAATACAAATGAACATTTAAAACACATCATAGATAGTCCAAACATTTTAATATTCAGTCCAAAAAGACTACTGTTATTGCAGACGTTGAGTCAGGAAAAAGTATCAATTTTCTTGTTTAAAAACATTAGATATTGTTTTATTTATAACAATAATAATACAGCGTATGGAAAATTTCTAATTAAAACAAACACTCAAGAATGAATTCAAAAAAATATTTTGGAAATTTCCACTGATTTAAGTTAAAATGAAATAAGATCTCTCATTTGAAAACTCCATTGTAAATTGTAACTCGCGTTTGTTGCCGATTATAAATTCATGACGAAAACAAGGTCAAACCATTGACCATTAAATTAGTAGCATAAAAATTATTGCATCAAAAATGCATAATCTTGTTTCTACTAGTATTATGCCACCCATCCGGTATAGTCGTTAGTGACGCTGACTGCGGTGCCGTAGGGCCTGGGTTCGAATCCCGGAGAAGGCATGGATGTTTGTAAATGTATAGTGCCCTCGTGGCATGTGGGTACTCTAAACAGCTGTCGAGCCGCAAGTGCTCTCGTAAAATTGGTGGAAGGGGAAGAGAGAGAGAGATAGGAGGCCCCTGACCACCCCAGGGTGTTCTCCCTCAAAATTAGGGCGTAACCGAGAAAAATTGTACTGTCACCTGTATGGTGCTCAAAGCTAAGGCTAACGACAGGCGTAAAAATCTAGCCCTTAGCCGCGATGAATTTGTGGACCTTGATCTGATGTTACTGTCGATCAGGTGGCATAAGCAACTACAACAACAACTAATATTAAGATGCCATGTAAAGGGGGTGATTCACGTGGTTCAAATTATGGAATCCGTTGCCAAGAGCTAGCGTGTTTCCCAAGTGGGGGAGGTTTGTACCTCTAAGCCTTTTAAGGTGATCTCAATCTTCGGGAATATTCCATCAATAGTTATAGCTCAAGCGAAATTAATAAATCAATATACCGTATTTATTTGAATCTGACCCGCCATCGTTTCTAAGCCGCGCCCTTTATTCTCAGCATATTTTTGTGAACAAATGGAAAAAAATGTAAAGCGGTTTATCAATACAAGATATTTAAGAATTTTTTAAAAATTAAAAAAAAAAGAATTAATAAATAAAAATATTTCATTTATTTTTTCCAATATTAAAAACTTTTAAATGTATGCAGTAATTGCTCTAACCCATAAGTTCTGAACGTGGACGATAACGCCCCCTTGTGGGCGTTTGAGGCTTTCAGGGAGGCAGTAAAAGACCTAGAGAAAATTAGGTGTGTTGAGATGGCACGGAGCGACTTGGGCAGATTAACAAATATTGTCTTAAAAAAAAGACTAAAAAAAACACGCTGATTATGTACCAACAAAAGTAAACTTTAATACTGTTTACCTTATGTTGATTGTATAAATTTAAATCATTTCTATATCACATGTAGGAAAATTCACATATTTCGGTAGCTCGGGAAGGGGATGAAAAACTTAAAAATTACATTACATTCGCGGACCTACATTGAATTGAATGATATAGTAAATTTTAATTTCTGTAGTGCACGTGTTGTATTTGTCTGTGAGCAGTAGGAAAAATGTTTCGTCCATTGCATTTCATTACGTATATTATCCAAGAAACATAATTAAATATGTTAACCAGGAATTAACGTGTGATTCTTTAAAGGCTGAAACGGTCAGTTAAAATTTATTTTGAAAGCAATAGTTTATTATGAATTACTTTGTAGCATCAAACCCCTGCCTGTCTTTGTAACAGGTTAGCTAAAAGTTTTATTTTACTCTTTTAAATGAAGAAGAAATTCAGTAGCGTTTCAATTCCAACAATATCCTATCTACGACTAAAATATTTAATATTACACATTTAGATATATTTGTGGCAATGGCTATTTCAGATTAGCAAGTAAAACAATTGGGGCTTTAAAAAAAAATTTTAAAAAATATATTCTATTAGTAATAGAATATTTTTTAAAAATTTAACCCTTGTTTTCACCATGTATTATGTACACTTAATTCTCTAGAGTGGGAGGGGGTGGTATCGAAATATTCACAAGAAAAGGGGGTGCTTGTTCAAAAAAGGTTGTGAACCTATGCTCTAACCGTTAGTATTCTGTTCAATTTCCCCCATCCAACGAATTTTTCTGCTTTCAATTCTAAGCCGCATCCAATTTTGAATAGGTTTAGCATAGAAAAAAAGTGGGACTAAAATTTTTATTAAGAGCATTTTTTGTGTGTATATCAAAATAGTACTCTGTGAAAGGCTCCCCTAGAAAACCCAAAACTTAAAGATCTCATGCGGCTGAAGGGCCACTGGCGTTGCATTTTTGTTTTTAAAATAACGGTCCTCAACTGGTATGTTTTCCAAACCATGTTTTCATTATTCATGTCTGTTCATTATAAACGTAGAAATTATCAAGAGTCGACCCAGATCTTGGATCGTTTGTCCTTACCGGGACCAAACACTCCCCTTCGGAGAGAAGAAATTATGAAGGCGGGATTCAACCAACCGCAAACGGTTTCCATATCGGCTCTCTTGAAAACGCTGATCCAGGAAAAAAGGTAGGACGTGTGTGAGGCAAGGAAGAAAAAAAAACTAAAAAAGAAAGAGAAAGAAAAGACAAAACAGCACGACCGTAAAGGAAAGTGAGAAGAACAGAAATGCTGACACCGCGGGGGTGTGACACATTCCAGATTTGTTGGCATAGCAACAATCAGGGGGTGGTCGCGGGAAGGGGGGTGGAGGAAGTAGAATAATGATTTGTTTGCTCTCTCCCCCTCGTTATTGTTGCTCTTAATGAGGCGGCTCAAACTCAGGTGTCGGGAGCTGCACAATCCTTCGACCCTTCCTCGTCACCCCTCCCCCATTCAAAGCCCCTTTCCGACGGAAAAGGATGAGAATAAAGGAAGGGGGTGGTAGAGAGCGTTCGACCGAACCTTGTTCGATAATATTCTAGCCCTGGAGGTGAACCGAGTTATTTCCAATATCTGAATTTTTCCGGTATTTCAAAAGAAAAGGAGCGATTTTTTTTCTGTGTGTGTGTCGGTATATTTATATATGTCTTATTCAAAGTTGTTTGGTGTGACTTGTTCTCTCTCTCCAATCAATGTTGCCTTTATCGTCTGAGATTCTTTTTTTCCATCCCCATCCCTCTCACCACCCCAACTCTTCGAATAACCCTATTCGGAAGAATCGTCGTATGGGTCGCTTCTTCTTTTCGGAGTAAGGGATTTCGGTGACATTAAAGAAAAAGGGGATGGGAGCGAAAAAAGATGCGTGTTTTCTAACGAGAGGAAGGGGCTTTCGGCTGAAAAAAAATTTTTATATCGATTACTACACCCCCGACCCTCTCCACGTCTTCTTGGATTGGAGGAGCGTTATGTTTGTAGGAATATTTTCGCAGACGACGGAGTGTTTATTTGCATATGTAAGAATCGGGTTGTTGTTTGCTTTTCGAAGAAGATACCACGCTTGGAGAGTTTTGTTTCTCCAGATCCCGGTTGTTTCCGCATCAGTTAGCCATCTACAACAATCACAAATATTATTCCTCCGAATGCTCTCTATCGTTTTGCTCTTGGATATCGTGCTCAAAAGGGTTGATAGTTAAACGTTTATATGTTTTTGTTATTTCCTTGAATGCATTGAAACCAATAGAGGACTTAAGGGTGTTGTGCAGAAATGTTTTCTGCCGCTGAAACGAAATATTTCATGCGAAGTCTCGGTCGAAAAGGAGATAGTGCGTTTTAAGATTTCTCTTGTGAAATTTAACTCCGATAGTTTGGTTATGAAGAATATAGTATCAACCTAGTTACGGTAAAACATAATTTTGGGGTTTGTTTCTGCCAAATTATGGCTCTAAAATTTAAGATCTTTCATACGTCGCATAAGAAAATGGGGGTTGCTGTTCGTTAAATCTAGCTGGATCTTTAGGATTGCGAAAAAGTAGTTTGCGAGAAAGTAGCGGGTTCTCACGCATTTCAAATAACCTCTAGGAAATCCAATTTTATTGATTTGATTAGAGAACCTCGTCTTGTGAAGGAATCGTGATATATGCAGATTAGAAATGCTATTTAAAGGATCTGAAGTAAAAAAGTAAAGAGCGTCGTGATTGCCGTTGTAATGTGTAATATTAACTTGAAGATTATTCTTTATTTAAAATTAAAATTGGTTCAAGAGTGCTTAAGACTGTCCAAGTTGTGATGCCATTTTGGGCACCTTTGCCTCCAATACTGACCACAATTCATGTTCGAGTAGATTAGAATCTGGACTGCTGAAAGGACAATCTTCATGTTCTGTATAGTGTGGCACATTCTCACTTGATCATACTGCGTCGTCTTCGCCATATGAGAAGAAGCAGAAGGCTGTTGAAAAGTCCAATAGTTTTCAGTGAGCAGATTTACGTTCAGGGACTGCACTATTGATTCTATGAAAGTATTTTGCTAAATTTTTGCGGTGGTTTCCACTCCCTCTTGGCGAAAATGAATATCTGAGACTGACAAGGATTGTCAAACCATTAAGGAAACTGGGTGATTCTCTGCAAGCATTTTCCTTCTATTTAGCTTCTGCAATTCTTGTATAGGGATGGTTGAAAGATTCTTCAGCATCGCAGTGCTTTACCTTTAAGGGAACAGTTCTTAAACTTTCAATCATTGCGCCCCCCCCCCTTTATGTATCAACCTGACATCGCAGACCTCTAAGATTCTGAACAACCAACCCTCCTAGGTCTAACATTCTTGATCAAAATACATGTTCTCGTAGAGTTCTTTCATTTGGAAGGGAGGGGCAATTTAGGGATCTTGTCTAGGATCTGGTGATCTACTCAAGCCAATTTTTCTGTGAGACCTTTTGAAGTCTAAAAGAGATAACGTTACGCGCTGGAGACCCATAACGGTCTGCGAACCATAGTTTAAGAACCGCTGCTTTAAGGTACCTTTGGCGCTTAGATTCCTTTGTCTGAATATAGCCAATTATTTTTCAATAAATTCTTCATCTAAAGCTCTGTTTTACACGTTCATTGGCTTAGCAAGGAGCCTTTTTTCGACAAGGATTCTGACGAGTTCTCACCTTGACTACTTTGACTTGAGCTGGTGTTATCACTGAGCAGGGACAACCACTTTTAGTACAATCCGCATTACTGTTCGTTACAGGAAATCTCTAATTGCTTCAATAAATGATTATCTTTTTGATGTCGAAATGCTTAGGAGTCTTAAAATTTTCCCACGGGTTCTTCCTTTTTACATGCATAGAAATATCAGCTGCACACTTCTGCTCAGAGTTAAAGCTTTGACTTTAACTAATTTAGAACATGCGTGAAAGACAATAATTGCTTGAAAAATCATGCAGACGATTTCATATGCCCAAGTTTAAAATCGTCTGCTGCGTTTCAGTCACATAAGACGTACTCCAATTTTTGTATCCGTCAAGGAACATGTTGATAGAGTCCAGACTTATTCTCGAGGTCGAACTTGAGTGTTTCTGAATAGAAGTATCTTTGAGAATTAAATGACTTTTATTATTATTAGTTAGGATTCGAGGTTCGTTTCGCTCCTATTGCCATTTCCCCAGAAGATAATGTAATTTTAAATTAAATGCAAATTGTTGAGTTTTACATAATGTTTGTTGATTTTTCTTAACTCAACATTAATACGAACTCAAGTTCATTTCAAAAGGAGTATTAAAAAATGTTGCCTTATCAGTATACTTGTCGTGGTACCACCTACTCATGTTGGTAGAAATGGAGGTCTCGATGACCGTTTGGGTTCCCGGGATGATCCGAACTCAGCATGGATGAAGAAGGCATTAAATCGGACACGAAATGATTACATACAGATATATGCAACAATTTACTTGTTTTTATTAATTTAAGTGCTAAAAATGAGTACGCGATGTGCAAGCAAGGCAAGCTAAAGGGTGAAAATCAATTAGTACTTGTCTGAAATAAGATGAAACATCTCAAATTTTTCAAAGAAAAATCCTCTGAGGTCTTGTAATTTACAAGCGGCTACGCAAATATAATTCAGGCACTAATTATTGCCTATCTACATCTACTAATCTCTACAGATATCTATATTATATGAATTTTCATTGAGTATTTATATACTATACTGTTCGAATCAATTGGAACAAACATGTTTTTCTTGTTGGAGTTGATATCTTATTACTAGGGATGTCCCGAACCATCTCAAATCCATTATATCTGCCTTTAGGTAGTGTAATAGATCGACTCTGACTATAATTTATTTATTCTAGTGTATCAGGAGCTCAGTTGTGAGCCTTTCAGTGGGGCAGCTGGTAATTTCAATTTTTTCTTTCTGTAAAACACGTGTTACTTTTAATTGTTCAAAGATGGATATTACTCCGAGGAACCGTTCTAAAATAAATCGCTCTTAGTTAACACATTTCTATGACTGTGAGAGATATAACTAAGGCAGAGTTGGTGTGATCGAATTAAGAATTTTAAGAACATTTAAAAATTCTGTATAATCTTCTCTAAAAAGAAAAATGTGGGCGCAAACGAAAAAACTACTCCATGAATTGATAAAATTTTAATAAGAAATAGTAAAATAAATACAAGAAAGACAAGCATAGACCTTTGAAGGGATTTATTGGATAACGGTGTTTGTTGAAATGAGTGCCTTAACTGCACGGAAAAGGCTTCCGGAAGGTGACCCTAAGGCAACAAAACTGAGGAAACACTATTTATAACTCAGAAAATGATGAAAAACGCTTAGCATGGGCCAAAAAATACCGAACATGGACTGTTAACGACTGGAAGAAGGTAATTTTGAGTGATGAAACATTTATTTGTGCAGGGATACAAATCAAGTGTAGTTAGATGAAGTTGAAACTTTGTTACCAGATCATATCCAACACACTATAAAACACCCTTCTAAACAGATAGTTGGAGTTTTTTTCACAACAAATGGCCCTGGAGGCTTAGTTCCTCTTAAAGGCAAGATGAACTCTGTCAAATATATAGAAATATTATGTAGTAGGATTGTTCCATTCATGGAAACATTTGATGGAACATTTCAACATGACTTCCTTGTTAAAATTCGAAAATGGTCCATAACTTTTATCCGGGAAAATAAAATAAAAGTATTCGATTAGCCTGGAAATTTTCCAGACTTAAATCCTATTCAAAACTGATGGCATATACTCAAAAACCGTTTCGCTAAGATGAATCACACGACAGCAGAGCAAATGATAAAAAGACCTATTCTAGTGTGTTTCCAAGATGATGAAATGGAGAACATGTGTGCTACTCTAGTGGAGTCAATGCCAAAACGTGTTGAAAATGTCATTTCTGTTAATAAAGACATACTTCGTACGATTACACAGATTTTTTAGTCTATTTAAAGTATGTAATGTTAAAAAACTAAGGTTTTTGAAAAAAAAATCCCTTTTTTCCCGTTTGTCTCAATTAATTCGAAGAGTATAGTATTATGTGGTAGTCGCTTTCATTTTCGGTGTAGCGTCGTTCTATCTTAAGTTGTCAGTTTGACTAGACGGAAGAAAACCCAAGTTAGAATACTCTCGGATAGTCAATTGCTAGACTATGACTTCAATATTAAGAAATCGAATGGCAAATCATTATAAATCCAACAATCTGATACGACTTCGATTCTTTTTGGCAAAAAAGTGACGTTTTAAAATTTATTTGCTTCCGCGGAACTTGATATATTCAACAACGTGATAAGGAGTTTAAAAAAAAAGTAACAGAAAACTTTACCGCTCATAGAAGGGGGAAAAAAGCAAACGACCATTAAACACTTTTAATAGCCTCATAGATATTAAAATACACACGCCTCTTGCACCGAAGCTGGGTTTTTCATAACAAATATGCCTTTGTTCTAAAAAGCGAGAGCCCGAAAAACAAAAAAAAAGTGACCGGAATTTATTGAGCTCTTCAGTGGCACGTTTCAGTGTTTGCAAAAGTATACAAAACGACGTTTGAACCCTCCGAAGAAGTGCCCAGAAGGCTGAAACGTGGCGTAATTTTATTGCTCCAGTTTCTATGATTACCTTCCCGCGAGTTTTCGTAGACATTTTTCTTTTATTATTTGGGTACGTGGTCATGAAATATATGTGTCTGACGCTAATGTGCAAAAAAAGGATTGTAAAATTCTCTTTCATGGAAGCATTAAAGTTATTACTGTCGTCTTTTTCAGTCGTCTGCAAGCACAGAGAGTGTTCTGGAGTGCTTCTTTGTGGTATGTTGTAGAAGAAATTTAATTAGAGACTTTAGGTAAATATTGGAATTATATGTAAGAAAAAGGGGTCACAAGTTCTTTCAAGTTTGCTGAATTTGTGATATGTGTGGGATATTGTTACCAAGTGTGCTTATGCAAATGGAAAAATTCTTTGATCCAGAATCATGCCAAGAAGGAAGTCGAATGATGAGGAAGCAGTTCTCGGGTTAAACATGGCAGCCTCACAACTTTCTTTAAATGCTTAGCAATTTGATTATATATTCCAATTTTTCTTGAATTCCTGATGGCGTATGTAGTACCATAATACATAAATAGATTGATGAAATATAGCATAGTTTTTGCCCGAGTTTTATTTTAATACAATACAAATTATAAGATAATTGTATCCACATGCCATAGCACATTTTTAAAAATTAATTTCGTTATTGGTGTAGCAGACAGTTGAAAAATGGTCGGATACACAATTTATAAGTAGCTAAAATACAATAGCTTTTTGGTGGCTAACAAGGATAACAAGTAATAAAAAAAAATTTTAAGTCAATTACTACTTAGGTCAACAAATAAAAATTCTATTTTAGTTACTTTTTATTAAATAGTTACAATTAATATAAATATGTATAAACATATGACAGAATCACAATATAAAGTGACAAAATAGATAGCGATTTTCCTCTTGCACAATTTTTCATTTTCCTTTCTATATATGGTGCTGGACTATTTTTTGGTTGTTACTGTTTATTTATTTATTTATTAAATTTAATTATTCTAATAAAATAGTATAGAAAAAAAAGAAATCACAGTCTCACAAATTAGGCCATCCCAGGTTGGATTCGAACCCAGGATCTTTGTATTAGAAGTCCAACGCGCTATCCATTGCACTACAAGGACACAACGAATGATTTTTCTTTCTATACATGCTGTTGGACTATTATTTTTGTTTGTTACTATTTATTTTTTTAAATTTAATTAATGAATTAATATTTGAAAAAACTGTGCGTATTAACATCAAGTGTCATCCACTACAAGTTTAAAAAAATGTTTTGGTGTTTTTTAAACAAGTTTAAAAAAGGGCTATTGGTGATGGACCTCACAATTTTGAACCACGGTCAAGTGATGAGGACAATCCCTGAGCTGGCACTTCCCTCTGCAAGCTTCCACACCATGCTAACGTGAGCACACACAGTTGGAGTCTCAATAAATCTAACTTGCATTGACGTCTCCACACGGAGAATCTTTAGGGGTACCAGGTTTCGAATTCACGACTTAACAACGCCAGCCACAAGTTCGTGACTATGACCATTAGATTACCTTAGACTCATGCATTGTGTGCTAAATATCATGAAGTTCTGGCAAAAAAATCTTCGTTTGGTGTCTGGAGGAAATTAAGAATGAATGTCTGATTCAGTGCCACAAGTTCGTTGCCAATAGTTCGTTGTGTTGATCTAATGGCGCGCTAGTCACGGAAAATAAACCTGAAACTGAATTTGAATCTTTGTGAATAAGCTAGAATGACTGAATAATAACAAGAAGAAATATTTTACATCTCTTGCCTAATGAATTCCTTAATATAATTCATAACTCATCAAGAAAAGCAAAGCGTAATTTTTCACCTCGCGCCGCACCATGACTCCTACTCCAAACAGCATCCTTTGCTAGTTAAAAGATACATGGGAAGAGAAGAGGTGCGTGAAAGGATGATGAAGAGCAGAGGAAAGATGAAAAAGAAGAAAAAAAATTGTAGCCGAGAAATATTAACAACCAATGTCAAAATTTTACCGAATGCAAATGCAAGCGAAAATTTTCTCTCGTTGGTGATTTCCTCCGGGAATCTCTTCTTCAGCCCCCCTTCCCTGGTGGTACCGGGGTCTTCCTTCTCCTCCAATGAGCCACGGATCCACCCCTCAATTATCCCGCTTGCGAAAATCGGTCGGCCAGCAAACAGTGGAGGATATAATCGACGGGGGCTCTGCGCCCCACAACAAAGGGCTCTTCTCCGTTTAACATAACAATGCTTTGCGAGCCGGGGCTTTTGTCAAAAGAGATAAGAGATTACGGGGCCAAGTCGTCTATGTCTCTGATAATTGAAAGAGCAGCCTCTCTCTGGCAATGAATAAGGAGGGAATGTGCCGTGCTTCCTCCTTTAATAAACACGTCCTGTGTGCTGCTTCAACCCCTTGTGTATTATAAAGCCCCTCGTTTCATTTCTGGGACACACACACACACACATTGGAGGGAGATGGATTAATATAAAAAGGGATCGAGTAAAAGGTGTTGACTCTGAAAAAACAATAGGTACATATGAAAAGAAATCAATTTCGCACTGACGCCGCTCGCGCTAGCTCGTGCGCGCATTTCTTATTGTTTTGAGAGATATTTTCCCCTAAAATATTAGGTTATTTTCCCTACCGTCTTCTGGGAAACGAACGCTGGGTGTAGGAAGACACTCAATACTGCCTTGACGAAGATCCTATTATTGCGCGAGCTCGATCGAGACAAAAGAGATGTTATTTTGTTCGAATGGGGTGCAATGGAGGTAGTATGATTTTTATTATCTCTTTTTTTCCCCCTCGTGTTGTTCTGTTGTTTATGAAAAGAAGAATTCCTGTTTATGAATGTTGCAACAGGAAAGGTCTAGTGTTACTTCGGGATCAAATTAATTGAAATATCTAATATAAGGGAGAAGTATTGACGAATTCGGTGCCGCTATTTTCTTTTTGTTTGCGGAAAACCTTAGAGAAATCGCGATATGAACATTAAACTGAAATTTTAATTCATTTTAAATTTCTTCTAGTATATTGAATGATCTTAACCCGGGAGAAGTCGCGCACTCGATACTGACATTAGTGGTCGCGCGGGGATGATGGAATCACCCAATCCTTTTTTTTTTATAATTATTTTTATAGTACGCGGTAAAAATTGGAATTCCTGTGAATAAAATTTAATTATGAGAAAGTATACTTATCTACTTTTAAGGACTTCTCAAATTATCAAAGAAAAATTGAAAAATATCCCAATCAAATTGAAATAAAACGTTTAAAAAAAATGTGTGTAAGTTTAATAAAGGGCACAAATCTCAGACATTTTTCGCTAACATTACAAGAATGATATTTGCAGGCAAAACTGTCATATTTTGTTCAAGTTATTGTAGTTTTACTGTCCTTAGATGATCGACAAATAGAGTGGTGAACTTTTTCTTACTTGTACCTTTTTGACAGGGTGCAGAGTATTTTGTGGTACATTTGTGGCGTCATATTTCTTGATGAAGTTTTTTAGGTAGCGTTTGAAAATTTTCTTTTCAACTCAAACATTTCATGTTCATCGCTTTTCTCAAATTTATTTTCGCTTTCATGATTAATACCCATTGTTTTATCAGGTTCTTCCCTTACAAGATCAGTTTTAACTTCATCCAATAGAGATCGCAGATGTCCATTTCTTTTCTTATATTCATTTACATTTATAAACCATAATATAAGTCGTGCAGCACAGCAATCGAAACCACTAAGTTGTTTACAGGGGGAAAATGCAGCCTGTTCTTAGAAAATATTTTGGAATAAAAGTGTTCGCGCGGGGTACTCAATCACCCCAATTATTTAATGATTTTAAAAAGTTTGCCACTCCCAAAAAAAGAGATCGATATGTGACAAATGCATTTTAGTTCCATGAAGACTCTCATATAAAAGTATACTGGCAAGGTCATTGTGGTAAAAAAATAAACAGTTTTGCCAGAATTAAAGATTTCGTGAGCCTGGAGTGACTCTGTGCCCCGCGTGACCACTTCCAGGTTAACTGAATTTAGTGAATGCTAAAAGATTTAAAAGTCATTGGGCAAATTTAAAAGGTGAAGAAATACTCTACATCAGTGGTCTTTAAACGATGTTCCACGAAGCATACCCAGGGGTTCCACGAATCAAAATAAACGTTCGAAAAGAAAACTGCAAAATAGATTCATGTTCTCTATGGATTTTGTATCATCACAAGTATCTAAAGCCGTGTACCCCAACGTGAAATCCACGTCTCATTGTGAGGAAAATTAAAAATTTGGCACTGTGTAGCCTCTCTTTTTAAAACTTTCTGCGTTTTTTGTTATAAATGAATATAAAAGTGGTTTTTTTATATATACTACCTAGATTAGCAATACTTTGTTGCGTATAATCCTGGGTTCTGGAAAATAATTTTATACTCGTTAGTGCAATAGTTTTCAAAACTAAGTCGAATGAAATAAAATGAATTGGATTTAGGTGACAATGTTAAAAAATTATACAATAAAATACCTTTCTTCATTTGTAAAAAAATATTTAAAAAAAAACACCTTATACGAGGGTTACTCTGAAATTTTTGAGATATACTCCTAGGTTTTTAAAGTTATACTTACTAAATTTTAGGAGCGTTCAAAGTAGTCTCATGCAGCATCAATGCACTTTTGTGCACGAATTTTCCACTGATTAAATGCCACAAACCCTTCATTTCTTGGAATTGATGAAAAAATGCATTTATAGTCACATCAATCTCTTCTTCTGAATGAAAATGATGTCCTCGTGAGTTCTTTTTTAGATTAAAAAATAACCAAAAATCACACATAATTAGATCAGGAGAATAAGGTGGATGTTCTATCACTTTAATTTGTATTAGCTTAAGAAGCTTAACTGTTAATCCGGCTGTATGAGAAGATGCATTGTCATGGTGAAGCATTAGTCCCCTAACATTAACTTGGAGAATTTCTGGAAGACATTTTGTGGTATACCAGTTTGCTGTTACTGTCTTCTGTACTTCCAACTTGATGACTTTGATCAATCCCGTATTTCTGAAGAAAATGATATAAATAGATTACTTTTTTCATTGCTCGGTGTCTTTTCACCATTGTTGGTGTGGAATCATCTTCAAAGACCCATATTTTGCTTTTTTGACGTGTTGGAACGTCAAAAAATGGTATGTTCGTTTCACCACCCGTTTCAGTTTTAGAAATGATACGTTGGTCACCATTATTTAGCAATTTAATGGTTTCTTTACTGATTCTGACAAGCTCCTCTTTTTGGTGCTCAGTTAGATTATGGGGAACCCAACGGCAAACTACTTTTTTCATAAGTAATTCTTTATGAATAATTTTGTGTATAGCTGTGGATCCAATGTTAAGTTCTTTCTGTATGATTTGGTAGGTACAGTTATTGCATTTTTCTTATGGTAGACACATTATCCGGTATTACTACCGACCATGGCCTTCCTGTGTGTTCTTCATCCTGAAGAGAACTGTGAACACTACAAAATTCTCTAAACCATCTGAATACAGTAGCACGACATGGAGATTCATCACCAAATGCTGATTACAATCGTTAAAAGCATCCCTCGTGATGTAATCCAGCTTTAAAATCATATAAAATCATAGCACGATAATGTTCTCGCGTCAACTCCATTATCTCTTCTGTCTAAAATTTATTCTCCACTAAACAACTTGAAGTAAGTCAGTAAAAAGTCGTCTGCTGTGTTAAAACACTTTGTATTTTCAAATTAAACCTTTAATTTTATTTTGTAACTTATCGTCTGCGCGTATCTCAAAAATTTCAGAGTGTTACCCTCGTACCTGTAAAATAATATTTCCCAGAGGACAAACTCAAACTTGAATGGATAAATCAGAAGCCTTGACAATGAAGGAGAACGAACAATTTATCGCCATATCCACATATTCGATATTAAAATCTAAATTTAAGTAGGAACAGCTTTTAAATTTTAGGCTGCAAATAAGGTAGAAATTTCTCTCTCTTGCTCAGTTGCATTCCTTTTAATGTTATTCTGAACAATGTATTTAAGTTAAAAATATTTCTCAATATATGAGACAATAAAAAATACAGAAAAATTAAACGTAAAATATGAAATGCGACTGCGAATAGCTTTAATGGATGTAGATTTGGCAGTTTGTGTAAAAAATTCCAAACCCATATCCCAAATACTAAATATAATACATGGGTAGATGACACCTGTGGCACGAATAAAGGCTGTCAATGAGTTAGTTGCATTAAGGGGGTTCACCCATGTAATGGGTTCAAAAAATCAAAAAAAATTTTATTTCATAAATTGTTTTCTTAACATGTCTAGAATATGGTGGTAAAGTGATTGAAATTAAAAAAAAAAGTCGTTATAAAGAAGCAGCTGTTCGTAGCGCTAAGTTAAGATTTTTATTGTTTCAACCGGACTTGAAACTTGAAACGCGTTTTTCTCAAAACTGTGTTTTTAAAACTTTCCTCCGTCATATCTCAAAAACGGTTAGACCGAATGACTTCATTTTTATAGAGTAGACTCAGAATATATATGCGAACCAAATGGACTAAGATCATTCCAAAGTTCAAAACATTTCTATTTTTTATAACAAAAAACACCCATTAAATTCGAAATTTTTTCTTCAGAGGTCCACCAAAAATCCAATTTTTGATATTTTCAACTGAGTATAGTCCATTCTGTGCATTTAAGCTTATAGATTAAAACGCCGTTATTTTTTTTAAAATTTCAGATAAGCCAATTAGCAGGAATCGTGGAGGAAGTGAGCGTCCATTTTTTCGAGGCGGGTGTGTTCAGAGCGCTATAACTCACGTTCTATTGGATATTTTTGGCTAAACATTTATATACATACTCTTAAAATACATATAAATAAATGGTTAAAAACAAAGTTCTATCTTTTTTCTGGTCGTCAAAAAAAAAATTATCCAAAAATGCTTAAAAAACAGGCTGTCACATGGATGAACCCCCTTAAAATTGTGTAAATTTTTAATAAAAACATACAATATTTTTTAATTGTCTTGATTTAAAATACCTATTTTAATTATTATTTCTTCTAAGGCTTTTTTGGATGAGTTTCCCCAGAAACACCTCTAAGATTCAAGGGTTTCGTGAGTCAACAAAGTTTCAAAACCACTGCAAAAAAGCAAAAATTTGTGTTGCTGTTGTTCAACGTTAAAGACGTATAAAGGTTAAAACACAAGAACCAGGTATGAAGGAACAAATCGTTTACCTGAAGTTTTGTTTACGAGTGCTTTGCTTCTCTACAGTGTTTCAGTAATTGCTCTTATACAATTACGCCCACTACAGCAATACAAATTTGCCAGCGTCAGGGATGTGATTAGTCGAGAGTTTCAAATGTATTAAATATTCACATGCGTGCAGTCACAAATACTTTAATGATGAGGTCCTTAAAAAGTTAAATAGATCCTCGTAAACAAAGGACTTTAAATGTTCCCTTAAAAAGTAATCAATATTCTCTATTTCACACTATACTTTATAAATAAGCAAACACTGGGTTAAGATCGTGCAGTTGCTGTCACATGACAGACGTATTTAGTGTTTTCCGACATCACGTAGATTTCAGTCTTGTTTTAACTCTATTTTCAATTCTAAATTTCATAATTATATAATGATGTTCCAGATGGAGATCCTTTAAAAAATACTTTTTTTATTTAACGTTTATTGTCCCTTTTGAATAAAAATTTTATACTTATGTGTTAGAATATTGTTAACTAATTCGTATTTTAAAAATTTTCTGGAAAAAAACTGGCAACAATGAAGTACATGAATTAATTGACCAGAAACACCGACTCAGTGGCTTTCCCAAGGGCGAGGTTTGGAGGTTCAACCCCGGATCAACAGATTTTTAATTTTTACTATAAAAATTACCCCCTCGGCACGCGCTCTCTCTCGTCTACGTATTTTTAAGGACGTAAAAGCCCTCTACCATATATAAAAGGTGTTTGTGGTGCTAGTGAACTGATTGCATGTATCATGTGACGTGACGTCACATTAATCGAACCTAATTATGTTTCTTTTCAAGTCTGTTTTTGTATTTGTTAAACCGAAAAAAGTCAATTATGACAAACATTCTTTTATAAAATTATTGTATATAATGTGTTCTTTTGTAACTTACAGATTACCGTATGAGCTGTTGATTTTTATGTTTGTATAAATATACTATATAGGAAAAAAATCCTCTATCCAAATATATTAATGACTTTGTTAGTAATAAAATACACAAAACAAAATGTGTACACTAATCCAAAGAGTAATTTTGTTTGTATACTCCATATATTTCTTATAAGTAAAATCTTTATATTATTTTTAAAGTTTCTTGGTTTTTCTTTAGCAAAACCGAGAAAAGAACCCGTTGTGAAACTCCATATATATGCTAATTAAAATTAGACTCATAATTAATATTTGCATCTCATGAGGATCTTCCAAACAATTTTTTATAATATTATCGTGAATATTTGTTATATGAACTATATAAACGAGTTTTGAATTGGCGGTTTCTTTATAATAATATTTTTAAAAGGAATAATAAAAACAGTTATATACAAAGTTAATCTCAGAACAATTGTATTCACAAGGGGATATATCTATAGTTTATAAGAATGAAACTTCCAAGATAAACTTTTGAAAAGAAAATTCAAATTTTAATATAACGTTAAACAATATATTGCGTATATCAAACGATTGGATTTATTTTTTCTTTCTTTGTTTACATATGGCAACCCAATACGATTATTTTTCGCTGTAAGGAATTCTATATTGGTGACCTCTTCGAATCGTTTTCGCCAAATTCGCAATCTTATGCAAACTTTTTAAGAGAAAAAAATCGTTTGACCCTAAAATTTGCCAAGAAGAAAGTTAAATGGTGAAGAAATAGTTCTCGAGGGATAAAAATAGCAGCCTCGCTTCGTTTTATAATTTGATTCTATTTCAGCTCTAACTTTGGTTCCTGATTATGTAAAAAGTTCTATAATACATCAATCGGTTTATAAAATGTAGCAAATTTATTGTAAGAATTTTACTTTAAGCCAATACGAATTGTAAGAGAAAAATTTATAGCTGAAATAATATATTTCTGAAAATGAAATTCATTGCTGGTAAAAGCAGGCGTTTGAAAAATGGTTAGGTACAAATTATGGTAGTTAAAGCAATAACCCTTTTATAATAACAAAAAAATTCATGTTATCTTAGGTATATAACTATTTTTTGTAATATATATATATATTACAAAAAATAGTTATATACCTAAGATAACATGAATTTTATCATGAAAGGCATGTATATGTATTTTTTTGTGGCGAAGGTTTTTGTTCTATCTATCCTCTTTGTTGCAGCTCCCCATCAGGTGGCACTACAGCAAAGCAACTTCTACACCATTCAATATATCACCAAGTTGTCAACGTGGTCGCCAAAAATGATGCCAACTTGGCTCTATCACCAACGTTTCGCTATGTTTCCATTGAATCGCCATTATAATGTAAGGAACGGCATTGCATGCGAATATTGTAATTTTAACATAAAATAAATACAACAGAAAGTAATATTAACGTATTAAACATTGAGATATAAATTATTTACACTATTTTAAGCGTTCATTACACAAAATTTGTAGCAATGTGATACTTTTGATGAGCAGAGATCAGCTTAGGAAGGTGTTTTCAAAAATCGGCCCACAAGTGAGATACGGGTTATTATAAATTGAAAAAAAAAACCTTTTTTACAGGTATTAGACCTTCAGACTAAAAATTTAACAAATATTGTTTTTTTTTTAAATTTGCAATTCACGCAATATTAACTCCTTAAAAACTTCTTTATTCTTCACAATGCGCATTGTTTAATTTTTCAATTCACCCGTACGAAGAACGGGTGTACAAGCTAGTATATCATATATTCTTCAACGCTTAAGTATTTCTGCAAGGCAGTCTGCTACTGATACCTGAAATTTTATTGAACACAATTAAGATGTCCGACTACGTTCGGAATTATGATTTTGAAAATGCTTATAAATGAATAAAACTATTTTGCGCCTTAAAAATATGACTAGAATAAAAAATTACTTGAATGTATAATCTTTTGGATAAAAATGAAGAAATAATGACATATTTACCAAACATTTTCTTTTTATGGAAAATGCTTCTATAATAAAAATAATATTTCGCTTATATATAGATAAGATTTCTCCACAGAGACTGGAGTAGAAGTTTTAAAATAATTAACATTAGTTTCAGAGTTACGATCAATTAAAGTAATAACTGATATTTTTTAAGATTTCTCTATTATGCTGTATTAAAATATGAATAAATCCTCTTCTAAATATATGTTTCAAAAATCCTAGTCCAGACTCTGTAGAGAAGACTTAGCAATATGTATAGACAAAATATTACTATTGTAGAAGTATTTTCCATAAGAGCAGAATGTTTTAAAAATATGTCATTTTTTTCTTTATTTTTTACCAAAAAATTGCATTTAAATATTTTTTCTTGTAATAATACCCTTATAACAATTGTATAAGCATACTATAATTTAGGTTGTACTAAATATTAAAAAAAAACTATTCGTTTATATGCTTTTACAAAACCACGTTCCAAACGTAGTCGCATACCTTAAAGATACGCTTTTTCCTTTTTGGCACATTTTCTCAGATATATTCCACAGGTAAGGAATAAAATCTCTTATAAAATTCCATGGTAAGTGTTTTAATTTAATTAACTCTAGTTCTCGAATATCTCTAGAATAAATAAATTCCCAATAAGGCAATACTTATTATATAAAGCATCATGGTTAAGTGGTTACAGAATACTTTATCCTTGAAATAAGAACAGAACAAACTTTCCCATAAAAAAAAATCAGTTATTAGACAAAGGTGTGCGCGCGCATCGGTGTCGTGACGGTGTGCGCGCACTTCGTGAAAATTTACTCTCGTCATTTTTCCCTATCGCGCCAAAAGAAGTATAACTTTAAAAATCGGAATAATGTTTTTAATGGAAGAAGTAAAACATGTTCAAATCATTCGAATAAACACATTTTTATCTCAAATTAATTTACACATTTAAAGAATGAAATGCTGAAAAATGTGATTCATATTTCACACACACACACACAAAATCATCCCTGATGATCTTATGATGTCAAAGATATTTTCGAAAGAATAGTTCTACAGTTCCCAGTCATTTACCAAAACAATTACGATATTCAAATCAAGCGGCACTTAACATTTAAAACAAAATCCCACAAGAAACCCAATCCCTTCCACCCCACCAGTCAACCCCCTCAAGGTCCACCCAAATCGCCAAAGGGGCTATGATAATCTTGGCCGCTACAAATTGAATCCATCCTCCCTGGTTTTGATCTATAGCTAAATATGACTTGCCTTTTCTTCCTACCCCCCTCCCTCCTTAGTCCCGGAGCAGCCCCATTGAAATGCAAATTACACCTGGACCTCGCAGCTGAGGCTTAAACCCACCCCGATACGTGATTAGCGTTGGTGGGCAACCCCCGGGTGGGACCTCCTCCCCCCTTCTAACTATCGTTGCACAACTCATTAACTGCGCTTGCCACATTTGCATATGAATGAGCTGTCACGGTAGAGAAAGGTGATACTGGAGGCGAGGGGCTTTTCACATCCTCGCGGAGGAAGAGTAGCACGCCACTGAAGGAGAGATGGAGTAGAAAAAGAGTTCCCTGCGCGGAGGGGCTAATTTTTGTTAATGATGGAATATTAGGCATGGGGCTTGTTAGAGGAGTGATTTAAAGTAGTTTGGTGTAGTCACTGCAACAATTGGTCGGCGTTTCTTTATTTTTTCGAAAAAAGAGTTGGGTTAAATATCGGCTGTTTTGTATAAATAAGGAGAGTGTGTTTTATTTATTCGTTGTAATAATACGCGGTTTGGTTATGTAAAGTGAATGTTCGAAATAAATGGAATGTTTATTTGAGTGATATGTATATCAGAGATTTTAATTTGTGAATAAGTTTTCATTGTATTAGTATGTACTATAGATTTTTATTTCAATTATTAGTTTTCTTTAAGATTTATTTACACATTTATTTGTTTTTCAGCTTCTGTAAAGATAATCTTTATTGTGCAAAGTTTATAATGCCACATTTTTAAGAAAGTTTCTATCGGAGTGGATTCGGAAGGATATTTTTATCGTTTATTTATCATTCACATTGCCTTTTTTAGTATTATTTTGGGATAAGAGTTTCTGTACGTGATTTTATCAGCAAAGAGAGCCTTTTGAGATATTTCAAAATAAAATTCAAATGTCGGGAAGATTATAATGAGAAATATTTACAAAATCTGTCCAATTCGGTAGAAAGTGCAATCATGTCTAAAAAAATATATTATTAGAATTTAGAATCGAGGATTTTGTTAACTTTGCGGAAACTGTCATAATTTTAAACACTAAAAATAAAAAGAACTTTGATCGGAATGAAAGTTATTTCATAGGGAAAGCAATTTAAGTTCATTTTTTACAATACATTTATGTAATTGACTGATTCATTGTTCATTAGAATTGCTCTTCAAACAGTGGGGTAACGAGGAAGAAGATTAGACCCCCCCTTCCCCTGTAAAGTCAGGTTTTGGGCCTCAAGCCCAGTACCGCTTTTCCACTTAGGCACATTAGGCACGTGCTTAGGGTGCAAGAAATTTTGGAGCACAAAAATTTGGAAGGCGAAAAACGGGGAAAAGTTAAAATTGTAGTTAACGTACCGCCACCTGGCGATTCCTGAAAGATGCATTTCTGCCCTTTAGAGAGTAAAGATAGAAATGATATCTACTATGGAAAATGACAAGCTTAACTATTTGATGTTGATATGCACTATAAATGATATTACCATGAAAATTGTTTACAAGGAAGTTATTAATGATTTTGCAATGATCAAAGCTCGAAGAGAACCCCTTTGTTGTACCAGTACAATGCCAGTGATTCAACTAAGAATAAGGACGTTTAAAAGTAAAAGGTAATAAAGCGATAAGCAATGAAAAAGATGACTAAAAAGCTGAAAAAAATTCATACAAAATATAATGTATACCAATGGCGTATACCCCTTAACCGGGAAAACAGGATGCTAGGGGGCTTAAAGGTTACGGTTTTGCAACCTTGTAAAATAATCCAAACCTTTAGGACCCAAAACCTAACTTTGCAGGAGAGCCCTAATGTCCTCCGTTACGTCACAGATGTATACTCTATACTGTAATTGCAAACGATTTTGAATAATTTACTGTACAAATTTACAAAAGGCTGTGTGGATGGTCCGTGATATTGTAAAGCAAGAAATGGACAAGAGTGACCAAACCATGCCACTATCCTTTCCTTACGGCTGCCAGTCCAGTACACAATGAGCCTATAGGTGGTGGATAATGGAAAGATTCGAAACAGCAAAAACAAAGAAAGGAAAAGAAGAGTAAGAGAGTTAAGGGACAATCCCTCCCGAGCCAAAACTAGCAAGATAAGAACTAAAAGGGGAGGCGCTCTGGAAAAAGTGGGGGGGGGTAACAATTTGAAGTGCCTAGGGCACCGGGATTGTTAAAAACGGTTCGACCAAAGCCGGATCTTACAAATGATTGAAAAACCGTAACATAACATAGGGTTTTTGAGCTCCCTAGAATCCTGCCCCCCCCCTCCGTGATGCGGGGATTGCGGGGTGTACGACACGCCACTGACTTCGAAGTAACATGAGGGCTACTTGCGACGGATCTTGCAATTTTAAACATTGATCAAGTAACGAGGGTGACACCTGAGCTGAGTGACAACCTACTTTCCAAAGTTAAACAATACCGACGTGAAAACTTTTGAGCCTCAAAAAGATTTAAAGTGGGGTATCCTCTTGTAAACCTTCTACGCGATGGGTTGTAAGTGGCGATAGAATTCGACCCCACGATTCGACAGAAATAACACCCGCCAGAAGTTCGCGACCATGACCATTCGACTACCGCAGTCACAGAATTATGTAAATAATATAATTTACTCAATTTAACAGGGTTTCTTGCTTTCTGAAGTATAAATTAATGGATATAGACGATAAAACATATACAATTCTAAATGTGCTATATACTTGAATCGCTTCATTGTTTTTCTAATGAACGCTTAAGGTATCCGAAAAGGTTGAAAAAGTGCTTTTTAGGTGTTTGATGTTTGGTGTTGTTTGAGCCATTAGAGAAAAAAGAAATATAATTATTGAGAGAGAAGGACTAAAACGCGTTAAACTAGAGAGTTTTTTAAGTTATTTAACTACCGGCGTGGTTGGTTTGTCGCTGGCCTTCTGCACCCAAGGATGCGTGTTCGACCCCAGCCCAAGTCGGTGGATTTTCGTGATGCAGAAAATCGACAGCGGCCATGTGGTATGATTATATGGCATGTAAAAGGTCCCTAGAGTGTCTGTTTGACTCGGGCGCTCTCGGCAAAATTAAATCCTGGTACAAGTTCGCATCGTCAGAACTCAGGTGCCTCCCTCTGTGGAGGAAACTGGGCGTCAAAATTACCTGCGGCGATTGGTATCCGCCTATACGGCGCCGCACTAAAAAGTGATCCCAGCTTTTAGGTCTACAATGGTAAAAATACCAATCAGCAGCCCATTGGATAAAAAACAACTTTATTTAACTAATAAAAATATTTTTAATGCATTTTTGAAGAATGAAATTTTTAAGGTAATTTGCGCACAAAAAATGTGATATCTCCAAAATAATCCAATCAAATTCAATGAAATTTATAACATATTATGGGCCCTTCAGAGTATAAAAATCCGCAGTTTTAAGACACCTACATTTAATCACATTTTACAGCCATTTTTAACCTAGAACGTGCAGTAATTTTGATGAAAAATCATTAACATCCAATGTAAATGCTAATTAAATACTTATTTCTTGAAATATTTTTTATTCTGCGGTTTTCGACACTTCAGAGGGATAAAGTAGTATATCAATGTAACTAAAATTGCATTATATGCAATTTATTTTTATTTATGGCGTTTTTCTTAACTTTAAAAATTTTGCTAAAATTTCATAAAAATAATATTTTTTTTTCAGAAACAAAGGGTGATACACGTTATTTATTTAATAATTATGATTTTTAAGCCTATTTATGTTCTTTAAAACAATACATTTATTCTGAAAATCAATTTTTGAAAAATTGATCTCCGAACTTAGTCGGATACCTCAAAGTTTTTTTGCAAGTCATTGTCTTGTCAAATTAAAATACGCATTTTTCTTTGAGTATCCAGTGTTAATTCTGCAAAAGTGTATAAATTCCATACATAATGCTCGAAACCGTGAGCTCGTGGGCAGCTTTGTTGCAATCCAGTCATGGGTTCGAGTCCCGATTTCACTAAAAAAACCAATGTGTAGAAGAAATTCTACACATGATGGGGATTGATTCTCATTAAATTCAGCGATTGTCAATAGTTCTCACGTTTTCTTGATGCAAAAGTTTGGAGAAGGGGTTCCAGAGTTGAGGGGTCATCCTCGATAATTAATTGTGATTCAAAATTAAGAGGACCATTGCAAAGACTCTGTGTTGCTTCTTAATGTGACGGGGGTTAACAAAAATTCAATTCAAAAAAGCTTTTATTAATGTGTCAGCAGACTAATACCTATATTTTTTTAAAACATTATTTGTATACATAAATGATACTGTTGCTTAGTAATGCAGAATAGAATCCAAAATTGTAATTTGTTCAAGCAGAAAAGTATATCTCAACATTTATATTATAATTTGATTTAGATACTATGTAGAGACCAACATATTTCATTACGATATCCAGTTGTATTGGAATTGGTTAATTTTTCTTACTTAAAATATATGTAATATATTGTACAAAAAGAGAATTCCTGTTCCTCTCTCTCTGTGGTACACAAGAAAGAGGCATAGTGATAATTAAAAAAATTGATTTTTCACTTCACTTCTACTAAAGGAAAAAAATCAATACTTAAAAAATGTTTCTAAATTTTTGTAAATATATATTTGTGTATATGAAGAAGGAACGCAAAAATAAGGAAGAAATTATAATAAAATATCAAAATACAAAATCTCAATGACGAGCATAATAATAAAAATGATAAAATTTAAATTTAGATTAAAAAACTTATAAATTAATCAAGGGCAATTTCGAAATTAGGACCAAAAACGGGGTTAATTCATTTAAATTTACTAACCTTCTCCTTATTTCAACTAGGTAGGATAAAAAGAAACTATCTACAAACATTAAAATTGAAAAATTTTAAAGTTAAAATTTGAAAAACTGGCCATAGTAAAAACCGTCATTATAATATTAGAAAACTATTAAGACAGAAAAATCTAAAATTAATGTTGTTGTTGCTTATGCCACCTGTCTGACGTAGTCAGATCGAGGCCCACGAGATTCATCATGGCAACGGGCTAGAGATACGTCTGTCATTAGCCTAAGCTTTGAGCCCATGAAGGTGACAGCACGATTTTTCTCACGATAGATGGCGACACCATTCGGATCCACAGATTTAACGAGCACGTTCTCCGTTTGTACTCGTCGAGTATTTGGTGGCATCGGGCATCGAACCCAAGCCTTCCGGTCTGGCGTCCGATGCTCTAACCACTAGGTTACCCATGGCCCCAAAATTACTACAATAGCTACGTAAAAAATGCATCTTCAATATCAAAAGTTACTAACAACTCATCCAAAAGGCTTTAAAATATTTTTAAAAGTTATATACAACATCAAGATAAGTAAAAGCATTTATAATCATCCAAGTATTTTGAAATGATCTAAAATATTAAAAAAAAATCTACTCATCAAAACTGAAACATCTCATAAAAGATGCAAACCTTAATAGCTTGATTTTATACAATGCGATTGACTATGAAAAGTATTATAACCTAGATGTGTATAAATTGATTTATGTTTTTCTCAAAGTGCAATTTGCAAGTAAAATAAACACAATCTTCTCAGATGCAACACTAACAAGCTGTCTTTGGGAACCTACTGTTGTGAGTTGGATTTGAAAAATGTAAATCCCTAAATATGACTATGATCAATAAATCCATGCTGTTTATAGTTTTAAAACATTCTATATAAATTCACAGGTTTTACAAGTTTCGAAATATTTTTAAGAAATTTTTATGGTTTACATATTTTTTAAGAAATTAAGAAGTTAATCACTTTGTGCGTAATTTATGATGAATTTCCTGTTGTCGAGTTTATCAATACTACGTGTAGTCAAATTATTACAGCTCAGCTAAAAAAATAATATTACATTTCTAAATATTGATGTATGTAAACAACTATCAAGTTTAGGAACTTTTATAACATTACAATTCAAAGCCTCTTTTTCATAGTAAATATAGTTGTACAGTTTGTTGTCAATAATTTTTCTATCCAAATTCAAAAATTTAGGATTATTTGAATAAAAATTTGTTCTTTATAATATTACATGACAGAAAAAAATATGTATTTGGTTTAAAAACATTGTACTACATATAGTCAATTATAATTAAGTCATCTATACATCTGAATTAAAAATAGGATAAATAATTTATGTGATCCGATTCACAGTTGTGTACACAAACCACTGTTATGGGGGGGGGGATTACATTCTAAAAACACAGGCTAAAGCCCCGAAGAGCAATCAATGTAGTAACCCCCCCCCATGGCGGGGGGGGGGTTGAACTCACAAACTCCACCCTTGTGTACGCCACTGCCAATTCATAATAGGAAAACACATGTTCATCGAACTATTACTGGCAGGTTCACTTTGAGTCAAATACTTGATTTGTTTATAAGATTTATTATCAAAAACTGTTATATTCTTCAGGGTAAACTAACCCAAACTTTAGTAATGTTTGACAGCGAAATTTTATGTCGAGGAGGCATAAATATGAAAGCAGTTTCATTAAATATATCTTTTATTGTTTAAATAAGTATAAAGTCAATGTGCTCGTTACTGGAGCAATCAAAATAATAAGTTGAATGCTAAAAACATAGCTCACAGAAAAATAACATTACCAGACCTTGGTCAACCGATTCGAACCTTTCCTTCTACTGTCTAACATCTAATAGAACTGATCGAAACATCTTAAAAAAAGCGAAGAGACAAACCAGTTGCATACGTCTAACATGTCTTCAGTCGAAGAGCTTAAACCACTTCTCACATTCCGTCTGAAACCCACGATCATATCTCAACCAACTTCGGTCTCTTTAATACTTACACGAGCCAAGTATAAAATAGTTAAATTTGCATTGCAGTTGTTGCCAACCACAAATCACGAAACTTGCAAAAAGGTCGGGTTCGAATCCGTTTGTTTACTTGAGATCATGGCGCGGGATTGGAAAAACTTAAGGACACCATAAGAATTCGGATCCTAAAATAAATTTCTGCATGAATCTTTTCCAAATTTCTAACAAAAACAATGAAATTTTCTCGTAAAACCTATCTAATTAGTGCATCTAACTTTTCAAGACCAGTAGATTCCTTCAGTCTATACTAGAGTTGAATAAGTCTTCAAAATCAAAGCTATACACTACAAAAAATATTCCGCTGACCATCCCTTTTAATGACATCACGGCTATATTTTGTAATGGAAATATAAGAAATCAAATAAATTATTTTCAAGAATATTTATCTATCTTGAAGACACATTGATTTTACTTAATACGAAAAATGAACCTTTTACGTCAATATTTATCTCATCACGCAATAACTTTTCACACCTAAAATTTTCTTACTGAAGTTTCATTTAATTTATTCGTCCTTTAAAAGATAAGAGCAAAAATCGATATTTCTTAGGCATCCCAAAAGGAGATTCTTCCTCCCTAAAAAGTCCACACAAACTCCAGAAGATTATATTGTTCCTGTTTATTCCATTTTACCAGATAGAAAGAGCTTTCACAAAATCAAATTCTCTTAAAGGCCCAGGAAGAGGAGGAAAGAGACAAAGAAAAGAGTTTCTGTTCTCCTCTGTCTGTGGCACATACGAAAAAGAAAAGCCAACTGCAGTGAACTTTTGTATACATAAAAGCTGTTCCAACATTGACCAACAGAGTTTTCTTTTCTGTTTCTTTCAAACTCCCTCCTACCCTTTCCCCTCCTTTCAAAGAATCTGAGATACTTTCTCGATTACCCCCCACCCTACACAATCCCTGGTTCCAGTGTCCTTTCCGACAGAATTTGGTGGCTGAGTTTTCTGTCTGATCTGAAGATCTGCAATGCAAACCATTTCTTCCTTGCCGAGAAGACTTCAGAAAGGGAAAGGGGAAAAAAATGTATATAAAATAAAGGAGAAAGGGAAAAAAATCTTTTTTTCCCTCTCTACAATACGAACTTGCCTTGTAAAAAAGCCAACGTGAAACCCAAGAACAATATATATATATATATACCACGGGAAAAGGAAGAGAAAGTTGGAGATATATATAAACTTAACGGTAACAGAAAAAAAAAATTGTCTTTACTGTAACCGCCAGTAAAAGCATTACATTTGCGCCGAAGACAAAAAAAAAAAAGTCTATGGACCAACCTTTAGAAAGGGAAAAAAATTGTCGAGAGGAGAAGTATATTTTTTATCTCCTCCCGGTCCTTACGATGTGATATGTCGAAAAACTCCACGGTGGGAGGGGCCGAAACCCTCGTGAGGATACCCCCTACCTCTCCCCACCCCCTCCCACCACGACTTTTACAGAAAACTCCCCGCGCCTCCCTAAAATGATAGATGGGCCTTTGATGAATAGGCGACCGATAACTTTCTAAAACAATTCCTTACTCCCCCGGGGGTGCCCGAGTGGGATGTCGGGGGCCATCTCCTCCCCCATGTCTCGCTATCGTACTTCTACCCCCCTCCCCTCCATCATGTTCAAACTGCATTATAATGTGCATTAAAATATCTTTTAGTGCATGTAAAAAGTGAAACCACAACAACAAAGGACGTGGATGGTAGATGGACGATATTAGCGAAATCCATCAAAATCGGGACATTTTAGACAGGAAACTGGGGGGAGGGGGTCGTGCTTACCCATATCACTCTGAATGGGAATGATAGTATTCGAATATTTTAATTTGGAGACGAGAAATAATGATTAAAAAAAAAGAAGTAGCAGCCAAACGAAGATGGATGGATCTTTAAACTTTTGCCCCTCCCCCTTTTTAAGTTTCGATATTGTTCCCTGATCCGTGGCAGAGTGGATCGCTCTCTCCAACTCAGATGAAACCGACCGAAAATTTCAAGATTCTTTATAACGGGGCATCTTCTAAATGGACTTTCGGTTCCTCTATAATGGAAGAGCATATATGTATTTCGCTAAGGATTTTTTTCAGAGTATTCAAGTGTTATCTTATATATAAACTAGCCGTTACCCAACGGCTTCGCTAGGAATTTCTTGATGTTGTATGAAAATATACTTTTTGATGTGTAACATCTTTTCTCTCGGTTGCTGGATATTAGTAGGAGTGGTTTCGTGATAAGGGACGGAAATGTGTAACAGGAATTCGGGGAAGTGCGCATTATTTGATTTGACCAATCAGCGTGCTTCGTGGTATCTCTTCGCTACCCTCGCATAGGGGTCCAACTCTAGTAGCTATCAAGCTGCTAGCGTTTTTCATATTGTTAAAATTAGCATTTCAAAATATTCGAATTCAAAAACTCGGTTTCATTTTCTTGACTATAAATCCCCTTCGCATATACCATCAAGTCTTATTAGACTTCATCCAGGATAAACTTGCGATCTTTACGCTCAATTGTCAAAGTCTCAGGGCTCATTGTGTATGAATTCTGAGGACAGGGATTTCGATTGTTGTATACATTTCTCCAAACCCAACCGTTCAAAATATTAAAGATTTCCTGCATTTTGTACTTAAACCATATACTGAAAGTGGTTCTGCTCTTTATAAAAACTATCACTCGCCTCCCATGATTTTGAGTGGTGATTTTAACGTTAACTTCAGTTTGCCAGAAGCTGAGCCGCTCATAGCTTTTTTTAATTATGAACTCAAGCTCTAAATGAACAAAAATCGAAATGTTTCGACTACTAACAGTGGTATTGTTATTGACGCTCTCAACGGTTTTTAAATACTTTGAAATCACAAGTATATGTACCATATTTTAGTTATAAGCCTATTGTCTCCACTCTTCCCCAAATTAAACAAAAATAATTATTTTGATAAAAAAAAATTGCATTACTCCTCGTGTTAATTAAATAAAATTTCCATTAAAGATATGATTATTCGATTGAAAATTATTTCCAATCCTACCCGATTCATTTTTTTCAGGATTTAAGTTTCTATTGCGCATTTACCACGATAATATGTCAGATGTTACACATCATATGCGACTGCTGTATAAGACTCAATTAATTTTTTTATTATTGATATCTATGTTCTACAGGGGCGCATACAGGAATTTTTCAAGGGAGTGGGGTCCAGGGTCAAAAGTCCACCATTCTCGTTTCATACCCCAATACGTCGTACAACATATTCCTTTGATTTTGTCGATTTCCGGAAACAAAAACAATTAAAAAATTAGTTATTGAATAAATAATTAGCATTAATTAATAAAATTGAATATTAATAAGAAATAATTAAATTTTACGTACTACATGCATAGGACTGTAATCAATCGGAAAAAATTTAAGGGCTATGGGGGGGGGTCCGACCCCCCCCCCCCCCCATTGTGTGCGTCAACGATGTTCTAGCATTAAGCGTTCGATTGTTTCGGAAAAAAATTCATATAACTCTCAGCTTTTAATGAAAAGAAAAATCTCAATTACGCCATTGTCCTTCGCCCATTAAAATTTAATAGAGGAAGAAGTACAGTTGACCATTTCTGTTATTTAGATTTAGAGATAGCAAAACCCCATTATACTTATTTTCCATTAATTAACCCAGTGATGGGGAGACAGGAAAAAAAAGTTGTTTGGCAGGCTAACATAAATATTATTAACACCCTTTTATAAGCTTCACTTGTATGTAGCGGAATCTTTGATATCGATTTTTATCCACTTTAAAAGTGCATATTAATTCAAAATTTTGCGCACTTGTCAACAACCGATGACAATACAATAATTTCATAATTTTGTTCCATTGTTCTGATCAGGATAATCAGGATTGGATTAACGAATTTCCATTTCCAGATTTGGCAACTAATTCCAGATTTGCCGACTAAAAGATTAAGGTACAATCTTAAAACGAAAATGCTCACGTCAGCAATTTCTTACCATAATATCAACACAATTGCCCAGTTTTTCTGGAAAAGGAAATAAATAAATGATAGTTTAAAAAAAACAAAAAAACACACGTTTTTACTGTGGATTTAACTAAAAAATGAAAAATAAATAATAGTTTCAAAAAAATAATAAACGCGAACTATAAAGAACTATTGGTAAAACTATAAAGTAAAAAAAAATAATTCTTAATATAAGACTGAAATGATTAACGAGAAAATTAATGTCATTGTGGTCAAAGCGTGGGATGCTTCGTACTTCATTTTTCACACAAGTCCATTTCGGTATAGAACTAGTAAGAAATTATAACAATTGATATAGAGCACCCCACGCTTTTACCCCAATGACATTAATTTTCTCGTTAATCATTTTATTCATATATTAAGAATTCTTTTTACTTTATAGTTCGATTAACTATAAAAGCGTGTTTTTTAGTTTTTTTAAACTATAATTTATTTCCTTATTATTTTAAATTTTACATAGGGCAAAGATTTTACGAGTGATAGGGTTTATAGGTAAATTTAAACAAAAATCACCTCTTCCACCGAAATTTCATACATAGTCTGTACTCAATACAAAGTCTGTAAGAATGTTAATATGAGGGGTATCCAGAATCAAAACCTGCTGAGAATCTTTACTTTTGCATCCGGGTCTTTCGTTAACATTTGACAGTAAGGAGAGGCCCATCTAAAATGCATTACCAAATACCAATGATTTTCTTAAAGTTTAATAGTATCCCGAAATTAATCGCGTATTACACAAATTTCTTTTAGTCTGTAGCAATATCTAGCGATCCAATCGAATTCTTCTCTTTTACTCCCACACATATCCATTCCTTCTTTCTCATTACCCCCAAACAATTCCTCTATCGATGACTTCACCCCAAACTGTGTCTCGCTCCTCCCAGTCCCTTTGGCCATCGATTGTCCATAACTTGACCGATCGGTCAGTGGATAGTGACCACTGACCACTCCATTGGCCGTGGAGGCAGGTCGTTAAATCGCCTCACAATGGACTGTAAAGACCCGATGATGAGATAACCCCGGGGGCCTGATGGATGAGACAGGGGGAGCGATGAAACACTATATATCGTCTGGATTAAGAGGGGTAGGGGTGGTATCATACGATTGGTTATTATGTGCTGCGTTCATAACGCCTCTGAGATATGAAATAATAACGAAGAAAAATATTTTATACGTCAGATTGTTATTTAATGCATCAACCATTGTGTTTAGTTTTTGTTATGGGAAATTCTAATAATTTTGGAGTGTTATCTGGTTTAAAATGAATGAATTGGTATACGAATTTCAAATCTTGATATATTTCTAAAGCAGTAATTTCATAAAATGTGAAACTCTTTTGCAAATTGAATGGGGGTGAATTTTTTTTTTAAAATTTAGATAACATTAATTGTTCTAATAGATATCGAAGTGTCTAAAATGATGTACTTTATAATTATTTTAGAAGGTTATATCTGATTAAGCCTCGAATACATAAATAGAATAAAAGGGGGCGGAGGTGGGGTGAGAATACAGTAAACACGCCCTTTCAAATTTAAGAAACATAGAACTAACGCACCGCTGCAACCATGAGGTCCATCCTAACTTATTAAGTCAATTATGTAATGATGATCATCTTCACTCTTTGGAATGATAATGATGCTTGATGCTGCATTTGATTATCTTTGTTACATTGTTATTTTTTCCATTTTGCTGCACTGAATATCTTTATTTACATTTTTAATCTGATATTCTTCGCGCATTTTTTCTGCTGAGTTTGATTGTGTATATATTTTACTTCAATTTGTAATCATGATTGTGCACAGTAGCAGTAACTATATAGGTCAAGGTTGTTTTCCAAGGTTCTTTTATCCCGTGTAGAGAAATTAAGTATGACCAATTTCTGCTTAAAGTCCAGTTTCAGACACCCCTCAGGGGGCTCACCTTCTTTAAGTGAGTACGGGTGTCACAATCCCGAGGTGCCCTAGTGATCATTTCCTTTTCCCACGGGGTTTACTGTCTTGGTAAACATGGCTTCACGAACCCGGGGTACCTAGTGATCCTTCTCTATTTTCGACCCTCTTTCTTGTCATTCAATTCATTCTTTCTTTCTCTTCCCGTCTAGACCACAGATATTAAAACAAATGTTTGGCGCAGTATAGCCAAAATCGGCTCTTGCGCCAATAAACCCCAAAATCACTCACTCACCCAGTTTCAGACAGGTACCCACAATACATCAGACTAAGAACTTAATCATTGTTTTTATTGATGTGCGGCGGTGTCCATCAAAGACCCATTTCCTGTCGGGAACAAGTGACATCTCGACGGTCAAGCAGTTTCTCGTGGGAAAGTATCCCAGGGTGGACACCCCGGCGCTGATGTCCTAAGGGAAGTCAACCTCTGACCTTCCTTGATCTAGCCGACAGTAAGGGCCGGCGCGGTTCCCACGCCAAGCCGCAGTGTCAAAGTACACCGCACGAAGGGGCACTTTGGACCAATAGAAGAACGGTTTCACCGAATACGTCCAAACAGAAGTGACTTCACATCACGTGTCACTTTCGTGGGCGGGACGTATTCAACCTTTAAAGATACTCTAAAATCCCGAGAGAAGAGAGAGAGGACACCAACGCAGCGACATGACGTAACTTCAACAATCTCTCCAATTCCAGCGAGCACCTGCGCCCCAGCATTTTTCCAGCTCTCGTTTAACGCAGCCTTCATCAGGAGCAAATACCGGTGCACTCCACAGCACTGCCTGTAACAGAACATTATCGCACCGGCATAGACCCGCGGCAAATGAAACTGTAGTGTCTGGATAATGTTGGCGGTAGACTATAGAGTGTTTGGCGCGATTCTCCACATCTTCGGGGGTGGGGTACTATTTTTTAAAGAAGGTGGTTGACCTTCGAACAAGGCGGTCAAAGGAAAGGATAGTCCCTTGGTTTTGGAGCGTGAAGGCGCTGGACTAAATTTTGTGTAAAGGAAGAGAAGCTCCTTTGTTTTTAGCCCGATGCACATGGCTTGGAAAAGATACAAGAAAAGATAGTTTCTTGGGTTTTGCGTTTAGCGCGGTGGAAAGCGCTTGGTTTTGCTGTGTTTAGAATGATAGAATTCTGTTCTTTTCGCAAGACGTACTGTGTCTGGAATTAGTGAAAGAAAGTAAGAGAAAGACATGAAATAAACATATATGCAGCTCCCAATTGAGTAAGAAGTATAACAAAGTAAACCTCTACTCTATATACTCACAGTATATTAATCATATTTTTAATAGAAAATAAGATGCAAGTTGCTGCATTACAATGAAAGCAATCTATGCCTACGCTTAGTGTTAAATCTATAATTCACTAGTTATTACTTTAGTTTTCTATAAAGTTATCCATACTGCGAATAATTAATCACTAAAATTAGCATATTTAACCATATTTTGTTAATATTAAGTCTAAGATCAAAATTAAATAAAATAAGCAGCATGCGGTAATGTTTTTACGAATAAGAATCTATATAAAGAACATCAAATTTAAATAATGAATATTTCCGAATTTTAGCCGATCCGTGTATAAGCCAAAAATGCTTTTTTTCTTCAAGAATTTGCCCAAAATTCTAAGCTTGTTTATAAGTTGAATTGAAAAAGAAAGCATGTCCCCCTGTGGGTGAAAATGTTTTCAAACGGGTAGAATATTTTCCAATCAAATTGCAGTAAAGTAAAACGCCAGACGCCACCGACGACAATGGTTTTATTTCTGGTTGTCTAAAACTAATATATTTTTTTCTTTTTTCAACCTTGTACATTATCCGAGAAATTCATACTTTCTACGCCATTTTTTATTTTGAAAATAAACGAGGAGAGAATTTCTTATAATGTACGTGATCATTGACCTTTGTTTCATGCCATGGAGAAAAAAAACTTTCTGCATGATGATCACATGCTTTCAGAGATCCCAATAAGTGAATATCAATGTTACAATCGATTCGGTTTCAGATACTGATTTTGAAGCATTTATGTGTCTTTTTATTTTTACTTTTAGAACAAAAATTCCATTCAAAATACCCAACAGGTTTAAAAATTAAACATCTTGCGCATGACTATTGGAAAATATTTTTTTAACAAAAAAAAACCCCGTTTATTTTAAATTATGTTTCTTCTGAAATTAGCGAATCCTAACGTTAACTTTAAAAAGTTCGAAACTTTCTCGGCTTATACAACGCAATATACGATAGTTGTTTCTTAAGGTATCCGATTATTTTCAACAACTTTTTTTTTAAAAAAAAATGGAAAAATAAGGATATTTTTGTTGTTTTTAGAATTTTTTAGTACATTTTAAGAAAAATATGCTATAAAATTTAGAAGAGAAAAAGAAATTATTATTACAAAAATGGAGAAAAGTTTACAAAAAATAACATAAACGCGGCCCATTCTGTACCAAAAGTTTACGAACAAATTTTCAATTTTTCAATTCTGATATGTTGCTATGTTATTCATTTTTGAAATGTCTTTCAGGAAAAGAGATGTTTTAATTTTTACAAAAACTAGAGCACTTTATCTTAGTTATTATATGAAATTGTTTTAAAAAAACAGTAATTATATTCACAAAAGGGACTGTAAATTTTGTAATGAAACAGTGGTTACTAAATCTGAAGGTTAAAACACTTCTACTATTATACAGAACATACACAAGAAATTTCAGTTCATTATTTTCAAAACTTTTTGAGCAATCAACTGGCCCCGATTGAGTATTTAAAAAAAAAACACATTTCGTGTAAAACAAGATTTAAAGTATGACATATCTTGCTTAAAGTAATGGCATCTGTTTTTTCTAAAACATTTGTAGTTTTTGTTCTAGGGAACGGAAAATAAAAAACTTGGTATTTTTATAAAGCTAATAAGATTGCCTATAAAATAAATCCATAAAAAAAATTGTCAATTTTTGGCAAAATTCACAATTTTAGGTAGTCGGATACCTTAAAAAACATTTCTTATGATATTATGATACGTAAAAAGTGGAAAATCCATTTAATATTTTAAATCAAGAAACGAAGTTTTCATGAAAGGTTCTCGTTTGTAGTCATTTGTCCGTATTTGTTATTGGACTCGTGCAATGTTTACTGAAAGAACTATGCAAGATAGATCATTTAAGTGTGATCTGAAAACAAATCAATACTAGTAACAACAACAATCTGTGAGCACAAGCTAATGGACAAAGTATTTTGTTTGGTTTCGTGTAGTGGAGTCATTTCGTAAATGACACTCTTTCATACGGAATGAGCGACAAAAGACTTCGGTGTTTGCTGTCGTGCTTAGCCATTATGCGAAAACATGTTTTAGAAATTGTTCTTTGTATTGATTGACAAGAAAAGGGTATGGCGAAATACTTTGAATAACTTAAAATCATGTCAAAACATAATTTTTTTAAAAAAATCGATTCTTCCCGCTTGAAAACAGCCACAGAAAGATTGATTTATGACAGCACAGAAATTGATCTGTGCATCTGTGAAGAACGTTTACATTTAAGGTATCCGATTATCCTAAAATTGTAAATTTTGCCAAAAACTGGCAAATTTTTTATGATTTTATTTTATAGGCCATCTTTTTAGCTTTATAAAAATACCAAATTTATTATTTTCCGTTCACTAGAACAAAAACTACAAGAGTTTTAGTAAAAGCAGATGCCATTACTTTAGGCAGGATGTCATACTTTAAAACGCATTTTACTCGAAATGTGTTTTTTTTTTTAAAAAAATGCTTAAAAAGAGCTAGCGATTGCTGAAAAAATTTTCAAAATAATTCACTGAAGTTTTTTGTGTATATTCTGTATAATAGTAAAAGTGTTTTAACCTTCAGATTTATCAATAATTGTTTTAATACAAAATTTAGAATCCCTTTGTGACGGGGCTATCCGCGAGAATTTATTACTAATCCTCTTGGGTAACTTTGGGGCCAGCATTTATTCTATTTCACAGCCTCTTCGGGAAAAACACGAGATAGTTATATGCTAATTAGTTCGACTATATAAAGTCTAGATTTCGTAAATGTGTAGGGAGAAGGAGTTGCGCCAAACTACATGTAAGTATCGTCGGTGGATTACTTCAACGAGCTTAGCGCGCATTTGATAGTATTTGATATTATTAAAGTAAAGTATTAGATTAATCATTAAAGGAATTAGATTCAGTACCGACCTGAGGTTAGAAAGAGTTCGTCTCCTTGTCCGTTCTTTTAGCTGAGATTACTTAGACGGGAATATTAGATTTTGAATGTTAGATTTGAGTATTAGATTTGAGTATTAGGATTAATCTAGGTATTAGAGAATCACTCCTAGGTTTCCACTTATAAATTGAACTTGTGCTTGTTATTTGTGCTGTCTGTCTTAAATAAATAATTGTTGCTATGACTTTTATTGGCGATATGTTTCCTCCTACACTTAGAGACGCGTCGGGTGGTGTAAGCGGGGTCCAAAATAGGACAGGGACACGACACCTTATGTTCATATAATCCCTGTTTTTTAAAGCAATTTCATATAATAACTAAGATAAAGTGCTCTAGTTTTTGAAAAAATTAAAATAGCTCTTATCCTTAAGGTCATCTTAAAAATGAATAACGTAGCAGCACATCAGAACTGAAAAATTGAAAATCTTTTGGTACAGAATGGGCCGCGTTAATGTTATTTTTTGTCAATTTTTACCCCTTAGTAAAAATTTCTTTTTCTCTTCTTAATTTTAGCATATTTTCTTAAAATATACTAAACAAATCTAAAAACAACAACAAAATCCCCGTATCTCCATTTTTTCTTTAAAAAAAGTTGCCGCAAGTAGTCGGATACCTTAAGAATTAGTTTTTTAAAGTACCAAATGAATATGTATGTTGAAAGATGATGAAATGAAAGTTGAATATGAAGTATGAAGTTGAGTATATGGAAGTTGAATATGTATAATCTGTCGAGGCCAAAGTGAAGATTTTGAACCTCGAAAGATGTAATGTCCTCTACACCCGGCGGGGTCCTTAGCGACACCAGAACTAGAATCCATGACTCGACAGAAACGACGCTTGCCACGAGTTCGCGACCAATGCCACTCGTCGTTGTTTTTGTTCTTACTTGTATCAATGAAGATCAGCAGAGCTAGATCAGGTCCATGACTTTATACACCCTAAAGCAGGGGTGGCCCACCCACGGCACACGTGCCACAGTGTGGCACGGCTGAGTTGTTAGAGTAGCACGCGAAGACTTATTGAAAAATTAAAAATTTCAAAAGATAATAACTATTAATTTTTCACTGTTTTATTGAAAGGTGGTTGTCTAAAGCAAAACATCTAATTTTTTTAAATACACTTAATTAAATTACAATGGAAAATTATAATCTAGACAGCACTCTCCTTCGTTGTCGTGTGCGTCGGTTTTCAAAGGAAGTGCATTCGTGAGATTTTGGAATTTGAGGGAGCATGTTTTAAAGTTATCTGGAAGAAACAATGAACTGCTCAGTGTGTGCTTGCTTCTCAAGAATGAAGATAGGCTTTGAGATTTAGCTTTTCTTACCGATACTATAAGACATTTAAAAAAATTTAAGATAACAAGGAAAATGTTGTACTTTTCCAATCCTGATTGATCATATATCTTCTTTTGTTTTTTGTATCGATTTTAGAGAAAAAAAGAGAAACTGGTGCACATCCAAAACCCATTTTGTTAGCCTCTTCGGGAACTAATCTTAATGTAAGAAATCTATAAATTGAAAAACCACATTAAGAAAGTACTGAATGTTTAATAATTATTTAGAATAAAATTTTTCTGGTTACTCATTTTTATTCTATACATAACCTACCTGATTGAAACTGGAAAAAAATTAACAATAAAACTTAGATTTTTAGAACTTTTGTCTTATTTATAATATTATTTTTCAATTTCCACTACTTAGACTTGCATGAAATATGTGTTATTTGCGTTAAAGTCCATAATAATCCTATAAGTAACAATTTTTCATCTTTTCATATTTTGTTTGCTGGAAAAGTTTGAAATGGCACGCATAATTTTTTTTATCAGACAATGGCACTCTTCTCAAAAGGGTTGGCCACCCCTGCCCTAAAGTAATCCATAACCAACATTGGATTGGCTATTAGATCCTGTCTAGAAAGCCCTAGGCACTCTAGGATAGTGGCCACTCGTTACAACGATCACTTAAGTTGCACGGTAGTAAGATTTTCACAAATGCAAAAGCGTGCAAGCAGTGCTCTAGGACAAACAAAAGCGATCTTCTTTAAAATCCAAAAGCCCTTTTATCCTCTCAAATAGTTTAGAAAGTTCTCAAATAATGTACAAATTGGTGAGGACTGGTAAACAGAGGCGTATTAAGACTATTTTCATGAAGGACTTAGATCAGTGATTCCCAAAGTGGTCTATATAGACCCCAGGGGTCCACGTCAGCAAAAAATAATTTGGGGGTCCATGAGGTGTAAATGGGGGGTCTATGATAGTGGCTCTTATTATATAAACTAGATCGTGACTTTAAATTTTAAAAGGAAAATTTAATCAAGTGGAAACTAAATTTTACCTATTTAACAGATATATTTACTAAATTTAGTAGGGTTAATTTTCACTTACAAGGTGACAGTATAAATTTTATTAAAACAAGAACCATTTCAGCATTTCTTTCCGGAATTAAGCTAAAGAAGTATAATACCGGAGGTCCCGAATTTTCTTAGAATGTCACAATCTGTCAGGGCGTTTTAACCTACGTTCAACATTTAAATGCCTTTAATTCAGATTTTGAAATCCGGTTTGAGAATGCTTTGACTATGGTAATACCACAGTAGGCAATAAATTCATATGGTCACATTGAAAATAAATGCCCCATTACAATAGGAACTGATCGTAATAAGCACTAACGAAGATGTTAAAGTTTGGAAACGGATATCAGCAATTTTGGCTTTGAAAAGGCAAACCTATTATTTGTCCCGAATTATGAAATATTGTGAGAACGTTTTTAATCGTTTTTCGTACTGAAAAGCAGCGTGGTTGCCAATCTCGAAAAGAAAAACTTAACATTACTAACAGAAGAGGTTTAAGGTTGAAACTGACAGTATCAAAACCAAATGTTGAAAATTTGTTATTGAAGTACCAGATTCATTCCTCCTTTTAAAATTATTCATTTATTTATTTTATTCAACATTTATTTTATGTATTAATTAACTTTTAATTTATTTAACATAACTTTTTAAATTTTAATCACTGTACTTCACTACAGTTAGAAATTTAATTCATTTAAAGCTGTAGTACCAAATGTCAAAAAGACATTTAAGTTGATAAATTTGCAAAAATTCAATATTAATTAAGCAGGGGGTCTACCCCAAATCGAAAAACATGGCAAGGGGTCTATGACACAAAAATTTTGGGGACCTCTGACTTAGATTTTTGAAAAAAAAACCTAAATGGAAACACTGAGACGTAATATTTATGCTAAAAATTAAAGACCTACTGTTCTATGTGGGAAGGGTTAGAACCATCAAACTCGTGGAACTTTGATAAAAAGATCAGTTTACAGGAAATTTTCTATTCCACAGTTAAGTGGATTATTAAAGTAACACAGGATAAAACAATCTCTTGGGAGTATTAGAACCAAAATGAATTAAAGAAAAGCATCCTTATGACAATTACACTAAGAAATCTATTAGTATTACAGTAAAAAAATCCTTGTGAGTTATGTTTTAAACACAGTGTAAGAAAGAGTATTCTTATTTAGCACCTAATAACACTGTCATAAAATACTGTGATTATTTTCACTGCTTAGATTGAACCTTTACCATAAAGAGCAATTTACAGGGGAGAGTGTTTTAGTCCCCCCCCCCTTTAAACCTTAACGAACTTAGTGACATGCTCCTGGATGAAAGTTATAATACTTTGAGCTATTTAATAATTTCAAAGATACATATTGGGGCAATGAGTTTTTTTAAATAATTAAAAGCTTAAACTTTTTAATATTTGATCTAATATTGATACCGCAATCTTGTGATCAATAAGAAATCTGGTCGAAAGTCTGGATGAAAATTTTAGATCTGTGGTACTTTAAAACCCAAACTGGATAAGGTAGGAGTAAATCTCAAACAATTTATAAATTAATCGCAGAGAAAGTAGATAAAAGACGCGAATTTTTCATTATGAATGATTTTTTTGTTGCTTTTACTGATTACTTGCAAGCAAATTTGAGGGATTTTAAGTTATTTGCCTTGATTTAAGTTGCTTTTTATGTGTTAGCATTCCTTTGGATGGTGAATTTTCTATTTTAAATTAAGTTGTTTTCCGCGAAAAGTTTAAAGAAAGATATTTGTTTATGGATTTTTGAGTCCCGAGAAAAATCAGTGCACAAACTTGGAACACAATTTTAAACAAAAATGTGTTCCAACACTCATATAACTGTGTATGGCAGTAATGCATATATCTATTTATCATATATTGTTTCTAAAATTAGACACAGTATTTTGATGAAACATTAAAATCTATTCATTTCAGAATTCATTTAGTACAGCAATTAGATTGTAAATTTTGTAACATATTTCACGTTGAAGAAATAGATAGATTTAAAGAAGAATTAGTACATTAAAAAAACAAATCTCTGATGTGTGCGAATAGTAAAGCTAAACTATAATATTAATATTAGAGTATTTTTTATCTGAAAAATTGTCCAAAAGTTGAGTTGAGTTGTGTTGTTAAAATTAGATGAAGACTGACATAACATTTTTTTTTTCAAAACACTTAATGCGTTGCAAAATATTGTATTAAGAAACGATTCATCATAAATATATTATTTGAACACAGGTAGGTGTCAACAGCAAAATCATAGTAATAGAAGCAGTGCTAATATCTACCAGTTTTTTAGTATATCTTTGAAAATTGACAGGAATTAAAGACTTAAAAGAGCTTCAATAGATTGAAATTCTTTTTTATTTTTTCCAATTAACCCTTTATCTACTGACGGTACTTATGTGTACCACTCACTTTAAAATTATATAGATTAACCATTTTTACGAATACTCTGATGATACTTAGCAGTGTAACGCACGGTATAGTTCCAAAACCGAAATGTAGGTGCCGCCATTACAGTATTGTCTTGGACCGGAAGTGTGACTGTACGAAACACTGTAGTATCGTCAGAGAGAGTTTGGATCTGGACAAGCGTGCGTTCCCTGTTTCGATGTCCAATCCTGGACTATGTAAACTTTACTTATTTTCTCAATGTTTGTCTTGTAATTGTCTAAGTGTCTGTTCTTTGTAACTGTGCTATCTTATGTCATTAAATATATTAATTTACCCTGAGATTCTATTAATTACTTTTGGTTACCCCAAGTAATGACGTAAGCGGCAGTTACAGCAGGAATATTCTTTTAAATCCCCTCTTCCAAGATATCTAGCAGCATGGGTTCTATGATGAGTATTTTAGCGAGGAAGGCGAATAGATTTATAGTAGAAGTTGCGTTTTCCGTTGACATTTTGATCGGATTGCGAAGATTGTCATTTTTGTTCCGAAAAAGTAAATGTCGAAAGGTGTCTTTTTTTTTTTTGTATGTTAATGAAGACCTTAGACCTTGACTATTTAATTTAAGTGAACCGTGTATGTAATTAATTTTACAGTTGAATATTCTAAATTAATTAATTAGATCTAACGGATTAAATTTCCCAAAGTTGAGTATTTGGTTTATGTATATCCCTTAATTTTCAATGTAGTGATTCAAAAAAAAAATATTGCATGAAAAAAATTGCAGTAAATCATAATGCGGTAGATAAAGGGTTAAGTAATTAATTTTAATTTATCTCCAGGTAAAACTAGGTGTGCTATATTTCGTACTAAAACGACAAACATTACACAACTTTGTATAACATTACAATAACTTAACTACCATCGCGCCCCATTGCCGAAGATCAATTCCTTATTTGAGCTCCGAGTATGCGACAGCCAAAAGTTTAATTTACTCAGGATGACAATTCCACTGCCGAAGCTTTCCAGAAATCGATTCCATACGGCTGCCCCAAAGATCCAATATCGCTGTGTACCATCACTTTAAAATATAGATTAACCATTTTTACGAATACTCTGATGATACTTAGCAGTGTAACGCACGGTATAGTTCCAAAACGAAATGTAGTGCCGCATTACAGTATTGTCTTGGACGGAAGTGTGACTGTACGAACACTGTAGTATCGTCAGAGAGAGTTTGGATCTGGACAGCGTGCGTTCCCTGTTTCGATGTCCAATCCTGGACTATGTAAACTTTACTTATTTTCTCAATGTTTGTCTTGTAATTGTCTAAGTGTCTGTTCTTTGTAACTGTGCTATCTTATGTCATTAAATATATTAATTTACCCTGAGATTCTATTAATTACTTTTGGTTACCCAAGTAATGACGTAAGCGGCAGTTACAGCAGGAATATTCTTTTAATCCCCTCTTCCAAGATATCTAGCAGCATGGGTTCTATGATGAGTATTTTAGCGAGGAAGGCGAATAGATTTATAGTAGAAGTTGCGTTTTCCGTTGACATTTTGATCGGATGCGAAGATTGTCATTTTTGTTCGAAAAAGTAAATGTCGAAAGTGTCTTTTTTTTTTTGTATGTTAATGAAGACCTTAGACCTTGACTATTTATTTTAAGTAAACCGTGTATGTAATTAATTTTACAGTTGAATATTTTAAATTAATTAATTAGATCTAACGGATTAAATTTCCCAAAGTTGAGTATTTGGTTTATGTATATCCCTTAATTTTCAATGTAGTGATTCAAAAAAAATATTGCATGAAAAAAATTGCAGTAAATCATAATGCGGTAGATAAAGGGTTAAGTAATTAATTTTAATTTATCTCCAGGTAAAACTAGGTGTGCTATATTTCGTACTAAAACGACAAACATTACACAACTTTGTATAACATTACAATAACTTAACTTACCATCGCGCCCCATTTTGCCGAAGATCAATTCCCTTATTTGAGCTCCGAGGTATTGCGACAGCCCAAGAAGTTTTAATTTACTCAGGATGACAATCCCACTGCCCGAGAGCGTTCCCAGGAAATCGATTCCAATACTGGCTGCCCCCAAAGATCCAATATCGCAACACAGGAATTTCGTATTGGGCTTGCACCTGGTTAAGAATCGGGGTGGAGGGTGTTTCAGTAAAAGTGCCAACGCGAGATTTTCAATTAAAGCCCTGTAACTCGGAAAAGAGGAACTCCCGTTTTAGAGTCTAGAAATGGGAACAATCAGACGGCAATTCTAATTAGAAGTGGTATCTCTGTTTTACTGGTTTGTTAAAATGCCGTCTTTGGGGAGAGGTTCACAAATTGCCTGGAGGACTTCCCCCGTTTTGATATCAACTTGCAATCAAAGACGAGTTTTGAAGCCTGAAAAGTTATCTGGGCAAGTGTCTAATTATAATTTATAATAATAGCATATAATAACTTCCTAAAACTCCTGCGGAGAGTTCGAGAGAGGAAGTAATTTTAACAACTTTAATGTGGCTTTTCCAAGAAAAGTTTTGGAAGGGATGGTGTAGGGTTGTTCTGTGATTAACTTTTCCTATCAAATAAAGTTTCCAAATTTGTTTATCCGATTAGAGAAAATTATGCTCATATTTGAGATCGTAGTCATTTGTCATATCACCCCCGCCTAATATATTTTGCATGCAAATTGTATAATAATGTGCTTTGCCTGAGAAGGATTTTCTTATTACTGCATTTTGAGAGTTAGATTGCTTTTGACATTTAAAGTACATAACTCTGAATGTCATAACATTTTACCATAACTTCTTTTAAGAAGGTATACTATTACCCTGTTTTTCTAATGATGTTTTAAATTTCTTTCACTGGGTCATATTACTCATATGTTGCTTTGATTTTTTTTTAAAAAATGTAATAATTATAAGATTTTTATACCTGGTCATTACTTAATGTTTTATACATAATTTCATTATAGTATGTTGGCGAGTCCTTGGAAATTTTGAAATGAATCAAGCGTTACAAAAATATTGCAGATTGCGTTAAAGAGAAATATAGGTATAACAGGGGATAGTTAAATATATGATAATTCAGTGTCACATTTTCAAAATTTAAAGTTTTTTGGGTACTTTTCTCTTACAAAAAACCATTGGCGACAATTTTTTTTTTTTTTTTTTTTGCTAAATTAAACACGAAACACAAAATAAAGTAATAAACTCATTTCTATATGTATTCAAATCTAACAATTGTTATTTTATTAAGCAAGCTGAAATTTTTAATTGCATGCAACTTTAAAGGAAAAAGGTTAATTTTCATGCAATCGTCGTCAGTAGCGCACACAAAAATTTTTCAAGGGGGAGGGGTTGAAAGTCCCTCAATCTCGTATCATACCTCAAGACAACGCCAATTGATTCTTCTGATTTTGTCAACAAAAAACAGAAAAAAATGAATTATTGAATTATTAATTAGCATTAATTAATAAAATAAATTGTTAATTACAAGTACTTGATTAAATTTTACGTTATATAATAAAGTATTATCAACAATGGAAAAAAATTAAAGGGCTTTGGGGGATGTCTTGAACCGAGGACCCCCCCTTGCATGCGCCACAGATCGTCGCCGCATAAATTCACACAATATTACTTGCATTTATCGATATTTTTTGTTCCTTTTTTACAGCCCCTCGAGACGGAAAAGTACCTTATTTTGTGTATTAATGTAATTTATGTAAGCATTAAAACAATTAAGAGAGAAATTATGATTTAAGAATTGCTTTAAGCAAAACCTCTCTATGCAGATTGCATTTTACATAGTTATGTTATTATATTAGTGCAATGGCCCTTAAATTGTGGTCCGCGTACCCCTGGGGGTCCACAGTGCTTTTCTAGAGGTTCCGCAGTGTCTCCAGTTCCGTTGAGAATTTAATCATTTACAGACTCTGAAAGGCCTCGTGGAAAAATTGAAAGATGTGCCATACTAGACTAGATCACTAAATTGTCTCCAATGAAAAAACTCCACTAGAACTTGTTGTAACGGGTCTATCCGCGTTTTTTCTAAAAAACCTCTTAAGGAATTACTTTCTTTAAATATTATTTAATTAAAAACTTCCTCCAGAAGAAGAAGACGCGATCTATGTAAATTATGTCGTGTATTTAAGTATTAGATTTCGGGTTCGAGAAAGAGGTTAGAAGCTAAAGGATAGCGTGAAAATTAACGTACAGCTAAACGAGAGCACTTCGTAGATTATTCGATTAATATTAAGATTGACGATTGTGTCAATTAGTTGTTAAATTGGATTCGATCCGTTTGGATTGGATTACATTGGAAATTATTTTCAAATATAAGAAGGTGAATTGCCTGGAAGTGCTAACTGTAAGTGATCCGGTTCATTATTATATCTTCAATTATCTCGTCTACTTCGCTATTGCGTCCATATTTATCAATTGGTGCATTTCTTAACTTGGGTTGTTGAATTTGTGTCGTTGTTGAAAATAGTAAATAAATTGTGTTGTTTTGAGACCTATGGCTAGTTTTCCTTCTAACTCTCGTACGCTAAAGGATGGGATAGCTCATCCAATACATTGTATTTTGATCAAGAATATTAAGTCGGGGAGGGATGTTCAAAATCTTGGGGGCCGCGATGTGACGCTGATAAAGATAGGTAGTGGGGACGACAATCGAAAGTTTAAGAACCACTGTATTAAAGTACAAAGCAATGATATAGTTGCTTCATAAATTCCCTTTAAACACGTTAAAAAATTTTAAAACCTTTTTCCTCTGTATACAAGTTTATTTTATATATATATAGCTTTATATGAAATTGTCTAAAAATATAGAAAAAAAGCTTGAAATTTTAATGAAAATAATTGATTATCCAAAAAAACAAAACTCTTAATGCTGAAAGCATGGAAAAATAATTCGAATTCCTTTTGTATAAAAACTCTATTACAAACATGAGGATGGCTATACCGATGTGCCACTTAGACACACGCAGAACTACAACTGAGCAATTACGAAGAGCAAGTCAAATAGAAGCGAGTAAAACTACAGTACCAATCAACAATTCTGGATTTGCATAATAAATGCGTGCATCTAATAAATACTTCAAGTATGATCAAAAATTTTAAAACCAAACTTTAATAGTGGGAAATTTTGATCATAACTACATGTTTTCTCTATATAGTTTTGCTTATGTTTATAAACCGAACCAGTCACCAAGAGAGAGGTTTTGTCTTTCCAAAAAAATAGAAACAACTTTTTTTCAAAAATAAATTTTTAGATATTATTTGCAGGCATAAGAGTAGATTATGTCACCTCGTAAAAACCATTTGTTTTGATGTGATATTATTTGAAGTAAAGTAATATGTTGTAAAGAGTATTATAAGTTGAGAACAAAAGGTTTTTTCCCTGTGATGAGTGTAATGATAAATATTGTGTAAGTTGTAAATATAACAATACAAAAATACATGAATAGAAAGTATATTTCCTTAACGACTGAAAATTTGAACAAAAGATATATATATATATATACATATATATAGGGAGAGAGTGAACTGATAGTAGCAAATGAAAAAAGAGCATGATTTGTCTGCATTGTTGTAACAATGCACACCTGGTTTTGGCCAGTTTTCCTGAAAAATCGGTTTTCGACGCCAACTTTTGTCATTGTTTTAACAGTACCAATAATGGAGACGAATCTAAGTTGGCGTCGAAAACCTGTAATTAATTTAATTAATTAGCAGATAATTAATGAATTAATATTTGAAAAATCTATATTAACATCAAGTTGCATCCACTACAAGTTTAAAAGAATTTTTTTTTAACTTGAATGGATGAATAGAAAGTATTTTATGAACGATTGAAAATTTGAATAAGATAAATATATATAGAGAGAGAGAACTATTAGTAGGAATTGAAAAATGGGCTTATTTCAGAGATGATATAAAAAGTACTTTAATGAAATTCTGAAGCTCTTTTCACTAATTGGTGGATATATATGAAATAAGTCTTCTTTTAAAAATAAAATAGGTATTAAAGTTAGAAACTTGATGGTAAATTTGGCAATATTTTTGGCATTTCGTTCTTGAAATGTGTTGAAAAATGAATAGATGATTAAAATTCTGAAATTATAGAAAATAATTTCAGAATTATAATAAAAGATTAAATCAACACATAATATAAACCCCAATATAAATGAGTATGAACAAACTAAAAAGAAAAAAAAAAAAAAATATAAAAAAGAAAAGCGACGAAGGAAAATCCTGGATTCCATAAAAATAGGTTTTATAAATGACCCCGACTGCAGCGTCACACCTGCCAGCTGAAATGATCAATGAGTGGAGCTAATCTGAGCGAATCGAAGCTCCGGAATCTACTGTGGTACGAGCTGCAGTTCCTAGATCCATACATGCTCGATGATGAGATCGGATCTGCCGGCAATCCATACGTTCTACCTCACTCTCAAGAGCTGCGCAGCTACTGTGCGATGACATTGTGTCATGGACTGCAATAGCGCGTAAAAAGACGCACATAGGAAGAATTCTTAAATCCCGTTGACTAATCGTCGAAGTGAAGTCGTACCAAGCAAGAGCCTCCCCAACACCGCCCTCCTCCTATCCTTTCAATGATGTTCGAGGCGAGGGCTTCTCAGATGAGTATGCGATGGAATCGCTATAACTGAATCTGCTCTATCTGTAAAGAGTCGTCATCATTGTTTCCAATTCCGGTATTACCACAGAAGCTTCCGATGGGCGAGAGGTACACACGTACAGGATCGTGAAAAAACCAGTCTTTGACGTAAAACGCGTATACGTGTCGTCAGCGATTTCGCTTTTCATACGAGTATAAGTATCTGCGTGTTCTTGACAACAATTATAGGTTCTGTGTTGTGTCAAAATCGTGACCACCTAATTGACTGCGATTGTAGGGTCTCAATTAGCGGGGCGATTATAACAATTATTTCCATTTCTAACATGACAGCAACTCTGTCAGTTAAAAAACGGGTTTTGTGAAAACAGACTTCTAAGTGGCGTTGCGGGGGATATAAAGGAGAAAAGCGACTCCTCACTGACTGACTAATTACGATATCTCTAGAACTATTCAACCTACAGACTTGAAATTTGGTAGACATGTTCCTTTCATACAGTAGACATCAGCTAAGAATGGATTTTCCGAAATTCGAAACGCAAGGGTCGTTACGGGGGTTAAGTGGCGTTATAAATGATTGTTTCCATGTTTAAACTACTCAATGTACAATTTTGAAATTAGGTAAGCAGATTCCTTTCATACAGTAAAGATCCGCTACAAAATAAGTTTGGGGAAAATCGACCCCTAAGTTGCGTTGTAGGGGCTTAGGGGGTATTATAGACAATTATTTTCCATTTTCAAACTATTTGACGCACTGTCTTTAAATTTGATAAATAGATTCCTTTCGTAGAATAATGATCAGTTAAAAAAACGGGTTTTGTGAAAACAGACTTCTAAGTGGCGTTGCGGGGATTAAGGGGCGTAATAAATAAATATATCCGTTTTTAAACTACTTCACCTACCTGCTTGAAAATTGGTAGGTAAGTTTCTTTAATGGAGTAAATATCCGCTACAAAATGGGTTTTGGGAAAATTGACCCCAAGGGGTGTTGCGGGGGCGGGGGGTTTAAGGGGCGTTATAAATTCCAATTTTTAAGTTATTAGACGTACAGTCTTGAAACTTAGTAAGCAGATTCCTCTCATAGGGTAGAGATCAGCTACAAGATGGATTTCGTGAAAATTGCCCCCAAGTGGCGTTGCGGGACTTAAGGGGCGTTATAGATAATTATTTCCATTTTTAAACTATTAGACGCACATTCTTTATATTTGATAAATAGATTTCTTTCATAGAGTAGAGATCAGCTATAAGAAGGTTTTGTGAAAACAGACCTCTAAGTGGCGTTGCGGGGGATTAAGTGGCGTAAGAGATAAATATTTTCGTTTTTAAACTACTTGACCTACCTGCTTGAAAATTGGTAGGAATGTTTCTTTCATGGAGTAAATATCCGCTACAAAAAGGGTTTGGGGAAAATCGACCCCCAAGGGGGGTTAAGGGCAGATATAAATAATTATTTCTATTTTTCAACTATTAGACGCACAGTCTTGAAATTTGATAAGCAGATTCCTCTCATAGGATAGAGATACACTACAAAATGTGTTTTGTGAAAATTGACCCCTAGGTGGCGTTGCGGGGGTTCAAGGGGCGTTATTGATAAAAAAAATTTGCATTTTTTATTTATTGGAAGCACAGACTTCAAATTTTGCTAAGCAGATTCCTTTCATAGAGTTCAATTCCCCAACAAAATGGGTTTTGTGAAAACAGACCCCGAAGTGGCGTTGCGGGGGCTCAAGTGGCGTTATACGTAACTATCCCCATTTTTAAACCATTAGACGTACAGTCCTGAAATTTGATAAGCAGATTCCTTTCGTAAAGTAGAGAACCGCTACAAAATGGGTTTTGCAAATATCAACTACCAAGTTTGATTTCGGGAGATTAAGAGGCGTAATCGATAAATATTTCCATTTTTAAACTATTTGATCATCCTGCTTGGAAATTGGTAGCCATGTTCCTTTTATGGAATAGAGTTCCTCTAACAAAGAGTAAAACGAAAATTGACCCCTAAGGATAGTTGCGAGGGGTCAAGAGGAGTTACAGAAAAAAAATTCCTGTTTTTAATTGTTAGACCCATATACTTGAAATTTGTTAAGCATGTTTCTTTTGTTGAATAGGGATCCACTAAGAATGTATTTTAAGCAAATCAAGTTCTGGGGGGCGTGCAGGGGTTACTGGGACGTATTGACAAAAAAAGTTCCTTATTTCGAGCTACAAGGACTATAATAATGAAATTTGGTTAGCATTTTTCTTTTGTTGAATTGAAATCCTCTAAGAGCGGTTATTTTGGAAAACGGCTCTCAACGGGATTACGGGGATATTGATAGTAAAACTTTTGTTTTTTCCGTTATATTTAGACTTGAAATTTGGCTTGCATGTTCAATTTACGGAGTAGAGATCCACCGAAAATTGGTTTTGCGGGAATCCCCTTGGTTTTTGGGTTACGAAAGAGTAATTATCATTCTATACTTCAATTTTAGAGATTTTTAGAAAATACAAATTAGATGAGTTTTGCCCTTTTTTTTTTTATCGACAGGTGACAGTTACAGGTATAAGTATATTTTTCAATACACAATCGAATTCTTAATGCAGGACTTAGATATCAATAATTTATACAATAATTAATCAATAATATATAAGCAGTAAAAAATTATAAAACATCATAAAATACCCAGCGAAGCGGGCGGGTAACGGCTAGTATATATTATAATACGCAATAAATTTCTAGTTTCAAACAAATCAGAAAAAATAAAAAAACTATAAACATTTTACTAAATACTGTTTAATTCAAAAATACCCAATTAATTTTATTAATAGATATTTGAATAAAGAAATTCTAAATAGTAAGGATTAAATTTCCATAGTTTTAACAGGTTAATATTATAGATTTATTATTCTTCCTAGATAGTTTTAAATACCCCCAATTTCTAGTTTTAGATAAAATTACTTTTTTTAAATTTATTATAATTTTTAAATCTTATTATCTTAGAGTCTCTAAGATAATGGTAATATGTTTACAGTTCTTATTTTATTATTTCTATTCTTTTCATAGTTTTGCTAAGTGCTATTTTTCAGCCATTTCTTTGTTTTGAATTTGTATCTGGGTCCAGAATCTGGCAATAACTTGTTTATTGTACTCAGATTTAGCGCGGGCTCTGCATTTCTGTATGCAATTTTTAGGTAAGTAACCTTTTTCTCATAATGGATTTAGATTTCCTATCCATTATTTCCAAAAGGGTTTTGCTCAGTATTATTAACAGAAAGGGGGAAGGTTGGCTGGCCAAAAAACATGTTCAACCCCACTTTTATACAGAGAAATTTTTTTAAGGGGAATTTTTTTTGTATACAAGCTGTCCTAAGTCAGCAATGTTGATAATACTGTAGCATCCATTATTTTATATTTTTATATTTAACTCTGTTATTTCAATTTTTCATATCTCCTTTTAAATTCTGTTGTCTAGGTTATCTGGCAATTGCAATTTTTTTAAGTATTAATCATGTTAATTCATATTTCTCTTGTAGAAAAATTTTGATATATATATACATATATATAACCATTGACAAAGTTGTCTATGAACTCTTGTACTTTTGTGTGTGTTTTGAGTATATAATGGATCTATGAATTCCACATATATTATCACATATACTTAATGCAGTACATTTGGTTCGTATTTAATAATACGAAAATTGCATTAATTATTTTGTTAAAAATATTGTTTTAACTATTAATTTAACTAAACAACTATAATACAGTTAAGAAGTTTTATTTTTGACTAACGTATTCCCTTATAAAATTTACTATAAGGTTCACAAAAAGGTAAGCACTATTACGTAAATATATTTCCATTATTACATTTATTTTGCATTTTTTAAGAGATGTCTTCGAACTGGATGCATCTTGTCATTTCTTGATAAGAATGTCGCATTCAATTTTTTTATAGGGACCAAATTTTGCTTCGAAAATTTCTTTCCCCGACATCGAAGAATACTTTAAAAAGTTGAGTGTTCCATTACAATCCATCGAAATGGTGCAAATCGTTGCATTAAATTACAAAATACTCTCTCGATATTTTTATGCAAAAAAAAAGAGAGAGAAAATTGGAATGTCAAAATCAGATCGTGGTGTCTGAAGGGAACAGTCGATACGAAGCAGTCGAACTGTTTATTTATTAAAGTTATGCGACAGCACATCTGCTTTTGAAAATGGCAAGCAGTGACGCAGCATTCGAAAATTGCCCATTCTTCGAAACACCGTTTCGAACATTTAAAGAAGAGAGAGAGAAAAAGACAGAAAAAGAAGAAACGAGCAAACGACATGACACAGCAATATTCTTAAAAGAGACCTCTTCTTTCCACCCCTGTCCCTCCAATCCGAACCAAGAAAACGATAATAAAAAATAAAAAAAAGAAGGAAAGGTACTGAGAAAAAGAATGAAGCAAATTTTGCCTTGGAAGTTTCTTTTTTATATTTTTTCTCCTCCTTAGCTGGCGTTAGAAAAGTGCATTTCGAATTCGAACGAAACCTTTAACTGCAACCTTAACTGGGAGAAAAGGTGGAAGACGATTTCTGAAGAGAACCACGAGGGATGGTGACATGAAGGAGGAAAGAGAGAGGGGGAGGGTTCGACGCCACACACGCGACGTCGAAAATTTTCAATTAGATAGAGTCGTCAGGGGTTCTAACACTTCGTGATTCATCCGAAATATGGAAATTTTCTGGAACCTTGGGAGTTACAGAGGGGGGAAGGGAAGATGCATCTTGCTCTTTATCCACGCAAACTCCTCCCTTACCTCCTGGGACGGCGCAGGGAGAAGAGAAGTGAAATGATGAGGTGAAGGAAGGTGCGAAAAATCCCCTTAAGAAGACACGCGGTAAATTTCGGAGAATAGTGCAGGGTGAAGATGATGAAGAGGGAATTCTGGGAAAGATTGCAATATTTAGAACGATCTTCTTTTTCCTTTTTTTTCCTGTCATTATTTTCTTTTCGGGAGAAAAATCAATCATGGGAAATCGAAATGGATCTTTTTAAAAGGGAATTTTCACCACATCGTAGGGCTGTCAAGTACCAGAGGCTATTAGTGTATTTCATTTTGTGTGTTTCGTTTGAGGTAATAGTAACGAAGTGAAAAGCAATCACTTTACTGAGTTTTCTCCTGCTTTTTCTGCATTTTGAATTAAATATGTTGTATATCAAGGTTCGGAAACCTTTTAGCTTTGGCGTACCAAACTAATCCACAAATATGATTCAGCGTGCCAAACATAGGACATTTTTTTAAACAATTCTATTTCCAATATAACGCATAACATAATAAATAAACTTCATAAAATGTGACTATTGTTTCAAAAAAATAAAAAAATTAAAATTATACACATATTATGTATTTTTGAAAACATATTTATTAAAATAAAAAATAGACAATATAAAATGTAAGTATATTTCCCTTCATTATAGTTCGTAATAGTATTATAGTAAATACAAATTTTAATTTATTATAGTATTCTAGTAAAGAAAAGAAAATTTAATTCAATATAGTGTTAAAGTAAATAAAAAATTTAATGGAAACCCAGTGCTGCACCGCCTTACTTTCATATTGTAAAATCAGGGTTGTAATTTGGAACTTTCAATTTGACATGTTTCTGAGCATTTATTTGTTGAACAATTTCTTTGAGGACTCGAAATATTTTTCATATGAGGAAAGATTTTTTACTTAGATATGTAGAACCAAAAGCGGAAAGCAGAATACATGCAATTTTCTCTCTTCGAACAATTAAATCTCTCCAGCAATGACATTCAATAATTCACAAAATAGCTGTAAATTTATCTTTACAGTTAGTTATCTTTCAGATTTTTTCGTAATTTTGCAAATGTCCATAATTTTGGAAACGTTTGTCAAATGAAGTCCATTACAAATCAGTCAACTTCCATCCACTCAAAAATTAACAAATTTATTGACAAGTGCAGAGTACCACTAAAAATTGTACAACGTGCCACTTGTGACATACGGGCTATAGGTTGTGACCCCTGTTGTAAAATATCGTAAATTCCTAAATGCCTTAGAAATGCTTGTGCTTAAATTTGAAAGCAACTAAAAAGGCGAGATTTTTTTTCACTGACACACATGTTTACTTTATTCCATACAGAGAATATCGTTCTTTTTTTCAGTAAAATGTCTTCAAACTTGGAAAAAGATAACTGAAATAAAAAAGGAACTCATTTTAAATTACTGACCCCCCCCCCTCTTTGTTACGGTAGAATTTAATTAAACGGGGGGGGGAATTCAAAAAAAGAAGGGAAATGAACTTGAGTTAAAATTTTGATGTAGATTACATTATTGGATATAAATAACTAGTTTGTTACAATTTGAAAAAAAAAACTTTATTTTTCATCTGAAAAATGTATTGTTAAGAGCATTATAGTCTGATTTGTTTCATATTTAATTATTTAATATAGTGTTTCTGAAATCTAGATTATAATTCTGAATTAACAATTCCATTAACAATCTCGAAGAAACATAAAAACCGTTAATAAAGCTGTTGGATAGCATATTCTCTGAAGGAATTTTCAAAGATTTCTGAAAATTCTGTACCTAGTATTTTATAAAACTAATTTTTTTTAAAATTTTGAACATTCTTAAAATGATGGTTATGACTTGTCGTTTGTTAAACTTCTACCGTGCATGTAATCATACAATTGTTCTAGGAATACTTATTCTATAATTTACTTAAATGCGGTATTATTGTATTTCTATCAAGTATACGCTTTATTAAGATATTATTTCGTTTTTTTTTTTTTATTCTAATGTGTCAAATTTCAAGAAAAGAAAATTAAACGAAGAAAAATAAAAGATTTAATGAAGAAAATGGGAGTTAAATTTTTTTCTCTTATGTGAAAGATTAAAATGGTACGTTTGTTGGGCGATACCATTTAAACTATTTTTTTTTTAAAAAAATGCTTAAACATTATTTGACGCACAAATAACAAAAAATCTTCAATTAAGAATGTGAATCTGAACAAACTGTACTTTGAAACTTCTAAAACGTAAAACATCATCAACAAGCGTCGTTCAGAGCTTTTGCAGACTCCTTATAACAAAGGCCTAAATACAATGGAGCCTCTATTGGTAAGAAAGTTTTTCCCACCTCTGTTATATATTAATATACACTTTGATCAAAATGTAAAATTAATTTCTTTTTATACTATAATTACATTATATTTTTAATTATGCGATTATTTATAAAAATTCTCTAACTCTGCTTTGATTTTCCCATTAAAAGAATATTGATTTGATTAAAAATTGAATTACTCAATTAGCACACATTATTTATATCATGATTAGAGATATGCAAAAATCAATGAGTCGTTTTATACAACGGTTGTCATCCATGTATGATAAGCAGATTTATTAATAAATAAAGTAAGTGCTTAAAAACATCTCAGAAATCCTACGTTGTAATTTTATATTTTATTTTTTTAAATGTGAGCGTCATGATATATCAAATAAGGAAAAGGCACGATTTGATAACGAGTAATTCAAAACAGCCGAGAATATTTTTTTTTTCTTAACGAAGTAAAAATCCTTATCATTTCATCGAATGTTTTTGACATTCAACACCACAAAAATAGCAATAAAAAAAATCTTTTAACTCAGCTTTCGAGTTTCCGAGAAAAATGCAGTGATAATGTAGTGTCATCAAACATATTTTTAAGATGTAAGTCAAGTTCAAGGGCAAGAGATGTAAACGGAAAATCGACATGAAAACGTATAAACCGCTGTCAGAAGTGGAGGAAAACAAAAACAAAGATTAGTCTATAATGCGTTAATAGATGGCGCTGCTAGATCATATTAGTGTAATATTTTTAATCCGGCATTGTGTATGATGAAGCATGTTTTCCCCCCTGTGTTGTACAGAAAAACCCGAACTCGCGCGCGAAAATGCTCCTCGTGTGAAATATCCCAATCTTAGCGTTATAGTATGATTATGCATTGTCGAGAAATTGGAATAATTTATTTTATTATTCTAATTTTTTTTTGCTTAAACCGGTCAGTTTTTTCTAACATGAATTTAGTTTCATATTATACTTTCCATTAATGCGCAAAGGTGACTTTTAGCTTAAAATATATGAATTGAATACTAATATATTTTAAGTATACTGCTTGATAAAAGCATATGGGTGTTCTCATTACAAGAAATTATGTTTATCGGGTAAAGTGTTCTCATTCTTTAGAATACGATGAAAAGATACAAAAAGAAAGTACAAAGATAATAACTTTTTAGAGTAAGAAATAAAATATAATTCGTAGCAGTTATCAACAAACCAATGATCTCAAAGGAAAGCGAAAATTGAAATTAATATTTTTTTCCAAAAATTTTTCCATTCATATAAAGTAAATTTGGAATTGCTAAGTAATAAAAGTTCAGTATCCAAATTAGAATTTTTTAAAAATGGAAATCTGTAAAAATTTCTACAAAAACCAAAAAACTTTTAAGAGATAGTTAACTAAATTATAAAAACGTAACAAAATTATCCAAGGAAACCTATATAGGATAAAAATTAAGAATTTGTTTTAAAAATACTGGATGGTATTCAATGAAATACCCGTATGACAAATATTAAAAAGAATATTTACTGAAATAGGACAAGTGTTTCAAATGAAATAAACAAATTTAAAGAGATTTACTCATTTTTAAGAACACTTTATTGGTAAATATTTATTGTAATAAAATGATTCTTAAGTCATTTTACCTAAAATAGCCAAATTCACTTTTCCCACTCAGGACAAAATCATTCAGTCATATCATTTGCAATTTGCAATATTTATGCAATTGATTTTACAAATCAGTTGCAAAAATAATTATTGTTTATACACTAAGAGCAAACGATTTTTTAAACGAAAGTATTATGTTTATAACTAACGAAGAAATTAAAAGAAAATTTTAAATCAATCCACTAAAAGATATTTTAATAGCTACTTTACTTTGAAAAGTAATCACGATGACGAATTTATACGTTAGCATATGCAATAGTTCTTTCAAATGGCTCATTAAATTTTATATCTATGCATTCAAAAGTTGGTTGTGGAAGGTATTGTTTTTCTCAAAAACTAATAACAATTTGATACAATTAAATTAAAACAAATTAAGAGTTTCATTTTGTCTTAAATATTGTTTCTTATCCTCTCGTCCAATTTTAAAGGGGGAAAAATTGGTATTCAAAATTTACCTGTTCCAATCTCCTGATCTTTTTCCGTAAAAAAAGGACTTGGTTTATTGAGTCGAAGTTTTCTATTTTCCTTCTTTTATCTATTAAATAGAAAATATAATATTTAGAAATTTAAATGATTTTTCTATTAAATACGATAATAAATAAGATTACAGGTAAAATAATTAAACTTCTGTACAGCATTTTTAATTAAGAATTTCTTATGCACATATAAATGTATGTTGGTTATAAAAAAGTAATCCAGAGCAAATATTTCGGTCCATTTTCTAAGCTTCTACGTTACATACCTTATATTTATGATGTAAAAGCCTGTTATATATTAAATAGCACTATTCAGTTTACGGTAGAGCATCTCCTCGACTTTTGACCAGTGGCCGAGGTAACGAAATGGTCATGGTCGCCAACTTACTCAGTCGAGGAATCAGTGGCGTAACGGAGAATATAAGTCAAACCCCCCTGCAAAATGGGGTTTGTGGCCCCAAGCCTATCTTATAAAGGATTACGTACATGGTGTCAGTCAGGCTTTGGGCTCTCTAAAGCTACAGGGCCCTCCGCTAGCGGGGGTTGCGGGGGTGTACGTTACGCCACTGCGAGGGAATCTTGTCCTGTTGCCACGAGAAATTGCCTTGCAGAGGGGGAGTGAATGAATATTAACGTCACACTGTTCAGCTTCACGAGGGCTTTTGGAGACGGACCTCGTAATTTTGAACCATGGTCAAGTGACGTCCATGCAGAGGGGATGATGCACGTTAAATTTGTAAGATAGTCTCAAACTCCTCCCTTTGGCGTGGATGGTGTGGAAGTTTGGAGAAAAAGGGGTCCATCCATAGTGGTCCTTGAGCAGACGCTAATAAGAATTTTGACCAAGTTCTTTTTAAACTAATTGGTCGTATGTCAGAATTATGTTTTCCTAAAATGTTTTCATTCAATGGTTTGTGTTGTGTATAAAATAGAAGAATTCAATCTTTGTGTGTACACCTAGTGTATACATATTTTATTGCATGCATTATTGTTTTAGTTATTTTATTTATTTATTTTTTACCGTTGTAAGTATAAATAGTCGCAAGTTGTGGATATGATGTCTTTTTTACTTGATTCATAGTGGAATTTTAAGAACATTCCAAAAAGTCATACAGATATTCTTATTTTCTTAAGTGTAAAATTTATTTTATATTTTTACACCCGCATTTAATTTTATCTGTATATATCTGCGTCTAAACATAAAACAAATGTTAGCCTATTTTACATTTCTGTTGCCCTTAAAACACACCAAAGTAAACTCCACTTCAAAAGACAAGTAACTATCAAGTAAAAATAATATATTAGTGTAAAATAGCACTTTATGAGAAAGAAATAGACTTAGCCTCCATGATTAACAATAGGATTTGTTTGACATATTGAATTATTACAATTCTTTACGGAAGCTAAATTATTTCTCCAGCACCGAAAAATAACCAGGTAAAGAAGGCTTATTAAAAATTCTTTTCTTTATTGGAGTTCCTAGCAGTGCCTCGAGTAATTTCAATTATAAAAGCATTTCTTCACTTCAATTTGCTGTTTTTTTCTTTCTCTTCTTCTTTCACATCGGATGAAAACTATCGATCTAGAGAGAGAGAGAAGTAATTTTTCAAGAAAAATATCACAGTTCAAAGAATGTTTTCAAAAACACCGCTCTCGAACTAATTGGCAATTGTTCGTTAATCCGTCTAAAATCCAGTTGTCAAAGTACCGCCTCCTTTTCGAACAAAAGAAAATCATTTCTTTTTCATTCTTCTTCTTCAAAAATATACTTTTTTTTTGTTCCATTTCGAACAAAAAAACATTATTTCCATTTTCTTTTTAATGAGAAGCACCCGAGGGTAAAGAGAAAGAGAAAAGGTTTTTCTTCTGAAAAGTTTCTATTAATAGGGAAAGAAAAAGTTTCATGCAACGTGAAAGAGAGGAAACCAATAATATTAATTGTAGTTCCTTTTCAATTTCAAAAATTCGACCAATGGTGTTCAGGAGATGACGTCATCGCCCAGGCCAATGCGATTGGTGTGTGCGTTATGGCCCGGCGCATAACGCGCACGATGAATTTTAAGACTGCGTAATTCGAGGTTTAAAAAAAAGCAACAATTACCGAGGCCAACGTACTCGGGAGTACGCAGTTTCCCCATATGGATCGTAAATCTGGAGAAAAATAGAAAAGGACAAGGGTAAATTGAAAGGAAAGTTGCGACATCCACTGTTTTATGGGGTTCTGCGACATAGACATTACATAAGCTACTCAATGTCAAGGAGAAGTTCGGTAAATATGCGAAATGCTCATTCCAACAATTATTCTGACTTACTAATATGCAGATTCTTGGAATATATGAAGTGATATTGCTTTGTTACTTTGTCCTTCGCGGGGTTTAATGGGGCTAATAGATGTTAATGGGGTTCTATATTTTGTTCTTTAAATACACAAACATTTTGTTCTTATTATTCGTAAACATTTGTTATCACAGTTACAGTTTTAATGCGTTTAATTACGTAAATACTGTTTTCAATCTAAAATTGTCATACAAATTGAAGATTTGCTTAAAAATATTTTTATTTATATAGGTTGTCAATGTATGCCCATTACTGCACACTATATTTTTAAAGGGCTAGACCACTCGTGAAAGCAGAGCAGATGAATTACAAACTTCATTTTTGAAAATATGTACTTGATCGAGTAGTAAGAAACAAAGCAATTGAGCGACAAAACAGATGAGAACTTTGAATAAAGACTGCAGTTCTGATTTACCTGCAAATTCACGCTGGCTGCGGTTGCCTGGTGATCAAGATCTCGAGTTCGTGGCCAGTATGTCATCATGAGTTGGAACCCTAGTGCCTCTGACAACCCACCGTGTAGAGGGGATGATGCACGTTAAATCTGTTGGAATTTAAAGTCCCCGCCCTTTCGTGTGGTGTGGTAATTTGAAGATTGAGAGCGCCAGCTCAGGTGACGTCCTCGACACTTGATCGTGGTTCAAAATAATGAGGTCCGTCGACAATAGCCCTCCTGTTGCTTTAGAGCCGGGATGGGCATTACGTCGATCGCAATTGACCGGTGGACCGCCAAGACAATTTGGAGTGACTACCTGAAGATTAGCCGTTAGTAGTAATTGTATTTGGAAATATTTAAGATTGGCTTACAGTACGCAGACTAAGTCTTCTAATGACTATAATTAAGAGAACTAACTCTTTAGATGAAAATCTTTTATTTTTAATGTATTTTGAATTGTCTGATAACAAAGGCAGCATTAGATATTATTATATTTGTGTCTATTATTATTATGTTTGTATTTTGCGTTTTGCTTTAAAAGCGGTTTGAAAAAAGTGAGTTTTTCATTTTATTTACGTAGGTAAGTACATATTCCGTATTTATGATTAAGTTATAATAAATATTGTTGACTTTTTCCTTACCTCACCTCACCTACGACCCTGGGCAGTGGTAGCACTCGTGAATTTTTCAAAGGGTGCGCGGTGGTCCTGGGTCGAATGTTTACCATTCTCATGTCCTACCACAATACGCTACCAATGCGCCTTTTTTTCTTTCATTTTGTAGATTGTCGGGAACAAAGAACAATAAGAAATAAATTATTGAACAAATAATTAGCTTCAATAAAAAAAATTATTAGTAACAAATACTTAATTAAATTTTACGTACTATACGCATGGGATAAAATCAATAGAAAAAAATCATGGGCTATGGAGAAGGATCCGGACTTGTGGACTCCCCCCCCCTTTGTGTGTGCCACTGATACTGGGTGGACCGCAACATCTTGAAAAAATTAGAAGTAGCCCGTACCCTGGAAAAGTCTGCTCACCCCTGCGTTAGAATGTGATGTTAACACCAGTGGCATAACGTACAAACCCGCATCGCCGGGGAGGGGGCAGGACGCTAGGGGACCCAAAGCCTTACTTTGCAGGGGGCCCTAATATTTTCCGTTACGCCATTAGTTAACACATTCTCGCACATTCACTCATCTGAAATTTCATAGCATAGTCTTGTATAAATTAATTTATTTATGCAAGAAATTTCGTTTGATGCACAGTAGGAATTTTTCTCTTTTATTTTGCATTCAAGAATTCTTTAAACATTTTGTTCATTTGAATGAAAATATTCCTTTAATTTAAAAATATCTCATATTCCTTGTTATGCACAAAAAAAGTAATAAATAGGTTATTTTTTTAAATTCACGTGCCAATCCTTTTCATATTACCCAAGTTATCTATTTTCATAAATATTTATCTTTAAATTGGAGAATTTCAAAAACTTGTATCAACAAATTAAGTTACGGAAATTTGTAAAACGCAATACTGCAATAAAGCTCTTTCTGATAAGCCAGCGTCAAGTTTCGTTAATTTCGAAATTTACGTTGGATATTGGATTTTCGGATTTGATATTTAGATGAAAACAAAAAGAAAAAATAAATTACATCAGCAAGCTTTCTCTCAGAAATTAATCGACATTTTACCAATCTTGGAATTTTTGAAAATTTTATAACTTCCACATAATTGGTGACAAATAGATTCAATCCAGTGGCCCACACAGGAATTTTTCAGGGGGGGGGGGGGGTTCAGGGTTTGAACGTCCATTATCTATGTCAACTTCTATGAAAGTTTTCAATATAACAATATTTAAAAGAAATGGTTTTCCCAAAAGGATTAGAAGAAGGCTCGCGGATAAACCCATTACAAAATGTTCTGGTTATACATAATACCAAATACAGTAGAATGCGCAAGGTTGGGGGATTTGGGGTTCAACTCTTCCTATACAACAATAGATTTTTAATTTTTAGCGTCAAGATTACGTCTCTGTGGATACTTTCTATTTTAAAAATAATATATATATATACCCCCTTCCCTATAAAAGTAGCATATGTGCACCATTATTTAAATATATAGATAACGAAAAAAATCAAAGCAAACAATTCTTTTTCATTCTCGCTTAGAATCGGAAAAGAACTTGACAAACGGAACAATAGTTTTATCAAAATATTTATCTAAAATTTTCTCACTTCGATTTCGCATGCACGGGTCAATTTCCCTTATAAAAGTCTTCCGGTACAGCATCTGTCTTTTAAGTTATTTACGAGTTTTTTCCGAAACCGATTCCATGTAATCGCCAAATAGTCCGTAACGGAGCAGCATTCTAATGCAAATTAAAATCAAATAAAATGTTTAAAAAATATATCTTACAAGACCTTTAATACACACACAACAACCTTACAGAAATACAAATCCAAGCAAACATCCTTCATCTCAATCCCGCTGTCGTAAGACAAACCTCACTGATTTGTTACACCGTTAACCTCCAAACTGTAAGAGAAAAGATCGTTTGCTTTTATATTAAAGACTCGCTGCTGCCACTCGCATGAGAAGTAATTCGTTTAATTTCGAATTCAGCCGCACAGCAACTCGATAAAAAGAGCGAACCCAAAGGTGAGGGGTGGGTCCGCTTTAAATTTGCATTAATTGAGGGAATTTGCATCCGCTTTTGTGGTGGAGGAATAATTCAACCTCCAGCACCAAGTGATTAAAGGAATAGAAGAGCGGGTATTAAATATGCAGTGTAAACAATTTGCTTTGCGTACGAAGACAGTTTGGGAGGTTATTTATACTCATGTTCCGACACTCAGGTAGAGGTGATTTTCTTTGTAGGTGCTCTTAAAGGGGAAATAATTTTTCTCCCCTGCTTTTCCTGTCAATATTTATTGTGCCACTACGAAATGTTGTGTATAGTCTCAATTAACGATTTCTCAGATTCGCGGGCTTTTTTTATTTGTGTTCTATTTTTCGATTTAAAGTTGAGGTTGGACGCAGGATTTGCTGCTGAAGTCAATGGCAATGTATTTCTACCGGGTAAATTAATTTTTGTTAAAATATGAATAGAATTATTTTCAATTTGGGGTTAGCTTGATTATATAATTAAAAGTTATTTTCTGGAATTCTGGGGAATTAGGACGCATTAAAGTTGTGTTGCTGTCTATAGATGGTTGTCGACGATATTAAATCCGAAAGTTAAACATGCGCAGAATAATACCACTTACTATAAAATCATTAAGGAATTATTATTTTTTTAAAAGAAGGCGCACACAAGGGGGTCCTGGGGGTCCGAACACCCCCCAAAGCCCTTGAGTTTTTTTCGATTGATGATAATCCGATATATATATAACTTAAAATTTAATTAAGCGGATGTAATTAACTATTTATTTTATAAATTAATGCTAATTATTAATTTAATAATTTATTTTTTACTGTTTTTTGTTAACAAAATCGACAAAATCAGAAGAATCAATTGGTATTGTCTTCAGGAATGATAAGAATTGGGAGAATTTCGACCATGGACTCCCCCCTTGAAATATTTTTGTGTGCGCTACTGACTGTACCTACTAAATGATAAGGGTTATTATAAACAAACTTATTCAAGAACTGCTTATAAAAATGAGATTTTGTCATTGTGTCTCCAGTAATTTAAACTCCCACACAAAATCAGAAAGGAAACCTTTAAATTACCGAATAATGGTGAATTTGGTATTATATCTAAAACATAAATGACTATGTAAGTATTACATCGTATTCGATGCTCCAACAATATTAAGATGTAAAGTATGGGTTTTTGATGATACCCCCAAACCCAAAGTGGTGAAAAAAACAGGGAGCAATGAAAAAATTGATGCACGCCGTTTTCTTTAGACATGTAGGACTGGTCGAACAATCTGAAGCAGATATAGTTACAGCTAACTACTAACTAACACACTTCTAAGTGTTCTCTAAAAATTATTCCTAAACTGAAGATTAGAGAATCGGCACTTCTCTATGATAGAGTATCACCTCCTTTGAAAAGTTTGACAAAAGAATTTCTTGAGTTAAAGCACATAGCATAGAACATTAAGCATAAAACATCTTCTCTAATCTCCTGTTTTTTCTATTTGGGATTTAGTGACAATTTTTCAACCTAAAAACACTATACGAAGATCGTTTTCTTTTTGTAGATGGGTTCACGAGGTGATAAAAGTATATTTTTCATCGATTAAAAAGAATAAATGATTTTGAAAAATTCAACTACAGAAGCTCATCAATGTTGGAAGAACTACTTTTAATACTTATTAAACTTATTTAGTTTAACTTCTAACATTTAGACGTATCAGAAAAATTTCACAGAGCGACTTTTGTATAGTTAAAAATATTATAAAATTTACAGTACGGAAATACAACACAGCAGATTTTTATAAAGAAAAAAAATGGATTGATCCAAATAGATACGAATTGTATATTAAAAGTTTTTTAAAAACAGTGGATGTTATGGTTATTGCAGCAATTCTCGATCTGAAAAAGCAAATTGATTTTTAAGGTGACTGGCTACTTACGGAACCAGATTTTGCAAAAGCGCACAAATGAATACTTTTTTATTTATATATTTAGAGTAACTTGTGGTTTAGAATATACATATAAAATTGTTTTAATTATATTATTACCAAAAAAATTATTTAAAAGCAATTTTTTGTCAAAAAAAATGAAAAAAAAAGAACATTTTCAAAACATTCTTCCATTGTGAAAAATATTCTATATTAATATATTTTGCTTATGTATAGATATATCTTCTGTACAGAAGTATTTTTGAAATGTATAATTTAGGAGTGGATTTATTCATATTTCAATACATCAGAATAGAAAAATTTTAACAAAAAATACCAGTTATTTCTATTGATCGTAAATCTGAAAATAATGTAATTTTTTTAAGAAATTTTTTTAGTTCAGGCTCTGAGAGAAATCTTAGCTATATATATATATATATATATATATATATATAGGCTAAATATTATTATTATGGAAGCATTTTTCATGAAAGGAAAAGGTCATCTTTTCTTCATTATTTGACAAAAAATTGCTTTTAAATCGTTTTTTCTTGTAATAATATTCGTAAACAATTTTATATGTATAATCTAATTCAACTGACATTTAATATCAAAAGCATTATTCATTTATACACTTTTTGAAAACCACAGTTCCGAACGTAGTCAATGGGCTAAATTCATGTGACGTCATAGTCACATGATAATGAGAGCCACGTGTTTTTAGCCAATCATTTCAAAAACTTATGTGACGTCATAGTCGCACGATAAAAGCAATCGTGTGTTTCCAGCTAATCAGTTCATGAACTTCGTTGTTGCCCCAATTTTTGATCTTTTCAGAAATTTTCTCTTAAAAAATACAAAATTATCAACAACAATAATGTTCATATGTAGATAAAATGCGTTTTATTTTTAAAAAAAACATGCGTAAATAAAAAAAAAACATTTTAATTTTAACATCTTTTAAAGAAATTTTTAATAACATTTTTACTTAATTATAAAATTTGAAATTTTACCCAAGTTTTACTAATAGAACAACAAATACAATTAGTTTGATGTCTGTTTTGAATTCAATGGTGAAAACGTGTTTGTCATTATCACGTGACCGTCATGAATTGAGCCCATTGTCTTAACACTTTGGGAAGTTAAAATTTAAGTACTTTGTCTGGCAACTGCTTTTTCTTTTGCTACGTTTTTTTTAATGACATAAAATATGTGCCACTTCCATCCTTAATCGTAAATATATTCCAAATTACTTTATACTATTATTCAACTCATGTAAAAATACGCTTAAAAGTGAAAACTCTCAATAAATCAAAACTGAAAATGGTTAAAAAACATGATTTGATTTAGATAAAAAGTAACATTTTTCTATGAAAATATATTTCGGATTATTTTAAATCCCTTCGGCTTCGTAATAACAGAGTGCACAGTGCTAATGCGTGAGAGATGGTTATTTTTTTTTATTTCCAACCAATTTTTTACTAGTTTCTCTATTATTCACCACATTTTGTAACGCTTCGTAAGATGTCATGCTTCGTAACGCCTCCGACGATCGTAATGTCTTCATCAACGTTGAGAAAAATCGAAAAATTTTGGTAATGCCCGTATTAGTTGAAGACTATCTGATTTTTTAACCAGATTCAAATCTCACCATTGAATATGTATGAAATCGAAAGAGGTAATTTTAACCACAGCTAAAGAGCTGAGGGCGGGGGGGGCGTAAGACGAAGTTGGAGCGAATGGATACAGAGAGTTAACAAAAAATATTAGGCATTTTGCATCTGCTTATAGCTACGTGCGATGCTATTTGATTAAATTGAGATTTGAAAGTTTTCATCCTCTTCCCTTCCATTTATATTTCACTAGAGTAAAGGTTGACAAACCGCAGCTCGAGAGCCGCATGTGGCTCTTTGCATAGATGATTGTGGCTCTTCTGACTCTGAGTCATCAGAAAAAATAACTATGTGTACATTAATTATAGTTTCACTTTTTTTTTTTCCTCATCATCTATATTTTCATATACATTCAAACATTTGTGACTGGCTTAAGGTATCCGACTACTTGCGACAACTTTAAAAAAAAATGAAGATATGGGGATTTTTTTTGTTGGTTTTAGATTTTTTTAGTACATTTTAAGAAAAAATATGCTAAAATTAAGAAGATAAAAAGAAATTATTATTACTAAAATGGGAAAAAAATGGGTAAGAATTGACAAAAAATAACATAAACGCGTCCCATTCTGTCCCAAAAGTTTATGAACAAATTTTCAATTCTGATGTGTTGCTATGTTATTCATTTTTAAAATGACCTTCAGGATAAGAGATATTTTAATTTTTACAAAAACTAGAGCACTTTATCTCAGCTATTATATGAAATTGCTTTAAAAAAACAGTGATTATATTAACATGAAGGGCTGTAAATTTTGTAACAAAACAGTGATTGATAAATCTGAATGTTAAAACACTTCTACTATTATACAGAGCATACACAAAAAATTTCAGTTAATTATTTTCAAAACTTGCTTAGCAATCGGCTCTGGCCCCGTTTGAGTATTAAAAAAAAAACATTTCGAGTAACACGCGTTTTAAAGTATGACATCTTGCTTAAATTAATACCATCTGTTTTTACTAAAATACTTGTAGTTTTTGTTTGTACAAATTTATTCCATATTAGTATGTTTCATATTAGTATGTTTCCTTTTAGCATGTTAAAAACGATTTATATAACAAAAATAAATATAATATCGTGCTCTTTCTGTGTAATATCTTAATTATAAATGCATTTTAATGCAGAATTCTAATGTAAAACCCACTCCCGTATTTGCTTGCCAAGAAGCTTTAAAAAAGTAAGATGATAAATTTTTTTATAATTATACAAATTACGATACATTTCAATTTTCTTTACAAATGTAAATAAATCTTTTGAATTAATCTGAACTTTTTATAAAATTACCATACAAGTGTTCGAGATTCCTTTTAGTGCGAGTGAATTATTTTGTACATTGAACATACTAAAATAAATGTAAAAATTCGAGAGAAAAAAAAGATTTTGTTTAATTCTTATAAAGCCCAAAAGTACAAGCCCCAAAGAATCTAAGGTAAACCCTAAAAGATACAACAGATGAGGAAGCATTCACGATTGTATTGTACTTTCCTAACTTCCACACCATATCTTGTGACAAACTCGAGGTCACCATTCAACATATATCAGTCCCATTAATACTCAGGATGACTTTGGGGAATTATGCATTTGATTTTTTTCAAACAAAAATAGAATACTTTTTATTTTCTTAATAGCATGAAAAACTGATAAAAAAAATAACGGTATATTTAGTTGCTATCAACAATTCTGATTTTGGTGGTAGACATTTTAGTAAAGTATCACCAATTTGGAGGGGGGGGGGAGGTTTCCTGAACTCATTATCAATTAATGTGATTTATTCAATCATTTCGGATATTTCTGAACTCTACTGCGTAACCATGGCAATACTGAGACCAGGATTCGAAGCGTTCGCTACTGAAATGTTAAATTCTTGAGTGACCAAGGGTACCAAAATTTTTCGACTTTTCAGCTTTATTGTTGTATGATATGGCAAAAGATAAAGATTTATTCCCTTTTCATCTTTTATATTAATTTCCCCTTAATTCTTATTTTGCATATCCGAGTAAATATAATAAATTCTTCCTGGGCAAAAAAAAGTCTTGTGAGGTAAGAGGATGTGAAGAATAAATGATATTCCCAAGTTTACAGGAATTTTTCAAAGGGTGGGGGCTCCAGGGTCGAAAGCCCACCATTCTCGTATCATGCCCCAATACGCGCCACCCAACATATTCTTTTGATTTTGTCGATTGTAGGGAACAAAAAAACAGTAAAAAATAATTTATTGAATAAATAATTAGCATTAATTGATAAAATTAATTTTTATAACCAATATTTAATTAAATTTTACGTATTTTACACATAGGATTATAATCAATCGAAAATGGGGGACCCCCCACCCTTGTCTACGCCACTGTTCTCAAGCTTTTCAATGCGTATAATACACCAACACCGATTTTATTTTTAATCGAAGATATTTTCTTAATATAACACGATTCTTAAGAAACCTAAATAAAATGACAGTCCATTTCGGATATCAAATATGAATTCGCTTATTTTTCACCGACTTTTAAACTCGTGAATGTGACACGACATGTACTTGATAAAAAAAAATGTTCTTTATCTGTCACATAGGGTCACCCTCTTCTCAACTCGACGATTGGCATGCTTTCTGATGGAGTCGCGAAAAAGACGAGTCAAACGAGGCGTGTGCGCAACAGCGTCAACGGGACGCCTCTGTTCTTGCATTCACGACCGGATTACGCAGCCATCAAATTTTCCGCAACGTCAAGTCACAAAAGGCGACACGCACCCCCGTGTCGGAGGGTGGTCCACACCTACCCCCTCCTATCCCCTTCTGTAACGATGAGGGGGGATGGGAAAAAGGAAACGCGCACTGATACACTGGGGCACGATGGGTTCTCTCAATATTTGTGCTCCCTCTCGTATGAAGGTCATTGGTCATCAAGGATGCGTTTCCCTATCAGGATTGGTGGAATAATTGTGATGATTTTTAGAAAAATGACACACTTCCAGGCTGTAGATCTGCAAAATTCGTCTACGTGATGAGCCCTGATGACTCCACTTCTGAGTCTAAGAAATTGCAGAATGAGGGGGCATGAATAAGTGCTTATTAACGTCACACTTAAAGCAACACGAGGGCTATTTGTGACGGACATTGTAATTTTGAGATACGACTCAAATTACATGGACAACTCTCCTAATTTGCACACCACACCAACGTGAGGACTTACATAGCGGGTCTTCATTGTGATCAGTATTCGAACACGTTACACGACAACCCCAGTCAGTGGCGTACACAAGGGGGGTGTCTTGGGGGTCCGGACACCCTCTCAAAGCCCTTGAGTTTTTTTCGATTGATGATAATCCTATATATATATATATATAACGTAAAATATAATTAAGTAATTGTAATTAACAATTTATTTTATTAATTAATGCTAATTATTAATTCAATAATTTATTTTTTACTGCTTTTTGTTAACAAAATCGACAAAATCAGAAGAATCAATTGGTGTTGTCTTGAGGTATGATACGAATTGAGGGACTTTCGACCATGGACCCCTGCCGCTTTGAAAAATTTTTGTGTGCGCAACTGACTCCAGTCACTAGTTCGTGACCATGACCACTAGGCAGTGGCACGCACAGGAATTTTTCAAGGTAGGGTAATTACATTTTACGTATTATATATATATATATATATAGGATTATAATCAATCGAAAAAAAATCAAGGGCTTTGGGGGGTTCCGAACCCGGGGACGCCCCCCCCCCTTGTGTGCGCCACTGCCACTAGGGTACTAAAGCCACAGGGAAGAGATGACACCCTTAGACTATAAAATTTTATTTAAGAAACATTCGATTTTTGGACATATCACAGGAATGTGAAATTATAACACATATGACGTTTTTCCGCGAATCATTAGAATTTGCGAATTATTTTTTAATTTCATTTCTTTATTACAAAAAGTTTCAGGGATATTTATAATATACCAAAGAAGCAAATTATTTAAAATAGTTCTAAATGACTTTTTTTCTCCTTTTTGGGAGTTTTATTGATTTTTCAAACTCACACAAGAGCATTTCAGTTTGTTTCCCTAATTCTTCAAATATCACAAGCTTTTCAATTTGGCGAAGGAAATATTAAAATTTACATCTTGGAGATTGATAAGACCCACAATAGATCCCGTTCAAGTTTTCAGGAGCAAAATCTTCAGTGAGTTTTTATTTATTTTATTAGTATTTCATTGGAGTTCTGCAATTAGAAGAGTAGTTCCACATAATGAGCTTTTAAATTAAAAACATTTCAGAATTATTACCATTTTTATAGGCTTTGGATTTAAGTTCCTGTGGTATATCATATAAAGGATATTTGATGATAATCTCTTGTCAACTGAGCTACACGTTTTGATTTCGTGATTCCGTGACAGATTTAATCATTGTTGAAATCATTCTTCTCAAAAAGATCCCCAAGTTCTCTGGTGTATTCATCGAATTTTGATTATTCGTTTTCTTATATATAAACGAAGTATTCAATCTTAGTAAAGATTATTTGCAAAATATTTATCATTTTGTAATTAATACTGTGTAGAATTCAAATATCGAGACCATCTCAAGTATTCGATTTGAAGCAATGTTTTTAATTGTTCGATTTGATTCTACAACAACGAATTTCTTATTATAATACAAACGATTAAATTTTGATTTTCCTTCCCCATAATTAATTCTATTTTTGTTTTTCCTCTTCTCGTATTTCTTTTTGAAAAAATAAAATAAAGGAACAAATCAATCGTTTAAAATACGACAGCTTGGCGAGTTTTAAGCAATCCGATTCAGTGGAATGGGAAGATAAACTGAAAATACAAAACATTTCGTTCCATCTTACATGCTGTTTTATTTTTAAATACCTGAGCATAAATATAATTATCCCAACCCCTTTAAAACACGCATCCACCACCTAATTTTACTAAACTTCACAAAACTGACATCTTTATAAAAGCTGTCCAGCGAGATACTCCTTTACTACTTGCCCCTTTCGCCAACTGTCAAAGAAGGAAAACCTCAAAACGCACCATATTATCAGTCCTTAAAAAACATTCCTTCTCCATACAAAAGGTAAATGTGGGTGTGAACGAAGCCGGCCTACTACACAGCCCCAAAACGCCTTAAACACAAAATACTCCGCACATAATAACCCTCATTATCTTCACACAACCCTCTATTTGACGGCATTCTCACTTCACTGCACAATAGAGAAGAAAGGAACACTTTTACTCTGTTCTTCGTTCGGGAAAAAAGACACTGCTGTAGGGGTGGTAGGAAGGGGGCCATCGTCTTAATTTCGGGGCAGATGGTCGGCGTGCCCTAATGGGCCCTAATGGTGGGAAGCGAAAAGGGCCCGCCGAAGACGGAGAATCATCATCGCACCCCGATAATACCCTTATTACCCAATCAGCGGACTGAGGTGAGATTTCTGCGTGACCCCTGTATCACGATCTTCAACCCTCCCTTATTTATTTATTTATATCTATATAAAGATCGCCAACCATTGTGCTGCCGTTGAAGGCATTGCAACCGAAAATTAATCAGTGCTAATGTATAAAATCCGAACTGTGGGCGATGTTATCGGTTAATTTGGCAATGGTTGGAACTGGGGATGTTTCAATGATGTTGCCACCAAGGTGTGGTGAGAGTTATGTAATTTATATTTCATTTCAGACAATGACAGGATTTATTTTCATTGGTTTTGGATTCTATCACCTTTTTGTTTCATGTGGATGCAAATTATATTTGTGTACTGTTATAAACAATCAGACAAAGAATTGAGTTTTTATTAATCACATTTTGTTTCAGATTCTTGTAAGCAATTGTTCTAGACAGCATACTGGACGACTCGGTCATTCCTAAATGTTTCAGGATGATCACTGGTTCATTAGAATTTATTTAGTCTATAAATATCGCATGACAGTTATTCAAAATTGATATTATTATAACCAGACATGTAGCTTCTGTGTATATAAAGGCACCAAAGACAAAAACATTAAAGAACACACAACTTCTAAGCAGACAAGTACACTAGAGACTATTATTTTTATCCGTAAAAAATATCTGGGTGTATATTATATGTAACCTTATCCCTAACCACGCTGTTATATCTTTAATCCAAAGCTGAATTGAATGGAAAAGTCAGAAATTAAATTGACTAACGTTAGTAGAGAGAGAAATTATTCTTAAAAATGTAACTCAATCAAATCACCGTTACTTTAAATGATAGATCTAAAGAAAAATATATTTAATGATTTTCACATTTTTCTATACATATAAAATTTTAACTTGAAAAAGATTTTGCTTGTAGAAGATTCAAACCTCAGCAAGGACTTTTTAAGGCATGAGCCAACTGGGCCAGATCCCAAGGCATCAATCTTGAGGTTGAGGGTTTGTATCATTCTCGACTCGGCTTCAATAAGATCGTGATCCGAATAATTTTAACTGTCTATTGTTATTCCCCGATATATTCTCCGGTAAACTGGAAATTTCAAACTATATGTAAACTGGCAACAACGGCAAGACTGCATTTTTATGTCATGCTCGTCGTCCGTATCTAGGCCTAGGCCTAATGCCATACACTATCATTTAGTCGAAAGGCAGCAGTATAGGTTGACTCTGTGCCTAGGTTTGTGTGATTGTAAATCATGCACATTCATTTGTTACGGGTTGCCATTTGAAAGAGTATTTGACAATGTATGTTAGATACTGATGGCACATCAGTGGCGTACGCAAGGTTGTGGTATGGGGGCTCGAATCCATCTCATATAACAAGAGATTTTTAAGTTTTAGCATAAAGATTACGCCTCAGTACTTTCGTCAATTTGTTTCTTAAAAATGTAACCGATGACAATACAATATTTTAATAACTTTGTTCTATTGTCCTGATCAGGATCATCAGCATTAATGATTTCCCATTTCCAGATTTGGTGACTAGTTCCGATTTGGGGACTAAAAGATCCCCAAATCGATTCAATAAACTATAAAAGCGTATTTTTTAGTTTTTCTAAACTATAATTTATTTATTTAATAATATAATAATAATTGTATTTTTTTCAATATATTTCGGCTTCACAAAGTAGCTCTTCTCGAAAATAGATTTCGGTTTCCACTCTGAATCTGATTTGCATAACTGGGAGTTGCTCAACTAAGGTGCATGACGTAAGATGCTCACCGGATGAAAATGGAAACGGTTGTAAATCTCGACTCGGTAGTTACCGGTTTCCACTTTCCCGCCAGACGAAATGTATGTCATGTGATCCTTCCATTCTGTGTGCCATGGGAGGTTTCTTCTTGGGCATAAATCTGCACTCGTCACGAAATGGATCCATTCAGTCGTCGCTGATGGAATCACGTGTTATGCTGACACAAAAAAGATGAATCGGTACGATGGTTAGTTGTGTGTCGTACAGCTGTAAAAACCAGAAGAGAATAGTAAGCGAGACGTCCGCGTGCGGAAAGGGAATTACTTTGGGCGAGTTACAAGAAAGAGCGGAGTGGTGAGGAGCAGTATAAGGAGACTCTCTCCTTACAAGAAGATGCAGTGATGCAAGAAGAATTCTCATTTTGGAAAGAACTAGGGAAATGGTTTTTAGGACAGGAAGTGTAAGTTGTGAAAGTTAAGTAAGGAATGCGGTGGGCAAATAAAATAGGGCTTCATGTACTGTTTAATGGATTTAGATAGATAGATATATTAGACTAGGGGTGGGCATTGCGTCAATTGCGATCGACCGGTGGACCACCAAGACAATTTGGAGTGACCGTCTGAAGATTAGCCATTGGTAATTGTATACGGAAATATTCAAGATAGGCTGACAGTACGCAAACTAAGTCTTCTACAGACTATAACTACGAGAACTAACTTTAGATAGAAATGTTTTATTTTTTAATGTATTTTGAATTGTTTAATGATAAATGCATCATTAGATTTTATTATATTTGTGTCTATTATTATCATGTTTGTATTTTGCGTTTTGCTTTAAACGTGCTCTCAAAAAAAGTGAGTTTTTCATTTCATTTACGTAGGTATAAGTACTTATTCAATATTTATTATTAAGTTATAATGAATATTGTTGACTTTTTCCTCACCTCACCACACCTACGATCCTGGGCAGTGGGCGCACTCGTGAATTTTTCAAAGAGGGTGCAGTGCGGTGGTCCAGGGTCGAATGTGTGTGTGTGTCTACCATTTTTATATCCTACCCCAATACTCTGCGAAACATAATTTTTTTCGTTTTGTAGATTGTCTTAAACAAAGAAGAGTAAGAAATAAATTATTTGATAAATAATTAGCATTAATTAATAAAAGAACTATTCATGACAAATATTTAATTAAATGTTATGTACTATATACATGGGATAATAATCGACTGAAAAAATAATCATGGGCTATGGAGGAGGGTCTGGACCCGTGGACCCTCCTTTGTGTGTACCACTGATACTCGGCGGACCGCAACACCTTGAAAAAATTCGAAGTAGCCCGTACCCTGGAAAAGTCTGCCCACCCCTGTATTAGACAGTGACGTCTTAAGACTTCTTGAGGCCCTGGGCCCCTCCGCAAATGTAGCCCCCCCCCAATGAGCCTTTCAAGTAGACAATACATAGTATACGTTGTCAAATACGCGTACAAACAATAGCCCGAAACAAACAAATATGTATTATTTACAATCGCAAAAACCGGCTCGACAGACTGCCACCTTTTGACTGAATGAGTACTAAGGGTGTAGGGTGGTAGGCCTAGGACCGGGGTGGGCATTACGTCGATCGCGATCGACCAGTGGACCGCCAAGACATTTTGGAGTGACCACCTAAAATTTTTTTTAGTTAGTAATTATATACGTAAAATTCAAGATTGGTTGACAGTTCGCAGACTAAGCCTTCTACTGACTATAACAACAAAAACTAACTTTAGATAAAAATGTTTTATTTTTTAATGTATTTTGAATTGTTTCATAATAAATGTAGCATTAGATATAATTATATTAGGGGCTATTATTAAGTTTGAATCTTGCGTTTTGCTTTAAACGCGGTTTTAAAAGTGTTTTTTTTTTAGTTTTGTAGGTATATATAAGTACATATTCCGTTCTTATTATTAAGTTATAATAATAACCTTTTTCTTACCTTACCATACCTACGACATTGGGGAGTAGCGTACACAAGAATTTTAAAAGAGAAGGGGGTCGAGGGTTGAAGGTCGACCATTCTTGTGTCATAACCCAATACGCAGCCAAACATATATATATTTTTTTGTTTTTGTCTAGGTCGGGAACAAAAAACAGCAAAAGATAAATTATTGAACAAATAATTAACATTAATAAATAAAACAAAATACTAATATCAAATACTTATTACATTTTACGTGCTATATATATGGGACTATAATGAATCGGAAAAAATGAAGGGTTACGAGGGAGGGTCCGGACCCGTGAACCCCTCCCCCGGCCTTGTGTGCGCTACTGAAACTGGGTGGACTGCAACTCCTGGAAAGAATTAGAAGTAGCCCGCACCTTGGAAAAGTCTGCCCACCCCTGGCCTAGGACTATACATGGACGACGGTCAGCACATTTAGCCAGTTGACATATCGTCCGAAATTTCCAGCTTTTCGGAGAATATAAACGAAAACAACATTTGACCGTTGAAATTATTCGAATCATGATCTTATGAAGGCTGAGTCGAGAACAAGATGAGGCCCCCATCGGGACCGAGGAACGGGGCCTAGACTCAGTTGGCCCATGCCTTAAGGCATCCCTGATACTAGACATTATCCGCCGGCTTCTTCATTATGCTATATAATTTTATATTGTTTGTTTAGGTTATTTTTTTTCTAAATAATCTTATTAAGATTTTAAAGTATTGAAATATATTCCTATAGATTTCGCCTCTTGATTCAAGAAGGACAGAATTTGATATTCTTCGCGAAAATATATATTTATCTTTTACGCTTCCCTTTCGAAGTGGATTTCGTAAAAACACTTTTTAGCGGATCTCTAATCGGCAAAATAAACATGCTTGCCAACTTTCCACTCTGTTGGACTAATCACTCAAAAACGGGGGGTGGGGGTATCTATAACATCCCATCAGTCCCTAGATAGTCGATTTTTGCAAAACTCATTCTTAGCTGTCCTGTACTCAAGGAAAGAAACACGTTTCCCCGAATTTCAAATCTGTGAGTGTAACAGTTCAAAAATAGAAATTTCTGTCTGTAATCGACTCCGTAACCTCCCTTGGGAGTCAATTTTCACAAAACCTGTTCTTATCAGATCTCGCTTAACAAAAGAAACATGCCTGCCAAATTTCGTATCTGTAGGTCTTATAATTCTGAAGATATCTTGGTGAGTGTGAGTCGCCTTTCTTCTTTTTCACCCATATACTCATTCGTTCATCACGAAATACCCTAACTATTGGACACATACAGTGGCGTAAACAAGGGGGGGGGGGGGAGTCCGGATCCGGAACTTAATCAGTACGTAAAATTTAATCATGCATTTATAAAAAATAATTTTATTAATCAATACTAATTATTTATCCGATAATTAATTTTTACTGATTTTTGTTCCCGACAAAATCAAAAGAATATGTTGGGTGGCGTATTGGAGCATGAAACAAGAATGGTGGACTTTTGACCCTGGACCCCCCCCCACCCCTCCCACTTGAAAAATTCATGTGTACGCCACTGGACACATACAAACTTCAAATTTGGCAACCATATTTCTATTGTTGTGTAGAGATCCGTTAAAAGCAGGTTCGTGGAAATCAGCTCTCAAGGGATGTTATGGGGCATTATGGACAAAAATTCCCGTTTTTGAACCGTTGGACCTACAGATTTTAAAATTGACAAACAAGTTTATTTTGTCAAGTTAAGATCCGCTAAGAACGGGTTTTTTTGGAATCAATGCCCGGTACGGAGGTGTTGCGGATGTGTAAAAAGATAAATAAATTTGTGACGGATCTATACGCGACCTCCTACTAATCCTCTCGGGTATTCTTTGGGGCTAGCAAAATTCACCAATCTTCTCCTACGAAGAAAACGTGATATGCAAATTAAGTTTATTATATATAGTTCTAGTTCGCGAGTTAAGGGGAGTTAGTAAGTTAGAAGTGAAGAGAATAAATAACAGAAAGTTAGAAGTTTAGTTAACTAGTGGTGACAAGAGAGATACAAGGTAAGATTAGCATAAAGGGTTAGAAAGGCCTTGTAAAAGATTAAAGATGGGAAGTTGTGATTGATAAATTGAATTGATTAGAAGACTGCCTAAGTTCAGGTACTGTCACCTTCCTATTACGTTGATATTTAAAGTATTAAAGTGGTAAAGCGGACATTAGTTACATATCCATGCAAAGTAATATTAAGGAGGAACTATTATTATAAAGTAGTTTAGTAAATGTATTCTCCCAAAACGTGACTCTCGTCCTTCCCTCTTTTGTCTGACTGGATCATCCTATTTATAGAGTTGCATTGATTTGTGTTTGAGTCGATCAAAGTGATAAATAAAATAATTGGAAATTATCATGTCGAATCATCCTTCACTTCCTCCCACACCTTTAGCTGGATCACAGGGTAGACGGGAAGTAGGTTAGTTATAAATTACCTGGCCTTTTTAAATCAAGAGGCTAGGACTGTAAGGTTAATGTTGTCCTACAACTTCATGAAATACTCAGCGAAGCAAGCTGGTAATGAGTAATTTGATTATAAGCACATCAAATTTCCCCTTAACAGATTTTTTACAACAATCAGGAACGTAGTAAGTCTCAAGATAGAATTAAGACAATGTTCGAAATCATGCTTAATTGGAAGATGTTTATAAATCGAACTGCAAATCCTAGTCCTGATCTAATGAGCACCCACGGTCTGAAACAGTGGAAGTTGAGAAATGTGTGTTACATTTAATTAATTTCAAAGTTCTTATATATGTGGTGTAATGTAGAAGTTAGAAGAGCAGGTACCATGTAAACCGTTTTTTTACTTCACGGTGGATTATAATTGAGATACTAGATAGCGTACAAAGACCTCTCTTACGGAAAGGGGTGGGGGGTCCTTCTGAAAAACACGAAGACGAAAAGCGCCAAGGGACAATCTCCATAGTGAAAATCAAAAACGTGTTGATCTATTGGGGGGGGGGGAGAAACTCCAAACCCACCCTTATGTACACCAATGGCGATACTTAGCCACCCATTCGGTATAGTGGTTAGTGACGCTGAGTGTGGTGCCGTAGGACTGAGTTCGAATCGAGGAGAAGACATGGATGTTTGTGTTGTAATCCTTCCTTCTTTGTGTTGTAAGCCCCCGTGTGATACATTGTGTAGCGCACGGGATTTATAAATGTTCTCAGTTAAAAAAATGGCGATACTTGCCATGAAACAACCGTTTCTGTTCAGATTTATTCAGCTAAATGAATACTAATATGAGTTAATACATCTGCTAAGCCAAAATAGAAGTGGGTCGAGAAATAAAATTATTTAAGTTGTATAACATGACCATTTGAAGGGCATTTCCTTATACCAAGCCCCTATTAAAGAAAGAGGTAAAGTCCTTGGGCGCAGTACCCGAGTGGTCATTGTCGCGAACTTGTGGCCGGAGTTGTCTAGTCACGGGCACTCAACATTTTTCTACTGAAGACCCGCCGAGTAGAGGGGCAGATGGCGTTAAAAAGTGCTAAAAAACAAAAACAAAAAAAGGCTCAAAGTCTTCTCGTTGACGTGGAGATGTTCAGAGAGGTGTGGAAGTTCTAACTCAAGAGTCATTCTCTTCATTCAATTGTGGTTCAAAATTATGAGGTCCGTTGCCAATAGCTGTTGCTTCAGAGTGTGATGTGAACTAGAAATTACGCGGACCGTCCCCAAAAGCCCTCGTGTAGCTGAACAGTGGGACGTTAATATTCACTCACTCACTCGATGTGAACTAGATAAATCGGTCAATCGAGAAAAGATCCAAATCTCTCAGCTTAGGGAATTAGTCCATTCCATCACCAATAAAATCTAGAGGAATAGTTTAAAAATTATGGTATTGCAATTTTACAGGCATCTTTCAAAGGCAGTTCAGAAAAGAATGGACAATAATATCCTAGGAACAAATATGAATACATTATTTTAAAATAATCCTAGATTAAGGGTTCGTTAGATCTACATAAATCATTTGCACAGAACTTATGGTGAAGAAAATTTTACGTACGATTTCCAAATGAATTGAAACGATACTCAAACTTAATCGAAGCAAAATGTCTATTCCTAAACTGCACAACTTCCTTTTGAAAAACATCGAGCTCGGAGTCGAAAATCTTGGATTTCAAACCAAACAGACATAGAAAGAACAGCTAAACTCGATATCCAGGCTTTGTTGGCAAACATTGGTTCCAGCCACGCGATCGGGAAATTGGCCAGTTCTCGAACCCGATACGTCACGTGTCGACCATCGTTCTTTTTCCGAAATAGGAGGGAGGGTGCCAAAAAAAAGAGGGAAAGGGGATCTAAATCCTCGGCACCCCGTTGACAGGCGACACAATAGTCCATCTGGTTCCAGATATTCGACACTCCCATTGTTGCCCTTCCTTCCTTTGTCGCGCCGAACAAACTGTTGCCACAGGGAAGAAAGGAAAGACGCGTTTTCCGTTTTCGAACTGTCCCCTCGTGGGGGCTTGCGGCTTGTATGCTAATCTTTCGAATGATCCTCCCACTCCCCCAATGCCGTCGAACCTTGGAAGATTTATAGTGTGGTGGAACTGTAGGATTTCTCTGGTTTTGCGGTACTGTATTTTAGAAGATCTGGGGCTCGAAAAACCGTAAAATAAGAAGGGAGTTCAATCTGTTTTTTATAAAGTAACTCAGAATAGGAGGAAAATAAATAGTTTGATGCGGTAAATCAGCAAGAAATAACTTTTACATACATTTTCCGTCCTAATCCAAACTGTGATTCATCAAAAAACTAAATCCTAAGTGTTTAATCATTGCATAATCCAATATAATGATTCTAGGACCAAGGACGTCTTAAGACTCTTTCAGGCCCTGGGCCCAGAGAAATCATAAGATTTTTGATGCCCTGGGCCGTTATGCAAAAAGTAGGCCATACCTGAAGTCTTTAAAAGTAGAAAGTATATAGCATGCATTGTCAAATACTCGTTCCAATGGTATTCTGAAACAAATAAATGTGCACGACTCACAATCTCAAAAACCTACGCACAAACTGGTTCGACCGATGGCCGCGTTTCTACTAAATGAGTTGAATGATTGTTTATGGTATTAGGCCTAGGCCTAGACATGGACAACGGCCATCACATAATAATGCAGAATAACCACTTCTGCAAACTGGCATGCAGCTTGAAATTCCCTGTTTTTCGGAGTATATGTACGGGAATAATATTTGACTATAAAAATTATCCGACTCATGATCTTATTAAAACAAAGTCGAGAACGAAACGAGGCCCTGGGCCCGGGCCCATTTGTCCCATGCCTTAAGACGTCTCTGTTCTATGTGGGAAAATTGAATTAATCACGGAGCAGGTATGAATAGATTAACACGTGTTTAAAAAATTGCGATAGTGTAATATTTTGAATCAGGGTTAATTTATTGGTGATGATTCATCTTGAATTGGGATATTAGGATTCCGATAAGATAAGGATTACGAATTTTGGATTTTAGAAAGTGATAGATCCGGGAATGCCTTTTTCACCTACTTCTCAAATCACTCACTGAACTAATCATATCTTCGAGGAGGTTACATGAGTTCAGTTGAGAAAAAGTCCATTGATTGCATATTATTGCTTTATTCTCATTATAGATTTTTCTATTTAAAAAAAATCACAGCATATTTTAGATGTTAAATCAAGTTTCTTTTATTTGTACTCATAGTATTGTGATTGAGCTTTTATTAAGGGAGCATACTATAAAGCAACATGTGGGCTATTGGCGACGGACTTCTTAATTCTAAACCCTGGTCAAGTAAAGAAAACTACACCTGAGCCGGCACCCCCTCACCTCACCATGCCAACGGGAGAACTTTGAGTATCAACCCCTCAACATGGTGGGTCTTTAGTTGCACTGGGGTTTGAATTAGTGACCCTGCCCTCTAGGCGAGCGAGGCCTTGATAGCAACCATTTTCTTCTTACCAACAAGTCTTTAATACACACTAAATATCACTTGAAACATATCGAATAAAATGTACTATTATTTAGCTTGTGGAAAAGACATATAGACGCATCAATATTTTTTTTAAATAATTCTTATGTATACTTTAAGGATTTAAAATGGCAGGGGTTCATGTGTGGCATTTACTTTACTGCCAATGGGGCCGATGGACCAAAAAGGTGAAGATCTCTTGTACTAGGTTAATAATTGTTAAAACTGCTTATTGTAGAAGCCACACAAGGGAGGGGGATCCACAAGTCCAGACCACTCCCATAGACCTTGATTTTTTTTCGATTTTAATTCTATGTATATAATTTGTAACATTTTATTAAGTATTTATTAATAATAATTTATTTTATTAATTAATGCTAATTATTTATTTAATAATTTAATTTTTGCTGTTTTTTTTCCCGATAATTGACAAAATCAAAGTATATATTTGGCGGTGTACTGGGGTATGATACGAGACGGACAAAAAGGGACTTTCGACCCTCAATCCTCCCCTTGAAAATTTCCTGTGTGCGCCACTGACAAACTATACAGTTCACATATCCGTGGCATAAGATGCAATGGCGTAACGTACATCCCTGCAATCCCCGCATCACAAGGAGGGGGGGGGGGTTAGGATTCTAGGGAAACCAAAGCCTGTATTACGTTATGGTTTTACAGTCCTTTGTGAGATCCGGCTTGAGGCCCAAAACTTGGCTTTGCAGGGGGCCCTAATATCCTCCGTTAAGCCACTGATGGAATATAAATAAAATTTACATATATGTTTTTAAAATTGCCTCTTGCATATTTTTTTTAAATTAAGAATCAAGACAACACCAGTTGATTCTTCTGATTTTGTCAATTTTGTTAACAAATATACAGTAAAAAATAAATTATTCAATTAATAGTTAGCATTAATTAATGAAATAAATTGTTAATTACAAGTACTCAATTAAATTTTACGTTATATATATATATATATAGGGTTGTCAACAATCGAAAAAAACTCAAGGGCTTTGAGGGGGTGGGGGTTTTGGACCCCTAGGACACCCCCATTGTGTGTATCACTGTAAGAATATAATAAAAGTGATGAACATTCTTTAAAAATTTGAGCAAACGTTTGAGGAAATGGATCTTCATGTAATCCTCTCCCTTAAGCAAGTAGTGAAATATTTATTAGATTTCATGTAAAAATTAGCATCAATTTGAATCTTGTTGCTGTCATTTTTATTTTCATATGTTGCAAATTTGTGCTTCTATTAACATCATTTTACCATTTAAATAAAAATGTTATTCTCTCCTCCCCCCCTCCCCTCCTCCTATGTTTTTACTATTTCGCTTCTATCTTTTTTTAAAAAGTCATTAAATATTTTTGAAATTTATACTGAAGCATATTAATAAAGGTAATAGAAAATGTTAGACTTTATGTTATAAAATGTTTTTGTCTGTTGCATTTCAGTAAAAAAAAAAAAAAGAGATTCACAAACATTTCGTTTAAAGTTGCTTTTTAAAGAAAAAGATATTTATCTTACAATTAACAAATGTGATCTAGTTTCTTAAAAAAAATAAAGCTAAAGTTTAAGCAATATTATAGAAATTTTCTTTGTATTTCTACCTGTACTTGTAGCTCTTATAGGTAGTAGACCTAGTTCATAAATGCATGGTTACCAAGGCAACCATATACCATATTACTTCAGAAAAAAACAGATAGATTTTCTGCCTTGTGACGTAGCGTGCACCCTCGCAACCAGGGACGTCTTAAGGCATGGCCCAACTGGTGCCAGGGCCTCAACCCTCGGTGGAGGCCTCGCTTCGTTTTTGACTCTGTCTTAATAAGATCATGGCCGGGATAATTTTTATTGGTCAAATATTATTCCCATACATATTATCCAAAAAAGTAGAGAATTTCAAACTGCATGCCAGCTGACCAAAGTAGTAAGACTGTATTATTATGTAATGACCGTTGTCCATATCTAGGCCTAGGCCTAATACCATAAACTATCATTCAGCTCATTTAGCTAAAATGCGGCCATCGGTTGAGCCGGTTTGTGCCTAGATTTTTGGGATTGTGAGTCGTGCAAATTTATTTGTTTCAAATTATTGTTTGAACGAGTATTTGACAATGCATCAGTGACTTAACGTACACCCCCGCATCGCGAGGAGGCCCAAATGTTCTTCGTTACGCCACTGCTATGCATGCTATATACTGTCTACTTTTAAAGATCTAAGGTAGGGCCTACTTTCGCATGGGGGCCCAGGGCCTCAAACAATCTTAAGATTTCTCTGGGTTCAGGGCCTTAAAGAGTCTTAAGACGTCCCTGTTCGCAACCCCTGCATCTCAGGAGGGGGAAGGATTGTAAGGGGCCCAAAGCATACCCCTTGTAAGATTCGGCTTGGGACCCAAAACCCGACTTCGCAGGAGCCTCTAATATTCTCCGTTACGCCACTGTCTCTGCCTTTTCGGTAAAGTTTTCAAAAGTTAGAAAATTCGTACATTGAGGAACTGAATAACCAGCAGAAAAACTATTAACACTGCCGAGATACATTAAACTATAATCAAGTCTTTATTGAGAATATACGCTGGAAATATTAATATTATTTGTGAAATATTTTGCATTCGGCCAATAATAAAAATTAAATTACAAACATCAATTATACTGATTACTCTTCTGCACTACTAGGCTACATTTCCAAATCAACTGTTGCAGAAGAGTTAATCCAACAGCAACCAGCCAGTGTTACCTTTCACATCCTCCAAGCAGAAACCCTGCACCCACTCAAAGTCTCAACTAACAAACTTCTCCCTTATAATAGTTATGATAATTTCCTCTTTCCTCAATATGCTTGGTAATTTTAATAGTTATCTTACAGATCCCTGTCCAGAGGGAAAGATGGCATTCGGCATTGTCCGAAAGTCTCCTGGTGCATGTAGAGGAAATATTAAAATTCGTCAAACATGCCACCAGAGATTAAGCACATGCAAAATCTGATGCTTATCTACTTTCACATCTCAGTTTCCTTCCCTTAACAACTCCTCTTTCCTTCCTCCGGGTGCACAACATCTGCGACATCTATGCAAATCAACTCGATTCGCTGGATACCCTTGACCTACACAGGAGTCCTCTTCGAGATCAAGACTTAATATTCCACAAAAGGCCAGGCCTTTATCCTGGGGGAAGTTCCATTAGTAAGAAGACCCGTAGGCTGCGGAAATCAATTATGGACCCGTACCCAGAGGACAATAATTAAATTGATTCTTTTTCTTTTTTAAATTATTGTTTAGATAAGGTTTGGTATCATAAATGTCCCATCATTGTGATGGACGTTTGAATTTATGCCAGGTTTAATTGCTGTTTGTCGTAAATTTGATGGTAAGTTTGATGGAACGGTTGACAGTGTCCACCAATTAGTGTTGGTAAGCAGATGAATTGGTTTTGTTAAGTACAGGAAGAAAAGGAAACAGCTTCATTTTCAGAGTAGTTAATGTTTGTATTGTGTTTGTAACTTCAGTTCGTTCTCTGGTTTAAAAAAATAACTGTAAATATGATAATTTTTAATCATAGAAAAAATGAGTAATAAACATGGTCTTGAGTTAATCCTGAAGATAAAGGATATTAAGATAATCTTTGAGGAATTTTAGGTTTACTTTTTTACTTCCTCTTAAATATGGGGACCGATCTGAAAAATTCCTTGCTGTTGCTGTTAAATATCTCCTTAGTTTTTCTTTAGAAATATCTCCAGGAACACTTTCAGTATATCCCTAAATAATTCTGAGGTACAGAAACAATTAAAATATCTGTTTTTCTTTTAAAATGAATTTATTCTTGATATGTTTAAAATAAAACCAATTTAAATGAAACATGTTTTTTTTAAATCTATCGATTTATGGGTTGTTTAAATTGTTTCTGAACAAAAATCCAAAGAATTATCAACATCCGATTTAAATTGAAAGTTTTTAAAACAATGGGCTAAATTCATGGCGGTCATATGATAAATGCTATCACGTGATCTTTATTGAATTCAAAACCAACACTTGTCGTAACTCTCTTTACTTGTTGTTCTACTTGAAAAGTTAAGAAAAATTTCGAATTTGATACTCGAGTAAAAATTGCTCAAATATAAATATTCCACACACACACAAAGTTTATCAAAATTTTAAAAAATTATCATTTTGCTTATCTATGAGCATTACTATTGTTGACAAATATGTACTTTTTAAAAGAAAGTTTCAACATTGCCAACAGCGAAGCACATGAGCTGATAGGCTGGAAACCCATTATTGCGGGTATCATGTTACTATGACGTCACATGAATTTAGTTCATTGCAAAGCTGACATTTTTTCAATATATATCTTGTTCAACTTTTCAATCATTAATAAAATACTTTCTATTCATCCAATCAAGTTCAAATAAATTTTTTAAAACTTTTAATGGTTGACACTTGATGTTAATACAAATTTTTTAAATATTAGTTCATTAATTATCGGATAATTAATTAAATTAATTACCGGTTTTTAAAACCAACTTAGATTCGTCTTCAATGTTGTAACAATGTAACTGTTAAAACAATGACAAAAGTTGGCGTCGGAAATCAGTTTTTCAGCCTAACTAACTAAACCGGGTGTGCATTTTTACTACAATGCAGACAAATCATGCTCTTTTTTCAATTCCTACTAATAGTTCACTCTCTCTCCCTATATATATATATATATATTATATATATATATATATATATATATATATATGTCTTGTTCAAATTTTCAATCGTTAATAAGATACTTTCTATTCATCCATTCAAAGTAGAATTTTTTTATATTACTTGTTTACGATCAATTTCTTTATAACTTGATTTCTTTCTTGGTATTATCATTAAGAAGAAAAAGGAAATACACCAAACACTTTTTTGTATTGAAATTGAAGATTATTATTTGAAATATTTTCATTTTTCTAATAACTTTCTTCATTCGATTGTAAAGTATATGCATCGATATTAAATTTGCACACAAATATTAAGGTAAACTAACAACGTCACGTTACTTTTTTCCCCTCAGTTTTATATCCAATGAATTTTTAATCTTTCAATCCCTTACAAATCATCCGTAAATAGTGTATCGTAACAATCAACTTATATTTACCGTTATGGGAATCTAAGCCAAGCTTTTTCCCCAATGTTAATGTTACTGAAAATCGGGTGCAGCTCAGAATCGAAGGCGGGAAGTTCGTTGGATGGGGGAAATTGAATATGATACAGATGGGCTAGATCAATTACAGGTTCAAAAATGCATTTAAAAATTTCTAATACTGTTAAAATAAATAAATTATGCACTTCTTATTAATTACCATTGAAATTTTAAAAAAAAATTCGTAAATATCTGACCCCCCCCCCCCTTAATAAATCATTCTTCACTATTTTTTTATTTTTTCACAAAAACATGTTGAGAATTTGGGCTGCTGCTTAGATTCGAATTTATACGGTAGACATCAGAACATGCATCTACACCCGGGGCGGCCATTAAGTCGATCGCGATCGACCAGTGGATTACCAAGACATTTTGGGGTGACCACCTTCACGTAAAATCTTAAACGTGCATACTAAAAAAAACACAGAGTTATCAAAATACTGGAAAACACCCATGAATAAAAGCGATATTTTTGAATGAACTTCGTAAGCATTAAAGTATAATAATAGCTACCAGATTTTTTTTTATAAATAGAAATGTATATATTCTGGTAGTATTCGTTAGCTTTATTGGACTTCTGTAAGGCTTGGAGTTTTTTCAAAATCATAAAATGTTGGAATCTCTCAGATTTTTAAAGAGGCCAAATTGTGGCAGCCGTCTAGCTGGAGCAAGTGTGACCGAAACGTCCCTTTAGAGGTTTCTAGAGGTACAGTGTCTAAAGTCATGATTGCTAACCCACTGCAAGACAAGCTTGGCAAAGCAAAATAGTGGAAAGAGAAATATTTTAAATATTCTCATTATCTTTCTTGAAACACAAAATTTTTCTCTTCTTCAAAAGGACTCAATTTTAAAAGAATAACTTTTGGATTGTAGTGGACAAAGTAAAGTATCCTTATTGAAAAAAGCTGCAATTCATTTAACATCGTTCTTTCGCTCTATCTACCGGTGTGAATCTACATTTTCAACGTTGGATATAATTAAAACAACGTATCATTCACGCTTCACAGACGACCACTTCGAATCCATTGCAAGATTAACAGTTAGTAATTATATACCAAGATATTCAAGATTGGTACGGATAGTATGCAGATTAAGTCTTCTGTAGAGACTTTAATTACGAGAACCAACTTTAATTGAAAATGATTTATTTTTTGATGTATTCGAATTATTTGATGATAAATGCATCATTTTATATTAAATTTGTGGGTATAATTATTATGTTTGTATTTTGTGTTTTACTTAAAATGAAGTTACAAAAGTGCAATTTTTTTATTTTTATTTTAGTTATATAGGTAAGTACATATTCTGTATTTATTATTGTTATATAATGTAAATATTGTTGAGCTCTTTTTTTTTTGTTTTTTGTTTATCACACCAACGACACAAAGTGGACCGCAACAGCTTGAAAAAATTAGAAGTAGACCGTGTCATGTAAAAGTCTGCCCACCCTTGATCTACACCATGTAGTGTGGTACGGAAATTAGTAAAGTATCAAACTTGGATGTCATTCCAGTCTTCTGTCTGGGGACATTAGCATACACAAAGAAGGGTAGTGGCATAACGGAGAATATTAGGCCTCCCCTGTGGAAAGTCAGGTTTTGCTTTTAATGTTTTATAAATTGGTTAAATACGTACTTGGCGTCAGTCAGACTTTAGGTCCCCCAGAATCCTGACCCCTTTTTTAGAAAGTAAACCTTCTTCCATAAAAGAGGTCTGCGGCTGTGGGTCGTAAATGCATGATCCGTTGCCAATAGCCCTAGTAAAATTCTAGAGATTAATTCAAACCAAAAACAGATTTTAAGCCAAATATATGCCAGTAGGTTGCTATTTTTCTCCATAGCTGGTCAAGAACATTTCACGCGTGCAGAAATGAATTATTCATTGAAAAGCAAAAAAACTTGAAATATACATTGTAACTAGTTTTTGCATGCGATTTCATTCCATTTGATTCTTTTTTGATACTATGTACCTCATGAAAGAAGTCACTGCAACATAATTCCATTACAGAGATTCTCATTAACCATGCTTTAGAGCCACGAAAAAGCATTAACTTTTGCGTGTAACACGTAGAGGGAAAAAAACTTGGAATGAATAATGAAGTTATACACTTTACATCAAGTCATAATGAAATAGTAAAAAAGGAAAATACTATTAACCCTTCCTCTCGATGATATATTTAATTTTGAATCTAATCATTTTGGTAACAGTGAGTACAAATGCATCCGTAATTAGCTTTGAGTAAGTAATTTTTTATAGTAAAAAAATGCATCTATAAACAGGAAGTTGCACATCTAATCTATTTGAATAACATAAAAAAATACAGTAATGATTTGAAAACTATTTACTTTGAATACTATGCAGTTTTGAAGAAAATGTATGCACAGAGTTGTCATGCGATGCGTAATGTTTTTATATTAATTTATACTGATTTGCATAAATAAAATCTGAATAATAGAGTATTGTTTAATAGTAAAAAAAATATATTGGCACCGGAGAAGCAATTAAAATTTTAGTTTTAGTAAAATACTACTGTTTAGTAAAAGGAGAAAAAGAAATAACATGATTTGGCATCTTTCAATAATTTTTTCTTTAAGTTCAGATTTGTTTCGAGCATTATTATTTATAATTTTCTATAAATGGATGTACAGAAAATTACTTAATTGAGTTGTTTTCAGTTAATTTTTTTATCACAAATTTTTTCTAGAACCGAGTTAAATCGGCAATTCATTTACCATTAGATTCATATCACTTGAAAATTAAATTTCATTCAAAACACGAATAAATTTGTTTTAATTCTTTGAAAAGCTCACTTTCTAATTTAAAACAAAGAAAAATTCAGCTAAGTTTTACATTTGTAAAAAAAATGCGCTTTAACATCACATAAATTTTCGCATTAGATGTCTACAGATTTTTTTTTTTTTTAACAATAGCATGTCTGGTGCTGCTTGTATGTGTACATGTAAATACACAAAGAAAATGTGTCCTTGACCGAAGCATAGCGGTTTGACTAAACGTCATGAATTAGACCACGTGCAAGTGTCTTATTGTCAATGACATCATTTCACGAGCAGATTCCAAATACTACAAACAGTTGCTTTGCCAAATAAAAATTTCCACTTATACTAGAAGCGTAATTAGAAAAAGAAGTCATTCATTTGTTTGTGAACACGTTTCTCGTAAAAAAAAATATATATCTCTGAAAGAGAGAAAGGAAACCAACCTTCAAAATTTTTTTGATGCATATCAATTTTTTAAAAACCACAACGAAAATTGTCTGGATATCCTCCCATAAAGAAACAATCACCATTTTTTAAATGAATCGTTAAGGTCATATATTTATTTGTTTATTTATTTATTTTAATTTTAGAAAAATCTCGATGCAAGTTGCAAAGCACGTGAGATAGTTACTCAAATAAATGATTCTGTCAACAGTTATAAGCTTTCATTCTCAAGAAACTTAAGTGAAGTAAAAAAATTTCAACTAATTTCCATGCATAAGTTTGCTATAAGTTTTTCTAAACTTTTATTTTATGCCATTTTTTACGTTAAACATATTTGTAATAGAAAGATCCCTTATTATTCAAGTAATGACAAATTTTATGAGTTAAATTAGTATTTTCGATGTTATATATATATATTAAGAATACAATATCTAAAATACCTAACTTAATTCTTATAAAATTTAGAATTTTTTTTTTTTATTAATTTTTTCTACATCCATTTAGAATGTAAATTATGAGAAGAAAGCATTCCCGTTAATATTTTCATTCGAAAATTAATCGTTTAAGTATCTGTTACTAATAATACAAACACTTTTTCAGAATACACAGAAAGTAAGAGACAAATTTGTCATACATGTGTAATTACTTAATTAACAAGCATATCATTTTTATATATTAATACTTTCCTATATAAAGCTAAACAACAAATAATTTTTTCAACATTTAAGTTAGTGCAAACTTGAAATGTTTATATATAGTATTTTACTTTTCTTCTAATATACTATTTATTCAAACTTTTAAAAAATAAATTAATACTTTCACATGCTAAACATTTTTGGAATTATTCGCAAATTACAAGGTATGTATGCAAATCTCTTCTATTAAAATACATCTGCTTTTATCAATTTGTTCTTTAAATTGTTTCACTTCTTTCTGCAGTATTCCTCTTCTTTTCTTTTCGTATTATTCAGTTAAACATTTTGAGCTCTATCGGGCGTAAAATTGTATTTAGCATACTAAACGTTTCTTACAAAATCTTTACACACTCAAAACAATTTTTATCAACAAAATCTTCTTGGATGTCTTTTTAATTCAGATTTTATTTCGTACTAATTTATTTTTCCATTTGAATTACGCTTTCTCTCTCTATATATCTATCTAAAAAAGCTTCTCTTCAATCGAATGCTTATCCAAATTAGAATATAAATTATTCGAGTTCCTACAAACCCCTCTTATTTCTTATCACAAGCATTCATGCATCTAAATTGACATTTCCTTGCATTCAAAACGTAAATCCAACTCGAAATGCATTTTTCAGGTACTAAAAGTAAGTTTCAATGCTAACATTAATGAAAAATATTAAGTTGTCGTGCCATATCCTTAAAATTTGGAAAATTCTCAATAATTACGCTGTTTTTCCTTTAGAAAATTAAACTCATTTTGTGTCAAAGTGTGAAGGAGGGAATAGGAAATATTTCGTACAACAAAAACTAATTAATGCAAACTGTAATAAGTAGTATATTAATATATTGAACTACATTGTTTTTTAAACGTTAAGTGGAGTCAGAATACATGATAATTATGTAGGATACAGTCATAAAATGGCCGTATATCGTATTTATTCGAATCCAAAACATCATCAATTCTAAGCCGCATCCCAAATTCTAAAAAAGTTTTTTTGAAAAATGAAAAATAACATAAAATGGTTTATCGATACCCAGTTTTACAAAATTAAAATAAATTTAAAAGGAGAACTAGAAAGAAGAGAATAAATAGTTATTTTATCAGTATTATAAACTTTTAAATACATTCATGAACCTGTAATTGAACCTGTCCCCTCCTATGAATTTTTTCCCCTTCGATTCTAAGCCGCACACATTATTCAGTAGCATTCATGTTGGAAAAAAAAGTGTGGCTAGATTCGAGTAAATACGGTATATATATATATATATATATATATTGTAAAACCATCTCGTAAATGTTAGGGCAGATTTAAGCAAAAATACGAATAATAATTTTTTTAAAAAAATGCAATTTAAACCAATTTTTTTTTTTACATATACAATTGCACAATCTTAAATAATACGATGACATGCATTTATTTACAAGACATTTTATATTCATGAGAGTAAAAATATGCATTATATCTTAATTTAAACACAGAAGGAACCCAGCTATATACAGCAAAAGAGATATCGATTATTTAAAATAAGTGTTCATATTTGACGAGTTACATTTGACAGACAGTAATCTCTTCCGCACATGCGCAAACGTTGTATCACGTTAACAAAAAAAATATTTTTTTTTGTTTAGATGATTTCTTATATTTAATAGGTTACATTAAACTGTGTGGTCGTCGTGTTTATTATTTTATAAATAAATTAAGTGCTTTAATTCGCAAAACTGTTTTAGGGATTTTAACTGATTTCTTATTATTAAATTTAAATGGTCCTTGTTGAAAGAATGGGGGATTAATAATTTTTTTTCTTAAACAGAAACGCTTTTAATAATCCCACATGGGGAAGTAATTAGTTTAAATTGGTGATCAAACATGATGCCAGAATTTTAAGCGATTTTTGTAATTTGTTAACAAAAATTTTTTTTTGGTTATACATACAAATAAACGAATTAAATACCCTCTCCCAATTTAGAATAACGATGAAACAACTATTTAATTTACGTACTGGTGTGCAAAGCATTAACTAAAAAGTTTCTGCTTTGTGGCACAAACAAAATAAAGCAAAAAAAAAAAAAATGTTACAAAAAAAAGATAAATAAACAAAAAGTAAAAAAAAAAAATGTACATAAAAAAAAAATCATGAAAACTACAACCATTTCAGAAATAAATTTAATTCTGAAAATACGATGTAAAATAAAAAAACAACAACATTTTATTTAACTTTTGTCATGATATATTACAAATAATAGTGAACTTTTATAAAAAATATATATAACTTCATTTTTAGATAATCAAGATTGTTGAATAGTTTCAAAAGAGAGTTAATAATATTTAATAAGATATAAAATAAATGTCTGATATGTTTTTAAATTCCTTTCCATTTGAAACAATTTTAATTCTGCTTTTTTTTTAAAAAAAAAGGTTTCACTATGGTAAAGGCATTTATTTTTCAAAAAGTTCCATTTTTATAAACCCCATAGTAATTAGTTTTTTTCTCAAAAAATATTTTTTGTTTTAATTTAAGTACATATATTTAAATAAATCTTAAATTTAGAGAGCGTTATTTTTTATTATTTTTTAATCCCAGACAGAAATATAACTCAGTATTGATCATGACATTCTTCTCTTCCAAAACACATTTAAAAAAACTCATTTATCGTACCGCATTCTTAAAATTTGGAAACTTTCAATAAATATACATTTTTTACTATTCCAATTTATTGTAAATTCAAAATTTTATGAAAAAAATATATATAACCATAGCGTCTAAGTAAAAATAAATTTATTAGAGCAGAAATTAGTTTAAATATAATAAATTATGCTTCTCTTAAAACTTTAATGATGTCAGAACGTGGCATTAATATATTCGAATAGCATGTCAGAAATATTTCTGGTCTGGACCCTATACTTTTAAAACTAAATGGAATGGTCTTAATTCAAAGCTAAAATAGAAAAATCTCATACTTATTTTAAATATAAAGATAATGTTGTAAGTGTACAGATGTTAGTTAATATTTCCAAAGTTAGAGTGGGGGCGCAAATAGCTTTCAGTTTCAATGAAGGATTTATATATAACAACTTATAATTGTGTGCTTCATTCTTAATTTTAGTAAATAAAAACATCAGTTGATAACTCGAATCACCTCTTGACGTAATCGTATGTGACAGTGTTGCAATCATTTAAATCACCAAACTCCTACATCTTCATTCAAATCCATTCATTCCGCCACATCAACAAAAAAACCTCTTACCTATCTGCAAACGATTCCTAGTACACCAACCCGGCTCCATCAAGACCTTCCGCCGCCCTGGGAGAACAGGATCGCGAGAAGAAACCGCCGCCCATTTTTCGCCGCAGACGATGCTGCGCGTTCCCGCAGACGATTCCGGGAGGCACCCGCTGCCAGATCCTCCCTCCGCCGCCGCGCGGGGAGAATCGTTTGCGTCTCGGCCGGCGCTCCTCGGCTTTTCTTGCATTCATTTGTAATTATATGGAAAGTAAGTTGGTGCATCTGCATTCGAAATGGGGAGGTGCATCCCACCCCTCCTCCTTCTCTAGTTCGAACAGCCCCCCCTTACCCTCCTCTTCGCCAAGAGATAATTATCAACTTAATATGGATGATCCGGGCTCTTGCTAAGGACCTTTTCCCGAAAATGAATGAATTACCTTCCAAAAGAGGTCCAAGAGATGGAGAGCTAAAAGATTTTTCAACTCTCACCGCCTTGGTTTTTCCTCATTTACAAAACAGGGAGCAAAACCATCCCGTGAATATAAATTTCTTCTCTTTCTCTAACTACCCCCTCCCCTGCCACCCCCTTACAGTCCCCAGAAAAAGGCCATTCGATAAAATGTTCATACATTTTAAAAAGCAGTCTCGTCACCCCCCTCATTCTCTTATTCCAAGCTTTTTTTTTCTTATGCCACCCCTTGCATCGAGAGTAGGATTTTTTTTTTGGTTTTGTTTTGATAAACATATTCAGTATTTCTTCTCCATCCCTCCCCCCTTTTCATTTTTTTTCTAAACTAGGATTAGGGGGAATGGAAATGTGGGGGGTGCAAATTTTTGAATCGTTTGGCATAACAATGAAATACCAACGCTCGTCGTCAATTTTTTTCCCTCCACTCCTGAATTCCCAACATGTATATATGTATGCACCTAACGCAGAACAGATGTTAGCTATATAAGTCCTTGTATATATATTTATATATGGATATTTCCAATCCGCGTGTATGCATGATGCAATAAGCAGGGTGTGCGAGGGTGGAAGAACAAAGTGTTAAAAATCCGTTTTGAAACAAAAACCGTTTTTGAGAATTCTCAGATTTAACTTCAGCCATTCTTACTGTAATCCAAAGCGGCAAACCCGTGAAATTTTTAGACATGTCTGCAATACTTTTCGAATCGGAATTCTCAACAATAAAAAGTTCGTAACATTTAAACAGGCATATTTCATTGAAATTTTGTCCCTTGTGTGTGAGTGTAGATGCGCGCGCACACATTATAACTGATTTAAACTGCATGTTAACAATATGAATATTTTTCTATGCTATTTTTTCAGTGAATTTCCGAAATTGTAAAAGAAAAAAAAAAGAATTTTAAATTATAAATTTCAAAAATACCAATATGGGAAGAAATAAGTATATATAATAAATTCTCTTACACATTTTAAAAATATAATATAAAACTGCTTTCATTTAAATATGCTAGATAATTCGGAAAGAAGAATACTGACGTTCGAATTCAGCCCATTCGAATAATAATAAACAGTTAAGTTTTCTTTTTCTTAGTTCAACGGTTGAAAATTCATATCTTAATTTCAAGCATGGCTGAAAATATTTCATTTCGGTCATCAGATATATATTACAACTATGCACATAAATATCTAAAGTGCTAAAAATACCTTTAATGTGACAAAATCTTTTCGATATCGAAAAAAAAAAATTCAACGCCATTTTAATATTCTTATTCTAATAAGATTTACATATTATCTAAAATCTATTACATAAAAAAACAGCAAAATAAATACAAAGCAAAAAAAAAAAAAGAATGAAAAGAAATTTTTTTTTGAAAATGAAATAAATTAAAAATTTGTAGGTAGCACAAAAATGATTTTATAACACATCTTACGAATGATATATTATCAAATAAACCACTTATAACTGCTATAAATAAAAAAACATGGGATTTATATTTAATATAAACTCAACAAAATTATGTAATTAATGTTTGACTGAGAATGAGACTTTTTGGCTAATCTCTAGGGTTAATAATAAGATATTGCAATGTTTCATTATTATTAAAATAACATACTATGATTCATTATTAAATAGTGTGCAAAGAGACAAAATATAATAATAATAAATAACAATATAAGAGAGCCTTAGAAATTTCAAAAGTACTATTACTGGTAAGTATAGATTATTCCTTTTCTACATTAAATAACATACATAAAAACATTCCAATGTAAAGGCATTAAAGGTAAATAAAAATATTTCTTTCTATTCACAACAATATCACCTTTATAATTTTCCCCATCATTCACTGTTAAAATGTGTACAAATATGGGTTTCAAGTCAAAGCTCCTTAATCAGTGTGTGTTTTGCCCTATTCTACAGTAAATAAGAGGCGAAAAAACTTTTCCTGATTTGAACAGAGCATTGTGCAACACCATGGACTATTTAAATAAATATTACAGTTTTCTGTTTGTTTGTTGCTTTCATTTCATATAAAGAACAAACAGGGAAAATAGTTCTAAAAGAAAGAAAATGGTGCTATTATGTTTGAACAAATATGTTTTTATCTTGTTTTATTTATTTGATTTTATTAAGATATGATATAGTTACAGCAATAAAAAAATATAAACGGAATCAATATCTTGTACATATTTGAGAAATCAGTACAAATTGCATCTAAAAAATTGTTTTTAAATGAAGATAACGATATAAAAATATTCTTATAACAAGAAAACAGTTGTGTACTATTTCATAGTGCATTGCAGCTTTTTTATATACATAAAATAAACCAAGTTTTTGAAAAAAGTGCATTAAAGCAAATAATTCTTCAAAAAATAACACGAATAGTTTTTACACAAGTATGTTAATTAATACTGATAATCAAAACAAATAAAAAATTTGCAATGCCACTTGAAACAATTAAATTTTTTTAATTCTGAAAAATTGGTTTTCTATTGTAAAATTGGTACTTATGTATTATCGCAAACTATTGGCAACATTATATGAAACGAAGCACTTTGTCAATCTAGCGCATACGACACATATGAAATAGGGGTTGCCAATTTGGCGAGTTATTAATAGAGTTGGTGATTGTTGCGATAATACGTAAGTACCGTAAAATATTCTTCGCATTCGTAAATCATACATTGTAACAACAAAAATAAAATATCTTCCCTATTGTGTTAGATGTTTAAGAGTATATAGATAATATGTATAATATTTATATTATAGTGTTGGGAATTATCATTAACAACTGATATTATTCTCTAAAAACCCTATAAAACTATAATTGCTGCCGAAAAACGGGTGGAAATCTCTTCTGTCTGAAGTATCTGCAATATTTTTATATTTGATTTGAAATTTTTATTTGTTTTCATATTCATTAAAATAAAAAAAACACGTTCTACGATCGGTTAGTAAAAAAATCGGAAGAAACAATTAAATCGGAAATTACTTTCAGGAGAGAGAGTTATCAGTTATTTTTAATGATTTTTTTTCATAAGTAATAAATTTAACACATTTTAAAAGAGTGATTGAAGTACCCTAAAAATCTGACATGGTCAAGAAAGTTATTGGTTAGTTAAGACTATGTTCACTTTGTTTTATTTTTGAAAATTTATCAGCGAATACAAAAAAATATATAGAAGAAAATAAATAATCCACAAATAAAAATTACTAAACTGAATTTTGATAAAAATGTATTAATGTAGTATGAAATATTTCTGATAAATATATATTACAAATTACAAATATTGAAATCAAAAATTACCTCTGATCTTTTGATGGTTTCTTATTTTATTCATCAAAGATTTATCGGGGATTGAAATCTGAAAAGGACAGGATAATTTATTAGTTTAAAAAATAGTAAATAAGGTATAAACATTTCCAATTTTAAAACTATATACATTAATTATCACATGATACTGATACTTTAAGCATTATGTTTTTAAGGCGAAACAAATTATTTAAAAGCACATAGTTTTCTTTTTTATGCTTTATTTTATTGTACCTAATGATAAAAGTTCAAGTAGATCTTATGATGCCCCCCCCCCCCTTTTTTTCTTCTTTTTTGTATAACTTATTTTATTAAAATTGAAATATTTCATTGGTCGTGGTTTCAAAAATTCCTCAAGTTTTAAAAATGGTTTCGATTAAAGCAGTTATGACTTTCATTACATCAATACATGCAAAATCAAATTTTAAAACTTTCGTTATTTTAATACACTCCAATAGTATTTAAACAGAACACGATTAAAAAAAAAGTATTTATATAAACTACAACAAAAGGGCAAGTGAATATTTCATCAAGCACATTTAATTTCTTTCATGCTTCAAGAAATGAATAAAAAGACAAAATGAGATTAAGCGTAATTTATTCTAAAAACTCTTAGAACGACAGCTGGTTAAAACAAACCAACACAAATAACATCAAAAGCTACAAAAATATATCATAGTTGCTATGCAAACAGTCAAATTATAACCAAATAATACTTACAACTAGTTTATTATTACTAATCTAACAACAGAATAGCTTGTTAAAGCAATAATACAAACTGAATAACGGCAACTATTTATTCTTTAAAAACCAAAAAATAATTCATTATTAAATTACTCACAACAATTCAAGTTCAATGCTCCTTTCAAAATTTCTCAGTATGATATGAAATTCGTTGCCAACGCTACATATTTAAATTGATTTAAGAATATTATTTTTTATTGTTGTAGTAAAAAAATAAAATTTTGTCAAATTCAAAGGAGCCCTTTTAATATTGAAGTAAAAGATTTCTATTCTATAACAGATGGTTTAAAATAATGTATTTTATTTTTAAAACAATGCATAATTTTGGATCCTATTTAACAGCTATAGAAACAATTTTAGTATAAAATTAGTTTTTATAAAAATATTTCTTTGAGATGTCAAGTTAAATTATAAGTTGTATTATTTGCATTATTTATGAAAGATATTTAAATGATGCAGCCATTTTTGTGTAGAAATATTGATAATTATAGGTTATAGGAGCCATGCAGCCAAAAACGGCAAAAAGTAAAAAATTCGCCAAATTCTGTTCCGTCATTGTATTTGTAGTAAATACATTTTATCGGACAATATCGCCAATGTTCGTAAAGGCCACAACTTGGAAAAGCAATCCCCATCCATGTGGTCTATAACTGATAGGTATCGAAATATTTTTATTAGATTTTTAATTATTATTATTTGTACTATATTTGTTTACAAAAATATATTTGAGTATTAATGCATTAATAAGTAAAACACCCTAATATTAAACTATAAATATCTCAAAAACTGCAAAGTTTAGAAACGTAAAACTAAAACTGGCTTTATCCAAAACAATATTTTGTAATATTTATTTTCTTGTATATTTCTGTAATGTTTCTATTCGTATTACTTAATTTAGGTAAATGATCTTTCCTCCCCATTTCGAAAACTGTTATCACAAAAATAAGTAGGTACAATTCTTATTAATTAAAAAAGTACAAAATTTTGTTAAAGAATCCCGATTAGAGATTAATTTCTTAACTGAATTTAGGAAAGGCAACTATTAGGAATTGTTATATCCTGTTTTCTACATAAAACTGATTTAACAATAAAACATACAAAGTATAAATAAGCACTTAATAAAGAAAAACAGTTTCTGTTCTGAACAGTTTAAAGAGAAAAATAAAAATTGTTATTAGAATACTAAAACTTTTAAATATCATACATGCAGAAGCCTTAAATTTATAAGCTAAAAGCCTTTAAAGAAATTATTAAATTCAAAGAAATGAAAAAATCCTGTAAATACAAAATTAACAGTTATTCAATGTGAAACAGCAACTAAGAGAGAAAAAATATATATGCTTTACAAATATCTTTATTTGCTTTTAAAAATAATGAGCTTTATCCGGATAGGTTTCATTTGAAAACTGAAAAGAAATTCTATATTTAAAAACTAAATTATTGTTGAAGTAAAGTTGAACATATATGGGGCTCTAATTTGTTCATGTAAGTTATATTAATACATCTAAAACTTGTTGAATTTTCGAAGTTAATTTGATTTATTTTTAAAAACTTTTAAATTTAATGAGTACAAATTCTGAGAATTAACATACATGTCATCTGTTAATTTAAAATTATAAAATTGCTTGAAAGAATAAGTACATAAAACCACAACAGGCCAAGCAATCAGAGATTTTTGAAAAAACAAACAACAAACAAAAGTTACATAATGCTAAACATGAAAATAATTTAAGTAACAGAAATATATATTGAACACTAATATTATTATACACAAAGAGAAAGAAATAATAATGCATAATTAGTAATATGTACGTTAATATAAAAATGAGAAAACGTATTGGATTATCATATTCAGTCAACCAATAGAGAGAAAGTTCCACAATAAAAATGGCTTATTCACTAGAACCACTATTCAAAGCCTTATAAATGGTGTTTATTCAAAGATCAAATAATTCTTAGAAGAACTCCAGATTTATTTACATGGAAAAAGAAAGAATAGAATTCTGCGAGATAATCCCCTTCCCCCTCCAAAAAAATTTAAATTATTCCTCAAAACAAAAATAAGTTTCCGAGAAATATCATTTCTATTTTACTGAAATACTTATAACTAATATATTTCAGACAGTAAAAGATTATAAAATTTTTAATTCTAAAATTCAAAAGATAAAACTGCAATATTTTTTTTTTGAAAAATCATAATCTTTATTGATGCTATTTTATTAAAACTATAAATTTTTTTAAAATATTTTTTTTACATAAATTTACTCCTTTTAAACAACGTTCTAAAATCTCAAACATTAAACAATAAAAAAAATTCATGAGTAAGGTGCATCTTAATATAAACAAAAATTAAAAATGATTAATATGTTAATTGTCTACATGTACAATAAAATCATGAAGTTCTAGGAGAATCAAAAATTTATATTTAAATTCTTTTCAAAAAGAAACTTGACAGCAAACTTTTAACAGCAAAGAAATTTCTTTCGAAAATTTGTTCTCTCGATAACAAATTTTAAAAAGATACAAAATTTCAACTTAATATAAAAATGTTTACATATTTTTTTAAAAAAATAAACAGAACTTTCAGATAACTTAGTACAATTTTCATAGACAAGCACAACAGATAGGTTAGAAAATATTTTCTTTTGGTTTTCGATACCATTAATTTGATAATAATAACTTATCAAAATAACGAAAGAAAAGCTTTTAAATTTTAATGCCATTTATTTTCCTTATTTAGTTTTTTGTTAGTTATTAATTTATTTATTTTCAAGTATTTGTGCGAACTCTCTTATAATTTAAGAAAAAGAAAGTTGCAGTTGTTAACTTTGGATTCATAAAACATACACGATTATGTTCAAAATTTATAACACTTCAAAAAGCTGAAAAGAAAGCCTCCGATTAGACAATTAATTCTTTTACCTCTTATTATTAATGTTCTTAATATTTTATAAGTACTCATGTAATTTATTGACTGGTAAGTAGTGCAAAGCATAAACATAAATCATAGAACTAGCATTTCTTGACTTTCTTTCCTAGATTTTTCTTAAAAATATTTTGAAGTTTAACTTTTCATTAATGAGGATTTTTAGCTTGCTTAATATTTCTTGTTTATCGCTCTTTCTCAACTTTATGTCACTTTTTTCTTTTTTCTACAAGCTTATTTGTTGTAAGAGCAGTAATAAATCATGTACATACTCCTGACTTAAAAATTTTTTTAAGATTTATTTTGTTCCTTTTAATATTTTGTTGAAAACATGTGTTAGTGTAACGTAGGTGAATAAAAGATAGAGAACAAATAAAAGTAAATGGAGGATTTTTTCTTCTTAATGTACAAAAACTTTATTTGTAATTAAATGATAGCAATCATGTTGGGACAATATATTTTCATTTATAAAATTCAACTTTTTTTTTAAAAAAAAAGAGTGTTTTAAAATGATTTTTTTATAATCTCAAATAATTATAATTTATAGCTTCAATTCCTACTATTAGTTCACTCTCTCTCCATATATATATATATATATATATCTTGTTCAAATTTTCAGTCGTTAATAAAATACTTTTGATTCATCCATTCAATGTAGGAGTTGACTTAAAATTTTTTTTTATATATATATAACTTGCTTACGCTAAATTTACACGCAATAAAAAAAATTAATAAATAAAAATAAATGAAATGTTCTTGTTTTAAAACCACAGAACTTGTGTTTAGTTTTTTAACTGTTAATACAGGTCAGTGACACACACAGGGATTTTTCAAGGAGGGGGGGGGTCGGGGTCAAAAGTCCATCAATCTTGTATCATGCTCCAATACGCCACCCAAAATATTCTTTTGATTTTTTCGTTTTTCGGGAACAAAAACAGTAAAAAAATTAATAAATAAATAATTGGCATTAATTAATGAAATTAATTATTAATAACAAATACTTAATTAAATTTTACGTACTATATACATAGGTTTATAATCAATCGGAAAAAAAATCAAGGGCTATGGGGTATCAGGACCCGGGGACACCCTTCCCCCAACTTGTGTGGGCTACTAGTTCAAAATGGTTGAAAAAATTAGTGAAAACATAACGGTTGAATATGGAGGAGGGTTCTCAATCAGGGTTATATTGCGAATAGTTGCTCAAGGTAGTTCTATTTTAGTTATCATCACGTCGTGAATCAGTTTTCTTTATTTTACATAGCATTTATGTTCAAAATGTAAGCGCTTACGCAAAATTTATAGTAGAAGAAAGAATAATAGATTGTTTATATCAAAAATATTAATAAAACTGTTCGAATCTACACGAGAGTTATTAGCAAACAACTTCGTTATTTTGAACCACGGGCAAGGGACGAGGATGACATCAGAGGTGGAGCTTAGCTCTCTAAATGACCACACTGCGCTAACTACGACTTCGATCCTCAACAGTCCCTCACAAGACTGGTTTTTATTAACAATAAGATTTTTTTTAAATCCCCTACTTCACGGAAATAGGGGGGGGGGTCAATAAAAACGATGCGATTTACAAAATTTTTCTTCAGTATAACTTTGCTATTTTAACACTGAAATAATTGCCATATTTTCTCGTAAGCTATCACAAAACCAACTGCATACATTTTACTTTACCAACTGCATACATTTACCGATGAAACTAAAAAGTTCAATCGGTACTTATTGTTAGTTTTATTAGTTTCGGATGTCGATCTTTTCTTTTTGTTCGGATTGAGAATTTAAAAAAATATCTGGATAAATATTTTTAAACTGAATATTTAAATGATTTGCTAATGATTTTCCGTTTTTAATTCGTAGCATAATAATTATGTCGCTAATGTAAAAAAATATTTTTGGTCCGAAATAATGTGCTCAAAAGTATATACAAAATGATTCCATGAACAAATTATAGAAATATGAACTATCACCAACCGTTAAGACGTGAAGTAATACATTATAAGTCTTTAATAACAGTGGTCAATTATACGGGCTAAAGGTATGATAATTTGATGCCATTTAAAATGACAAGTCCGGTCCGGGCCTTGATGCAAATAACTAGCTATTATTCAATTTATTCAATTAGCTATTCATTATCCACAAACTGTTCTTTCTTTAACAAAAGCACGAAGCAAAAAAATATGCAAAGAAAAAGAAAATAGACTTGTCTAAAATCTCTTTATCTTCAGAGGAAAAAAATATTTTTTTTTCAACGCAGAAAGAACCTCACGCTTGACAAATATCCATTGACAAATTTGCGACACTTAAACAATAAAAAAAAAAGGAAAGAATAATAATACAACGCCGAATATCTGTCCGCCATTATGACACCCAAACAAATCGTCTGACAGAAAAGCGTTGCCAAACGGATTCTTGTCAAAGGTCAAGTAGATCTAGTTGAGGCTTTTCGTGCTGAACTGTTTCACAATTCGAACATGTGAGTAAAGTATTTCTTTTCCCCTCATCACACTGTGGAAAACGAAAGAAGAGTATTCCATATTCTAATGATATGTTAAACTCGAGAGGCGTGTCCTTTCTCTTTGTTCTCGCGACACAAACGATTTCCATGCCATTGCCATTCGAGAGTGGAGAAAAAGGGAAATCCTATTGGGTGTTGTGTGGCCGTGGTCAACAAAGGTTGACGTAAACGTTCGAATCACGCGATGTGTTTTTTATTTTTTTAAGCTTTGGTGCGTAATTGCATTCTTCATTTCCTTCACGTGCGGCCGCTTTGGGACATAAAAAGAGCGGGAAAAAAGTGCTGTTAGGTTGCGACGAGGGAACAATTTTTCGAATCTTTTCGTAGAGAAAGATTTAGGAAACTTTTCTTTTTGTAACACCAAAACAAGAAATAATTAAATTACAATAGTATACAAATAAATAAGCGGGAAATTCTACAAACAAAGACTACAGTTACAGGCATTATTCTATAGAAATATCGAATCTGGCATCAAGTTCTAAAATGGTATTTTCGAATTCCCCGTTCCTTATTTTATTTACTTAATTAAAAATAGTAGAGCTGAAATTTATTATAATGGCAATCTCGTAGTAATTCAGAACTTGATTAAAAATAAAAGGAAAAAAAATTATAATTGTTAAAAATTTAATGGCCATGTTGATTCGAAACTATTTTTAAGGGTTGAATACGATTTTCTCTGCTTTTTTTAAAATGATACTTATGCAAATAAAATTTAACTCCGTTTTTTTTCTCTAAAATATAAGATTAAATTTATTGTTTCTTAACAAACATATGACTTTCATAGTAGTTTTATATGGAGATGTGATTCTTTATTTTAATAAAACAGTGCTAATTTATTTAAAAAGATAATTTTTGCAACTTCAGAAATTTTTTTTGCTGGGTTTGCTTAATGTTTGTAAATTTTTTAAAAGTTTAAAAATACATATTAATTTTAGTCAGAATCAAACACATAAGGATTTAGTATTACTCTAGAAAAAATATAACAAATTATAATTAACTAACATTACAACATCAATTGCAGTACGTAATATACATCATTAGAAACTAAGTGTGTGGTTTTTAAATAAAATGTCAAAATTGATTTCGCATGTTTTTAAATACCACTTAACTCGTTTGAAATTTCAGGTATAATATTTCAATTGTCTTTATGAGCTAAATTCTTGTGACGTCATTGTCACATAACTGCAATTCGCGTTTCCAGCCAATCAGTTCATAAATTCACGTGACGTCATAGTCACATGACAGACGCAACCACGTGTTTCCAGTCAATCTGTCCATGCGCTTCACTGTTGCCAACTTTTGCTTTTTGTAGAAACTTTCTTTAAAAAATGACATATTTGTAAACAATAATAATGCACATAGATAAACAAAATGTACGATTTAAAAGTACACATTTAATGTAAGAATTTTTCAAAAATATATTTTGAAAAACTTTTTGCAGAATTACTTGAACATCATTATCTAAAGGTATCCGACTACTTGCGACAACTTTTTTTTAAAAAAAATGGAGATATGGGAATTTTTTTGTTGTTTTTAGATTTGTTTAGTACATTTTAAGAAAAATATGCTAAAATTAAGGAGAGAAAAAGAAATTATTATTACTAAAATGGGTAAAAATTTACAAAAATAACATAAACAAGGCCCATTCTGTACCAAAAGTTTATGAAAATTTTTTTAATTTTTTAATTCTGAATGTGTTGCTATGTTAGTCATTTTTGAAATGGCCTTCAGGATAAGAGATATTTTAATTTTTACAAAACCTAGAGCACTTTATCTTAGTTATCATATGAAATTGCTTAAAAAAACAGTGATTATATTCACATAAGGGACTGTAAATTTTGTAATAAAACAGTGATTGTTCAATCTGAAGGTTAAAACACTTCTATTATTATACAGAACATACACAAAAAATTTCAGTTGTTATTTTCAAAACTCTGGCCCGGATTGAGCATTAAACACACACACACACACATTTCGAGTAAAACGCTTTTTAAAGTATGACATTTTGCTTAAAATAATGGCATTTTCTTTTATTAAAAACACTTGTAGTTTTTGTTCTAGTGAACGGAAAATAATAAACTTGGTATTTTTATAAAACTAATACGATGGCCTATAATATAAAATCATTAAAAAAAAATTTTTTGTCAATTTTTTACAAGTAGAGCAACAAGTGCAAGTCAAATGTCAGTTTTGAATTCTATAGAGATCACGTGATTGCCTCTGTATCATGTGACCTTCATGAACTTAGCCATTGGATAATCAGATTAATTCAAAAATTAATTTATGTATCAAAATTAATAGAAATGCTTAATAATTTCAATTTGATATCTAGAGTTTTCTTATTCGCAAAAGAAAAAAAAATAATATCGATTCTATATTATGGCAGTATATATTCAAAGCTGATTGTCTAAAATAAATTTATTATACACAAATAGGTGTGTGTTTGTATATAAGGTGTAAATTTAAAACTGTCAAAAAATCACAATGTTCTTTTAGAAAATATGTTGCAGTTTAGTTGATCAACTCGCTCATCACAAATTTAACTTAGCAGCTAGAATAAATGATACAGCATAAGCTTGGAAAAAAAACACACCTCTGCTTTGCGCCTGTGAAAACAAAGCCCGCAGTCAAAAGCAAGAAAAAAGGAAACCGGATAGGCTTAAGTGTAAAAACAATTATCCATATTGCATTTCCTTGTTAATACAAGAGCTGGGGAGTGATCGGTTATACAAATATTTTCTATTTAAAGGAGACTGCGATGTTTAATTCATCCGATCTTCGCCGCCTGGAAGATCCCTGGAGTTGTGGATGTTGGGACTTAGCCACTGGATTTCGGATGACACCTTTTAACTCGGTGAGGGGGAGGGTTGCCACAGATTGGCGGGAGAGCACCTGAATGGGGCTGTGGCTTCGAGTGAATGAGTGAGAATTTTACTAACGTCACACTATAAAAAAGTGGGTTATTGGAGACGGATCGAGTAATTTTAAACCATGGTCAGGTGATGAGTATGTCATCTGATCTGGCACCTTTTCCTACGAATTTCCTTATTCAAGCCATCTTAAGACATTTTGAGATCCTGGTCCCAAAGAAATCTTAAGATTTGTTGAGACCCTGGCCCCTATGAAAAATTAGGCTCTGCCTATGATCCTTAAAAGTAGGCAATATATAGCATGCATTGTCAAATACTCGTACAAACGGTAATTTGAAACAAATATATGCACGACTCGCATTACAAACCAAGGCACAAACCTGCTCGACCAATGGCTGCATTTCGTCTAAATGAGTTGAATGATTGTTTATGGAATAAAGCATATGCCTAGACATTGACAATGGTCATCACATAATCATACAGTCTTACCACTTTGGTCAGAATCGAGAACGAAACGAGATCCCGCCGAAGGCGAGGTCCTGAACCAGGGCCAAGTAGGCCATGCCTTAAGACATCACTGACCACACCAGCAGAAGGACTTTGAGCCACGGCGTATTTAACCTGCATCAGCCCTTATACACTACGGGTCTTCAGTGGCAAGGTTTAAACTCCTGACACCCCGGCCACGAGTGTGTGACCATAACCCCTAATCCACCACGGACATAAGAGGTATGAGAAATACTCTAACATTTCCATATCAAAATTATTAGTTGCACCAGCATCATCTAGAAGGTCACGGTAGCCCGATTGGTATTAGTTTCGGGTCTAATAATTTCAAATATAGATCGTTACTTGATACAAGCTGATGCATTTCAAATATCTCGTGACCAAAAAGCCCTTGCATTGACGTGAAATTGGAGAGAAGATTAGGTACCAACTCAGGTGTTGACCTCGTCATTTGATCTTGATTTAAAGTTGTGTTGAAATTCTGCTGACTGAAGTTTGAATTTTCGAGTGAGTCGAGGTGAAGCACATTTGCCAAAATTATATTCTAAATATTTAACACTATCAGTGATTTTTGTTTTCATCAAAGAAAAAATAATCCCGAATTAAGAAGGTACAGTCTGATTATAATGGATTTAAAAGATAATTTTGATGATTGAAATTATTAATTGGCAGATTATTGTGAACAGAAAATTTATATGCAAAGTAACTAGAATTTTAATAAACGTATACAATGTTTTCCTCTGTAAGTGAGCAATCTATTCAATAAGAAAGATACGCAATATGCAATTTCTATTACGATATTTAAATATATGGGATAAACATCTATTTTTAAAGTAACATTTTTCTTAAATATTTGGCAAAACACATTTAATGCATGCTGAAATTTCTCCTCCCCTTTGTAAAAAGGAATCGTCAGGACTATTTTCAATTGATCTGAGTTATTTAAAAGAGAAAACGAGAAATGTCCTTTTCCATTTTTCGAAAGAAATCAATTTTATTTAAGATATATTTGCAGGACTTTAACATAAAATAAAAAAAAACCTTTATAGAATTAGAATCAAATTTTAAATCCTGTTGCCATGACAACAGGATTTTAATCAAAGCTGTTGCAATGACAACAGCTTTGATTAAAAGAATATTTCAGATATACAGTGCAATACATTTAACGCGAAAACGCTTTAGAAGAAATATCAGTTAACACGAAAAAAACAACGGTCCCAACTATGTATTTTCATGCACTTTTTCTTTTAGCGCGAAACGAAAATCGTTTAACATGAAAAGATTTCCCTTCTGGGAGAAGGAGATATTTAAAATTAGCCGACAATTAACGAAATTTTTGAGTAAGTTCCTGTATTATTGGACTGTCCTATATCATCGAAAGAATTCGATGCAGTAAATGATGATCATGCGTACACAGCCCCAATTACGGCAGACAAAGACATTTTGGAGTTTGTTCAAAGCTCAAAAAGTATCATTGATGCAGATTCCGACGGCGAAAATGAAATAAATAATGTAGTTCCTGTTCCCCCGCCATGAGAAATGAGAAACATTTTGAAAAGTATGACGTCAGTTACTTAGACGCACATTCCAATGGTGAAATGAATAACAAAATGGACGACATCGAACAATGTGTTGACTATTTGATGCTAAAAAAACAATGCAAAGAAAAATATCAGAGTAATTTCTAAGAACTCACAATAAATGTTTTGTTTTTCAAAAAAATTGAAAATTTTGTATTAAATTTCTTTAAGTTCTTGTGAATGTTTGTTTCATTGATTTTTATTAAGAATATGCACAAATACATATCTATGCAAAAAAAAAAAAAATTCTAATAGACTTAATTTTGTTGACATTTTTTTTAATATCCTTTAACACGAAATTCTTTTATCACGAAAAAATATTTCATTATGTTCAGACTTGTTTTAAGCGATTTGTAGTGTAATTGATAAGTCCTATGTTCTGTCCATCTATGATATTAACTTCTTTGCTGGTTGTTGTTTTATAGGATGATTTTTTTCATTAATATCTCATATATTGCTTTTTTCATTTATTCACAGAAAACATTAATATTAATTACACGCAATATAAAATAACTGACGACTGTTCATTACTAGAAAGGAAAAATAAAAACGTTCGATCCCTGTACGAACGATCAGTCACACCATTCATTGGATTTACCTGTGAAGGAACAAATGGTTTATTTCTAAGATAACTGAAGCAATTCACCGTCGATACAGAAATAAAAATATCTCTCTCATTAGAATTCCTTCGCCAGATTTTTATGACGAGCAACTCTTCTTGGCGAAATTGCGCCATAAATATCTAACAAGACAGCTTCGTTTTCAAATCCATTCCAGTAACAAAACAGTATGAACAGCAACCCTTCTTCAAATCCGCGTACGAGACAGTCACCCCAGTACGGATTATTTAAAAAATACCCGAGGGCAATCCCTGGCTTCCCAAAACAAACATCTCCGCCCCATCGTTCTCAGAGAGCGGAGGGATTCCTTTAGGTTATGCACTGTGGCCTACCTTTTGTATTTTATTTCACTCTTCAATTGTGTAGTGCTTCACAAATATATTTGTTACTTAGTTATTAAAGGATATACGTTATATTATTGTTAATATTTAACATTATTCTTATGCGATTTCATAATAGTTTGATGTATGGCAATTTCTACATCTTTAATAAAGTTTTGTAGTCGATCTTTTGAAATAATTGTTGTATTGATGCATATTCGAAGGTTAAAAAACAATGAGTCACGGGTTCGAGGCTAGATTCCATTAAATACTAGAAAATAATTTATGAATGATTCTTTGTGTATTTATGATTGTTTATTTGATTAAATTTTTAATTTAAATGAATGAGATATCATGAGACGATGGTTTATCTCCCTCGAGTTTACTTTAAAACAAAAACTGAAAAAATGCAATGCTGAAGACCAACAACCACAATCAAATTGATGAATCTTAAAATTAAGAATAATAGGATATTCTGACTGAAACCCAAAGAATTAAACATGCTTTACGAGATAAATTCTGCCATATTTTAAAAACAGAATTATTAATTTCTATTCTTTTTTTTAATTTTAATTTTTAAATTTTTTTAAAAAAATGTTTGACAATGTTTTTTGTATTTATTTATTTTTCCAAAACGCAGAAGTTACGATCTATATAGATATTTACCCGACTCTCCTTTGATTTTAAAAGAATAGTATAGAACTTTTCAATACTATTAAATAACAAATACAATATACTCAATTTAAATGCTTAAAAAAAATTCATTTGAGTATGTGCTTCATTTTTCGTGTTCCACGAAAAAAGTGTCTAGAAAAAATTGAAAAGTTTTCTGCGAAAGCAAAATACAGTTGTGAGTATTTATATGTTAATTAGCTAAAAAAAATTTACATCTGAAAAAAAATGGAATTGCCTCTTATAAACATGTATAAAATTGTTAAAAAATGTCTTATTTTCTTTTATATTTAAATTTATAAAAAATGAATATATATATAAATAAGAGAATCACAACTTCATTCACATTAAATAATTTTTTTCAAAAGTTTTATGCGCGTTTTATAATAAATTGTATTGACCCATCTAACTTTCTCTTTAGCGATAAGAAAATTTACCCATAACTGCTCCAAAACATAAAATTTTCGATTTTGTGATTCTATTGGTATAAAATCATCTGGGGTTTCAGAAACATAAAAACTAAAAGAAAAATATTCAATAACATCTTTTGAAAAAAAATTGGGGGTGGGGAGGATGGTATTATAAGTTTTGAAACCTCTAAATATTATATTAAAACAATACCAATTTAGGAATCAAAAAAGTTGAAGTCGAAATTCTAAGCTGTTCAACTTCATGGTCAAACATAAAATCCAATAAAAAAAAGTACCACAGGAATTCCACATGATTTCGTATGAAATAAATGGAAGCATTTTATTTCTTTAACCTAGCTTTTTTGTCAGACAACAGAGAAAAAAAATAATACTCGATATTATATTGAGCTATTGACTACCATTAAATAGACTATTATTCTTTTTCCTTTCTATTACGAAATTGCATAGCATCAAACGACACTGGAACCTGCAACACGCCACACATCGAGTCCATCAACCATACTTTACTTACACCATTAACCGAGGTCTTGCGTTCGAATCGAAATCGATGAATGTATCGATTCACACAGAACAAAGATTTTTCGTGAGTTGAATCGTTTGAGCTGATCTTTTTACCAAAAAGCGAAAACAAGTATTTCGACGGTAACCGTCACCGCGTGGTTAGTTCCCACGGATTTCTACAGTCCTGTAGGATGGAATATTTTTATTATTTATTTTATATTTTATTTTATATTTCTGTTTCACCTTTTTTCGATTTTTATTTTCGATGGTGTCCTTTAAGTACCACTCAAATTGCAGTCGAAGAACACGAGATCTTTTAACGAATTTCGATTTGGAATGGAACATAAATTCATTTTTCCTTTTCCTTTTTTTTTTTCCTTTTGTTTCTGGATATAACTCCTCGAAAATTGTCTTTTTTTTCCTCTCTCTCTTTTTTCCCTTTGCTTTTGATGAAAATGTACATTATCATTAGGGTTGGACAAAGAGTTTATTATTTTTAGAATTATTTTAATTGCAAAGTCATAATATTCATAAGGCATATTATTTGTTTATCATAAGAAATCATCGATTATTTTAGTATGGCTCGATAAATATTTTCCTTGAGTATTTATAGTCAATTACTTTAATTCTTTCTGCAACGTATTTTTACTTAAGTGTGTAACGGTTCTATCCGCGATCTTTTCACTAATTACCCTCTTGAGGAATTTCTGGTCCTTAAAAATTATTTTTTTATAAAACTCCTCCTCGAAGAAGAAGGCGTGATTATGTAAATTAAGACTATTATATATAGTCAAGGCTTTTAGATTAGAGAGAGAGAGATAAGATAGACTGCTAGCGGAGCAGAGATTAATCAAATTGAATGTGAATCGCGGATATTTAATACTTGATAAGGAATTGAATTGCTTAAGGTAACGAATTGTCACTGGAGATTGAATCTAGATTAAATAGATAAGAAGTCAGAGATATTGAATTAAGTAAGCGTATTAAACCTTAAAGTATTCTCATATCTCGCGTACCTCGTTAACTGTCTTCAAATTTATTAATTGGGTGCATCTCTTATTCCTGATAGACTGAATCTGAGTTGTGGTTAATACTGTGAATAAATTAGAATGTTCTTGAAATATGAGTAACCTCCCAATTCTCCCACACCTTTAGGCGCTCAGGCAAGATCCTTACAAATGTTTCCTTGAGAGATTTTAATTCGTATTGGTTTTGAGCCCTCCAAGACGGCGTGTTAATTTCTAGCTTTGCCCACAAAACGGGAAATATTCATAACCTTATCTCCCCAAAATCACAATTTGAGCACTTTTAACCCGGGATGATGCAAAACAGCATTATCCGCACATACGAAACAATAAAAAAAGCCTTTACCTGTTTAATAGCTTCCGGTTGACCATGAATATACAAGAAAACACACAAAAAAAAAAACGAGACTAAGAGAGTAGCATGAAAAAAGTGGAGTTGGCAACAACTGTTTTGATGACGACATCCCCCACCCCTCCTCTATCATGTGGCCAGTTTCGCCCCTTTAACCGATCACGCCAGTTGGGAGTACTGCGTCATTGAGTGAACATGTGCAACTGCATTTTGCCAGAAAAATATTCAAACAACATCAAGTTTCTTATGAAACTTAAGAAATCAGCCACGAAAACATTTCAAATATTAACTGAGGCTCATGGAGATGAAACTTTGTACCGTGCACATGTGTTTGAATGGCATAAGCGGTTTTCAGGGGGAAGGGATAGTGTGGAAAATGATGAACATACTGGACGCCCATCGGTATAGTGGTAGCGACGCTGACTGCGTGCGCAGGACTGGGTTCGAATCCGGAGAAGCATGGATGTGTGTGTAATCTCCTTTGTTGTAAGTGTTATAATGTGGTGCACGTTTCTAATTCTTTATTATACTCTAAACTAAACATTGCCAAAAATTGTGATATAAGGGGGTTCCCTCTCACATCAGTGGTCAGACTGTTAATCAACACAACTGCATTGAAGCACAAAAAAAGACTCTGTGAAAAAATTAGGGGGGGGGGAGGAAGGCCAGAATTGAGGAGTGATGGATGGTTGGATGTTGCACCAAAACAATACACTCGCTCCCACCGCCCTATTTGTTAAGCAGTTTCTGACCAGCAAAAACATTACTGTGATGAAGCATCCTCCTTATTCACCTGATTTAACCTCATGCTACTTTTTTTTATTTCCTACAAATAAATCTTGTTTAAAGGGAACCCATTTTATCTCAGTTGAAGAAGTTCAGGGAAAAACGGAGAATCTCCTACAGGGCCTTCCAAAACCCTCGTTCCAGAACTGTTACCAGAAATGGCAGCACCGAATGCAGAAGTGTGTGAATGCTGAAGTGAATAGTTGATAGTTGACTTCGAAGTTGATACTGTCACGGAGAACTGATTCTGTAAGTATAATGATTTATTGGACCAGACTCGTTTTTGTGTGTGTGTGTGTGTCACGCCTCGTAAATAGACTATATTTCGGGATGTTTGTCAGTGGTTTTTTTCGTAACTAAAAATAAAAGTGGATTTAAAAGTACCAAACCTACTCATCCCTCAAAGACTGCAACAAAAAAAATTGATTAAATCTAACAAAATGTCATATTAAAAGTTAAAAACGCCTTACATCAAGCCTTATGTCCTGTGTGTGCTTGTATTAAGTTTAATGCTATTTTTTAATAAGAACAAAAAATAGATGATTTTTTTATATATAATCTCTAAACATCGCACAAACAGAAGCAACTGAAGTTTTAAAATGAAATTAACCAGGCAGCTTCAAAATGAGTAGAATTAAAAAAAAACCTATAATATGTAATTAAAAAAAACCTTTTCAATTTTTAGAAATTTTATGAACTAGACTTTCGATTGAACTAGATTAAGTCTTAAGTCTAGTCTAGAAAAGTTAAGAATAAAATTTGTTAAATAGAGATCAGATAAGAAAAGGTTTTACGGAAATCAACTACCTGGGTTTCAACTTAGTGTTTTGTAATGACATTTCTTTTCTTATGGGGACATTTGGTATTGAACATAACCCTATAGAATGGCGCTTGTTAATTGATTCCTCCAAAGCAAGTTTAAAAGCAATGCTTCTGCATAATGGAAATAAATTCCCATCAATACCTGTGTCTCACTCTGCTAGTGTGAAAGAAACTAATGAAAACTTTCAATTTATATTGGAAAAGCTTCAATATGCAGTGTATGAATGGAATATTTGTGGTGATTTGAAGGTAATTGCACTTATTCTTGGTCTGCAGCTTGGTCACACAAAATACTGTTGTTTTTTGTGTCTTTGGGATAGTAGGGACAGAAAAAACCTATTACATCAGAAAAGAATGGCCTAAACGTGAATCATTCATTCCTGGACAGAAAAATGTGAAACATGACGCATTGTGTAATCCTAAAAATGTGTATCTACCTCCGTTACATATCAAACTAGGATTAATGAAGAATTTCGTGAAAGCCATGGGCAATACTTCTGGTTTCATGTACTTAAAACAGAAGTTTCCTAAAATTAGTGAAGCAAAAATTAAAGAAGGGATATTTGTGGGTCTACAAATGCGATCACTAATGCATGATGAGAAGTTTGAGGAACTATTAAATCCACTGGAGAAAGCAGCTTGGCAAGCATTCAAAAATGTAACACAGTTTTTTTGGGAAATCTAAAGGCGGAAAGTTACCGTGATATTGTTCATGATCTTATAACATCTTATAAAAATTTGGGCTGTAATATGTCCTTAAAAATACACTTCCTGCACTCACACTTAGATTTCTTCTGGAAAATCTTGGTGCAGTGAGCGATGAGCATGGGGAAGCTTTCATCAGGAGATTTCAGCGATAGGAAAGAGATATCAAGCAAATGAATGTAATATCTGGGAATATTCTTGACCATCAAGAGGGATACACACGAAATAAAAAAATGTGATTTTTTTTATGTGAGTGAATGTCGAATATTTTACTTAAATGTAGAAATATTAGTGTTTAATTATAAATGCTTTCTCAAAATTGCGTGATGAAGAAAAATATATATTTGAATTAAAAAAATTATAAATACATATTTTTTTAAAAAAAAATTTTTTTTTTTTATGAATTGATTGTATTTTACATTGCAGACCCAGTACATCCCCAAGAGCTGGTATCACTCTTTAGTGCGGCACCGTATAGGCGGATACCAATCGCCGCAGGTAATTTTGACGCCCAGTTTCCTCCACAGAGGGAGGCACCTGAGCTCTGATGATGCGAACTTGTACCAGGATTTAATTTTGCCGAGAGCACCCGAGCCAAACAGACACTCTAGGGATCTTTTACATGCCGTATAATCATACGACATGGCGCTGTCGATTTTCTGCATCACGAAAATCCACCGACTTGGGCCAGGGTCGAACCCGCAACCTTGGGTGCAGAAGGCTAGTGACAAACCAACCACACCACCCAGCCGACGTTTTTAAAATGTTTTCATGTGTAATTTAATTATTTATTTTGTTATGGAAGTATTTTCTCGTAAATTTCGTAAAAAATTGGAGTATTTTCTAAGTGCGACTTCTTTTTATGTGGTGGAGAGGAACCGCAAAAAAATTTTCTGCAGTATTTCGACAAAGCTGTTTCTTTTGTGCGGTTTATTTTTATGCGGTCCCTATCAACCGCACAAAAACAGGTTTTACTGTATCTGCACTCCACAGCATTTTATTCCCCAGAAAAACATTCCACAAAAGTCTCTTCTCTAATAACCATTTCTGATCAACCCCCTTTACTAAATTTCCGGCTAACAGCATGCCATCGCCTCCCCTCAGAAAATCGATACTTCGAAATAGTAATACGACCTCCCTCCCTGGCAGAAAACAAAACGAAAAGGGACCATTTCCAGGAGTTTCGTCGAAAAGAAAGACACTTCTGGAAACGCAAGTCGTTAATTTAAAAACATTTATCAGCAGTTAGAGGAAGGAGAAGGTAATGAAATATCTCCTCTCCTCCTTTCTCCGCTCCTCTGTGGATAAAAAACAAAGGCAAAAATCCGGACTGACTCTTGAGGGAAACCAACACATGGTGCTGCAACTATTCTTATGGATGCTCTGCCATTTCCATTTCGAGTTTCTTCCCCCTCCACCCCCTCGCGAAAGCGCAGTAATTGATTCTCGATTTGAAGAACACGATTTTGTGAAATCGCGAGTACAGGTAAGGGAAAAGTTGGTATTTGTGGGAGAGACTGCTGGAGATTTATCGTTTGGGAGAATGGTGTGTTTTGGGAAGGAATTTCTCTCTGAAAAACAAAAATGATAATAAAAATATATTATTTTTAGATTTTTTTTACTTTGCCTCTGAGAATGGGTGTGTTTCCTCTTTGAATCAAGCTGCGTGCATGTTAAATTAAAATCATGGTGCCATTTCACGATGAGTTGGGTTTATTGAAGCGATTAAGTTTCTGTGAAACTGTTTCAAATCCATTTCGGAATAGATTTTTCTTACGCTATTACGCAAGATATATGGCCAATTTTCGAGAAATTCGCACGTTTGAAACTTGCAAAAAAATAATTTTTTCTCCACCTCTGGCTATAAGTGACACCCAAATTACTTATCAGCTTAAAAGTGAAATATATCATGCAGTAATATGCGAAGATTGATGTGAAAGAAAAGGTAAAATGGCTTATAGATAGTTTTTTCGCTATGAGTAACAATTGCATGCTCTTTAGGGAAAAATTTGTTCATAGTATCCATTCTCTTTTATTAATGCATAAAGAGAAATTTTATTTTCTGCTATGAATTTTAATATAACTTTATTAATTTAATTAGAGGCACTTTTTTCCTTAAGACCGAGAATTAACGATGTGGGTGGGTGTTTTTATTTACAATAGCAGGACACATTTTCACATCTGTGACGTAAGTACGGTTAGATCCCAGTGATATTGCATCGAAATGTTCCTGCTTAACATCCATTTTTTATATGGTGTAGCGAATACCAGACATTCTGCTCATGTGAATGGCAATTACATGTTCATTTAAAGACATGTCCACTATCTTTTAATATTCAAGGACATATAGAGAAGGAAAATAATGATCGCAAAATTTATAGCCTGCATATTTCCAAACTTTAACTTACCCCAGCATTGTAATGGGTCTATCCGCGTTTTTCCTAATAATCCTCTTAAGGGAAATCCTTTTTTTTAAAATATTATTTAATTGATAACTATATAATAACTACTGAATTTAAGACGCGATATATGTAAATTATACCGGGTATTTAAGTATAAACTTTCGGGTTCGAGAGAGAGAGAGGTTAGAAGAGCTATAGGATAGCAGTGAGGATTAACGTAAGATAACGTAAATCTAGGCGAGAGCACTTCGTAGATTATTCGATCAAGATTGAAGATTTTGTCAATTAGTTGTTAAACTGGATTCGGTCGGTTTGGATTAGATTACTTTAGAAATTATCTTCAAATATAAGAAGGTGTATTGCCTGGATGTGCTAAGTGTAAGTGATCCAATTTATTATTATATCTCTAATTATCTCGTCTACTTAACTCTACTGCTCTCATATTTATCAGTTGGTGAATTTTTTAACTTGGGTTGTTGAATTTGTGTCGTGGTTGAAACTTGTAAATAAATTGTGTTGTTTTGGTTATGGCTAGTTTACCTTCTAACTCTCGTACACTGATAGTTGGGGAAACCCAAACATCATTACAGTATGTTTGAAAGAAACCTTCCTTGAAAAGTATTCTGAAGTTCGTGGTTTCTGAATTGGAAACATGCAGTTAACTTTATGGTTTGCACACGTGACAAGAGGGCTATGAAGGAAAATTAATATCCCAAGGAAATCAAGCTCCTCCAACATGGTTTTCGATTCAATAAACTGGTCTCCCGAGAAAAATACCACCCACTTGATTTATTGTTTGTTAACGTCGCTCTCAGAAACCACACTAGAAGTGTTGGTGACGAACCCCGTTATTTTGAACCTCAACCAATTTGCGAAGATGGTCTTAACTCTTGTTAAACTTCCCAACTACGCCAATGCAAAATCTTTGAGCCCAAACAGATGTAACGTCCATCAGCGCCTCTTACACAGAGGGTCTTGAGCGGCTCCAGGACTCGAACCCGTGGCACACTCTACGAATCAATCCACATCTCAGACCAAAACTTGAACTTCGAAAGATTTGGAGATTCCTTTTGAAAAGGACATTAAAATCGAACCACAATTGATTAGTTGAAAAGTTGCGAGCATTATAGCTGGTAAGTTGTCTATTCACATTTATAAAACATCGTTGAGCGGAATAATAAGTGTTACTCATTGGATTTAATTTGATTTTTGATTAACGTCGCACTTTAAAGCAACATGAGTGCTATTGGCGACGGACCTCGTAATTTTCAACCTCAATCAAATGACCAGGACGATATCTCAACTAGTACCCCAACCCAACTCTACAAACTACCCTACCGCGCCAATGTAAGTATTTTGAGTCATGACAGATTTCACAAGCATCAATACCTCTACATGGCGGATCTTCAGTGGCACCAAGACTCGAACCCCCGACTTACTTTGCTTCGAGTACGTGACCAAGACCACTTGGCTACCATACTATTAAAGCTACTTGTTAAATCCAAATCCAATTTATAGTGATCCATAGCCAAGTGATACTGCTCGCAAGCATGGTGTTGATGTTCAAATGAAGAAGCATGTCCATGTCGTAATCTGTAGTTATTGGGGTAGTAAGATCGCAGTCCCTTCATTTGAAATCATTCTTGGCGTGGTGGAAAATTTAGGAAAAGGAAATACCAGCTCAAGTTTCGTCACCGTCAAAAATATAGTACATCGTCGTTTACCAGTAGTTCAAAATTATGAAGCGCTTTGCTAATAACCATTATGCAGCGTCTTTTGAGAAACATGATTCAAATTATTTATTCATTTATAACCAGCTTATATTCTAATGCAGTGGTCCTGGAACTTGAAAGTGCTTTCGTGGAACCCCTAGAACTTGAAAGTGTTTTCGTGGAACCCCTAGAACTAGAAAGTGTTTTCGTAGAGCTCCTAGAACTAGAAAGTGTTTTCGTGGAACCCCTAGAACTAAGAAAGTGTTGTCGTGGAGCCCCTAGAACTAGAAAGTGTTGTCGTAGGCCCTTAGAACTAGAAAGTTTTTTCGTAGAACCCCTAGAACTAGAAAATGTTTTCGTAGAGCCGCTAGAACTAGAAAGTGTTTTCGTGGAGCCGCTAGAACTAGAAAGTGTTTTCGTGGAACCCCTAGAACTAGAAAGTGTTGTCGTAGAACCCCATTACATAAAAATACTTCTAAGAATATATTTCAAAATAATGTTTAAAGCAGATCAATATATTATAGACACATTATGTAAAGGCAGTTAAAAAATGTATTGCGTTTATTACAATACTTTTTAGTATTTCAATAATAAGACTTCAGGATGCCTGCACTTTGTCACAAAACATTCTTGATAATATTTTTAAATGGTCAGAGCTATATAAGTTAGAGTTTAATCCACTTAAATCAAAAGTAATGAAAATTTATAAAAAATCGACAATAGATCAAAAAATCAACTTAAAACTTGGAGGTGTAACAATTGAAGAAGTGCACAAGATTAAGTATTTGGGCATAATTGTTGATAACAAAATGCAGTGGAAAGGAGCATATCTCTTATATTTCTAGCAAAAGTGAAAAAATTCTTCTTGGACTGTTAAGAATTGCAAACAATACTTTTGGGGTGAAAACTAATGTTCTTCAGTTGATTTATAAGCAGGGGATAGTACCTCTTATGTCTTATGCATCGAGAGCTTGGGGACACTCTTTAAGAAAGAAAATTAATAGTAGACTGATTAGGAGAACGCAACGGAGGTTTTTACTTCGTGTCATTAAAGGATACAAAACTCTTAGCTATGAAGCAGTGTTTGCGATTTCTGGAATGCCACCTATTGACTTGGCTATTTTGAACAATCTTGATGTTCGCAAAAGCTTTTTGAGTACCAGCCTTGGAACGCTGGATGGGGTGATTCCAATTTCATTATTGCCACACCCTTCATGTAGAAAGGCTATCACTCTTGTAACTTATTCAAATGAAGTTCTTCAAGATTATAAAACTATTTGTTTCACGGATGGCAGTAAATTGAATGGAAGAGTTGGTCTTGCCTGCGTTATTTACGAGGAAGGATTTGAAAAAGCTACTTTCCAGCATCGAATAAGAGATGAATGCTCTGTTTTTCAAGCCGAACTACTCTGCATTAATCTTGCCGTAAAAGTGATTCAGGACTCTCTCCGTCAGGGCAATACTCTCAAATTTCTTATTTGCACCGACTCGCTCTCTTCGCTTTATTCTTTGCACAATATAAATTCTACAGAAAAACTTGTTGTGGAGGTTCAATCTATTCTGTACAACCTTGAAGACTGTGATATCCACTTTTCTTATGTTCGGGGCCATAGTGGAAATCTCGGCAATGATAGAGCGGACCAGTTGGCTAAAGAGGCAACTTGCCAAGATATGAGCCTTTCGATGTCTGTGCCATTGTCCCACTGGAAGCATTTAGCTTGGGAAAGAACTGTTTCCGACTGGAACTCCAAATTCTTGGCCTCACCTAAAGCTTTATGGACTAAAAAGTTTTTCCCGACCATTTATCAACGGCTAAAATGCAAGAAATTTGTTACTGATTTTAAGTTATCCCAGATTCTAACAGGGCATGGTAATTTTAAGAGCTATTTATTTAGGTTTAACTTAATTGATAATGATATTTGTTCTTGTGGTCTGGACGCTGAAACCGCGGAACATGTCTTGTTGTATTGTAATCTATATTGTTGTAAAAGAGAAAATTTTAAAAAGGAGTTAAAATGCTTAGGTATTTCCTGGCCACCCATTTTGTCTTTGTTAGTCAATTGTTCTGAAAGCCTTAATGTCTTGAGAAAATTTGTTTACAGTATAGATTTTTAAAATTTTACAGATACTTTCCTTTCTTTATATTTGTGTATTTCCTCCCTTCCTTTATTTTAGTTTTGGATCTTTATGCCCCCCCCCCTTTTTATGTTTTTTCTTCTTAATTATGTTTTTTGTTGTTGTTGTTATTATTATTGTTTTGTAATGTTGTTACCACTTACGTCTGTAAGCCTCATGTTATGCAATGTGGAGCATGAGAGTTTTGCAAATAAATTTATTTAAAAAAATAATAATAAAAGTATTGCTTTTATTGCAAAAATTCTAATACAGTTTTTTAAATATAGTTGATTCATTAATAATATTAATTTGTTATCCAAATGTCACCTATCCATGCATTATATTTAGAAACTAGGACATCGAAATCTATGCTTCTCTGGTTTTTATGTTACTTCCTTCGGGTCAATTAAGATTACACGAAGTCACATTACATATTCTGAGTTTAATTTGTTTTTATACTTTATTTTCTTAGCCATTTACGTTGAGAAATATTTTCACTGAAACACAATGTTCTGAATGGCATTAAAATGTTTATAGCTGTGTGAGAAATTCCGTGCATTTTGGATGAATTTGCAACCTAAAATTTAGAAGCTATTCTTGCTTAAATTTAGATTTTAACATCGAATCTGATGATATGATAAGTAGTTTTCTGTCCTTAACTATGGGTGTTTTTTCCTTAAATTGCAAAAAGTTTTAATGAATAGGATGAGCTTTAGATACTTTTAACTGTACATAGAGAACGTGAATCCATTTTGAATACATATTTATTTCTTCTCGATTTGTTTTATTGTGATTCTTGGAACCCCTGGGTATGCCTTGGGGAACACCAAGGGTCCGTGGAACACAGTTTGAAGACCACTGTTAAAATGGAACTTTATTACGGAAAAGTTTACGATGATAAATTTTACAAATACAGTCTACTCTCGATAATTCGAACCTTCGATAATACGAACCTCTGGGTAATTCCAAGTATATGATCAATCCCTAGAAAAACTTTAGATATTTCGAATTAAAACAATATGTTTGGGTACACTCAATATTTCGAAGTAAAATCTGTGGCTGGTCAGGCTATAACACACGATATATATATATGTGTGTGTGTGTGTGTGTGTGTGTAATTCGAAGTTATCTTATGAAATTCTCGACAATTCGAACACTCATTATCATGTACAGTCCTGTAGCAAACAGGTTGGAGCTTACAACTTTAGTGTTGTATTGTCTCTGCGTATTTCCCCTGTAATGTAGCCCTTTTAATGACCAACTGTCTGCTACCCCTTTTCTGAGTTTTCTTGTTCATCAGGCAAAAATACACTTTTATTGCTTTCCTTCTTCAAGTGGACAATAGACGAACCGCACCTGTTGTCAGTCGTCCATATCTTTCGTTTAACACGTGGCCTTGCTACACATGGGTTCAGAAAGGATGGTCCACTATTGTGAAGAAGAGATGCGTAGAATTGTGCATGAGAGAAGGTATTCTTTTAATACACGCCTTTTAACTTCTGTATTACATTTATACTGTATAATGAGTACTTTTTAAAATAATCTTATACATATGTACAATTGTTGTTTGATTACATAGTTTCAAATTTAAATGTGTTATAAAAAATTATCTTCCTGTATTTTGGGAGTTTTTTCCCCTACCCTCTTGATAATTCGAAATTCCTTATTGGTCCCTCCAACTTCGAATTATCGAGAGTCGACTGTATTTTTAAAAAGCTATGATGAGCATATTTAGTTATGTGCTTGATCTCAATGCACAGAAATTTTAAAAACAGAGCAGTTTTATCATTTTTTAAAAATAATAATATTTAATTTTGGCTGAATTCAAAGTCTATCCCTCAGAAACAAAACCGGTTTTGCTTTTGTGACTCTCACTACATGCGAAAGATTCTCTACCTTTATGTACAAAACAACTTTTACTAAACGTACCCATAAAATTTAATGAAGCTCCTCTCTCTTCCCCCCCCCCCCAAGAAAAAGAACTTCCTCGAACCCATCATTGAAGAGTGGATATATTTTTCTTTTTTTCACTCCACAATCCTTAAAACTAACTTTTGTGCGCCATCAATCGATTCTTTTGACTTCAAAGGAAAGGAGGAGAGGGATGGGGGGATGGACTCTTCCTCTCTATCCCGCCTTCGCAGTCGTGTAAATTTCGTTAAGTGAGGCATCGACGACCCCTCCACCACCACCCTCCCAAACGACTGTCTTCTCTGGCTTTTATGCCACTTCCTTCGGGTGTTTTTAGAATCCGAAGCTGAGAGTGAAACAAGGCTAAGTCCACACCCAGGAAGTCTTCCGTGAGATTTATTCCTGAATTATTGGTAGATGAAGTTCAGTAAAAAAGTAAAAATAGAACCTTTTTCTAATACATTTAGATGTAATTTTTGGTGCGCATTGATTAGATTCATTCCGTAAAGGAAAGTAATTACTACAAATCGTGAAAGATATAGAATTAGCTTTTGTTTGATACGAAAAGGAAGCATAGTTCTTGTATTCGTATATTTCTTGAAGAGGTGATGCGAAATTTAATTAGTATTCACCGAAAGGGAAATAAAGTGTATGGATAATAACAGTGTCTGGATGTGCGCGAGAGAAGTTTGGAAAGTAAGATTCGTCCTAATTTTGAAACATAAGATTGTACACCATGTGAAGCAAGAAATAACTGCAAGAAAGTACATTCCTTGCTTATAAAACGGCGGATGTAGCGTTAGTGTTGGAGGAATGACGCATGCGCAGAGCGCCAAAGAGATAGTATCAGTGGAGTGGCGTACCCAAGGTTATTTGAGTACAAATCATCACAACTATTTCCACTCACAACATGTCACGAGTAGCTACTACCCCATTGGTCAGGCAGTTTACTCTCCCGATGCTCTCATTGGTCGAGGGAACTTCTGGTAAATTAATAAAAGCGTTCTGATCTTAGTAATTTTAAATTTTTTTTCTTAGCTTTCAGAAAAGCTTTTGGCTTTCTCTAAATTTAAATGCACTAAATATATTTTTTTCTTGTAATCTAAATTATTTTAATGCTTCTTTTAAACTTTATTAAATTCTTTTATAAGTCTTTAAACTTTTATTTAAACATGGGCAAGTAAATCAAATGTCATGCTATCTATTCTCCCTCAAGAGAGGATATTAAAGCCTTGACGGGCTAAGTGCTCCAATAATCAACCCAGCTATAAATCACGATAGGAAAGACGTGCAGGAAGAAATGCCAGGAGGACGTGCATTGACAATGTGGCCACCAATGGGAGTGCATGCTGTTATCTGTTTTTAGTGGATACGTGAGAGTAGTGTGTCCGTCATCCATAAATGACTACAGACCATCTGTAGAGGTCACTTTTTGTCAAACGGATGATCGCTGGTGTTACATGTTTAATAAAGAAAAGCAGAATGTCGTGGATGAAAGGGGAAGTGGGTGTCCATCCACATCCACAAATGAAAGCAACATTGCTAGAAAACAGGGCATAGTGTTAGCGGACAGGCACATAACGGTGTCAGAGTGGCGTTCACATAGCCATTGCCCGTACTCAGGACCATTACATAATCCTTGATGTTTTGGGTTACCGAAGAGTTACGAAAGGAATGAGATCCTGTTCAGAATCTTCACAGACCATGAGTGCAGCACATCATACTAGAAATCAAAGCAACCTTAATGATGTAGAAGTATCCAAACTCGCCAGAGAGGAAAAATCCTTACACTGTGCTGAGTTGGAGTAGGCTCAAGGACTTCTTAAGGCTCGGGCTCAAGGTCTCTTTTTAACACGCTTTTATAAGTTTCACTTGCATGTAACGGAATCTTAGAACTCGATTTTTACCCAGTTAAAAAGATCGGATTCATTCGAAATTTCGCACACTTGTCGAGAACCGATGACAATACAATAATTTAATAATTTTGTTCCATTGTCCTTTTCAAGATCGTCAGGAATAAGGATAATCAGATTTGGCGACAAATCCATATATCACTTCCAGATTTGGCGACTTATTGCATATATCATTTTTAAATTTGGCGACTAGTTCCATATACCATTTTCAGACATGACGACTAATTTCATGCATCATTTCCAGATTTGGCGACTAATTTCAGATTTAGCGATTAAAAGAATAAGGTGTAAACCTAAAGCGAGTGTTGTGAATTTAAAGCTAATTAATGCAAGTATAAAATACACTTGCAGTTAAAAGAAATAAAACAAAAAAATGTTCTGTATCTGAGAAAGTGGAGGGAGGGTGGTGTTAGAAATTTCTAACCATAATATAAACATTTTTTGAAAATAAAAATAACAAAAAGGCCCAGGCATAAGAAAAAAAAATAATTTGCGTTCTAATTGCTAAATATTTTTTATTTTTATAAAGCAATACAGTTAGAAATGATGATACGAATTAACATGAAAGGAACACGTTTAAAAAGTGAAAAAAAAAAAACGATTGACACTTAATATTACCATGTTTTTATTAACTTACTTTCTTTAATGTCTGTCCGGGTGGAATTTTGTAATTGATTTTAAACTGTGTGACTTTCCGAGGAGCTAGAGACTTGAAATTTGGACCATAGCTTGGAAGTGGATGACAATGCATAAAAATGCGAAAAAAGAAAACAAAAACAAAAAGGAGGAATTTTATACTTTTTAGTCCGTAAAAAACATGGTACATTAAAATTTTTTTTAATTCGAACTTTTTCTTCTTAACACTTTTATTTGTTGACCTGTTCAAAAGAGACGGAATCTAATATAACGATACGGGACTCATCCGAAGCCTCGTAAACGGAGAGAATGAATACACTTCAGACCCGTTAATTAATATCCATTGAAGAGCAAGACTAACTCCACAGCCACGTAATTCCAGCTTCAAATATCAAACTCAAGGATAAATTCAACAATGAATAAATGATAGTTTAAAAAACTAAAAAACACGCTTTTATTGTAGTTCGAACTAAAAAATGAAAAATAAATTATAGTTTGAAAAAAACTAAAAAACACGTTTTATACTGAATCGAACTGAAAAGTAAAAAAATAATTCTTAATAAAGAATAAAATGATTAACGAGAAAATGAATGTCATTGGGGTAAAAGCGTGGGGTGTTCTATAAATGTATCAATTGTTATAATTTCTAAATTCTATTCCGAAAATCTGAATTTGTGTAAAAATATAGTACAAAGCACCCCACGCTTTTACCACAATGACATTCATTTTCTCGTTAATCATTTTATTCTTTATTAAGAATTATTTTTTTACTTTTTAGTTCGATTCAGTATAAAAGCGTGTTTTTTAGTTTTTTTCAAACTATAATTTATTGTTCTCGACTCTGTCTTAATGATCAAATATTATTCTCGTAGATATTTACAGGAAATTTCAAATTGGATGTCAACTAGCAAAAGTAGTAAGATTGTATTATTATGAGATGACCGTTATCCGTGTATAGGCTTTGCCCCAACACCATAAACAATCATTTAATTCATTTAGTCAAAATTTGGCCTTCGGTCGAGCCGGTTTGTTGCAAAGTTTTTGAAATTGTAAGTCGTGCATATTTGTTTGTTTTTAATTACCGTTTGAACGAGTATTTGACAATGCATGCAATATGATGTAGGAGATCTTAAGTAGGCCTACTTTTTCATATGGGCCTAGAACCTCAAAAATTCTTCTATGAGCCCATGGGCTCAAAGAGTCTTAATACGTCCCTGAGTAGGCCGACTATTCTTTGCATCGCAGGAAACGGAGTTTAACAGAGTGATTTCTTCGAACGAACTGCACCACTGCAGGTTTATCCATTAGGCGCTTGGGGCGGGCGCCCAGGGGCCCACGGCCTGGAAGGAACTGGATAAGCTGGACTTAACCAGCCCCTCCTTGAATTCGCCAGAGCCAAGGGGCCATGTAGATCTTCCGCAACCAGGGCCTGAAATGAGCTTAAACCGGCACTGGACTGCACACTATGACAAATGTCTCAATATTGGTGGCAAATGTGTCAAAAAAATAGAGCAAAGTGTAATTTTTGGTAGCAACTAAATTTCCTTGGGAAAAACAGAGCGAAATTTACTTTCGCAACATCCCTTGTGTTTATTTAAAAACAACGCATGTTGTCTTACAAAAGTATTTTGAATGAGAATGTTGCAATGCAATATTATATTTACGTATTAGCGTTACATTTGATATGGATACCCCCATGGTATAGCGACTCTGATTGCTGCTTCGAAGGGTTAAAATCTTGGAGAAGGTATGGATGTTTGCAAATGTATAACGCCATAGGGATACTCTAAATATTCCAAGAGGCTTAAGTCTTGTCGAGAAGTTGGTGTTAGCGAAAGAGGGTCGAGAGACTCCCAAATACTCCGAGTGTTCTCATTCAAAACTGGGATGAATAGAATGAAATTGTACTGTCATCTACATGGTGCTTAAAGCTGCGGATGACGAAAGACATAATCTAGACCCCTTCCTTAACACAATGAATTTTGTGGGCCTCGATCTGATGGTACAGTCAATCGGTAATTCTGATGACCTTATCGTCTTCTGATTTGCATTAAACGAATTATCACATAGTGGAAAAACTGTAATTGTATCAATTATACCAGGCAGTGTTATAGCAACTTATTAACAAATATCCTGAAGATATTCCAGTTTCTAGAGAACTTTTTTTTTATGAGTAACTGCCTGGTCAATTTCATTCGCTCTAAAATGAGCTGTGTTTGAGGGTCCTTTGTACGAGTCAACTTGCACCGCACCTAATAGATGGAGTAGCCAACGGAAGCTAGTTTTGAATGAAAACGCCCAGAATTCTTTACACATTGCCAATTGGCACTCATTGCTGTGTCACTCCTTCAATCTCGCCAAAAATCACATTTTCCTCCCTACTAGTTGACTCAACTAAAAGGATGTTGTGGAAGCTACGATTTTCACATGTGGCTACTTGTGTATTAAAAAAAGGGAGAATGTGCTTTTATTGCTTCTTCATTATACCGATGAGTATTGCACAACTTTTCAGTCAGCTTTCCGACTGCATGTGAAAGAAATTCTCTCCTCTCTTCACAGTGCAGCACTGGTGACAGAAAACGAGTTGACTGACACAAAGTTACTTCGTGTGAAACCGGAAAACCAGTTGACTGGCACAAAGTTACATCGTGTGAAACCGGGAAAAGAATTGACTGGCACAAAGTTATTTCGTGTGAAATTGAATTGAACTTACGAATATATGAATATCCGAAACTCTTACTAGTAATCTTTACTAGAAGTGCAGACATCAACATATAAGCAGCTTCTGTCGGACGATCTCGACTTGTCTATGGATTCTTTTACTTGCCTAATATCTATATTCAACCTTCAGTAACCTGAGTAACATTTTGAAACTTCGATTATTATCCTCAAAATTCAAAATTTTTATATACTTCATCGAATTCTTGCTGTACTTTGTAATAAAGTCTTAACCCGGGAGGAGGCACGCGGGGCATTGAGCCACACCAGGCTTACGAAATCATTAATTCTGCGAAAATTTTTTATTTGTTACCAATGACTTTGACAGTAACCTCCTATATAACAGTCCTCATGGGAACTAAAATACAATTGTCCCTCTTTTTTGGGAGTGGCAAGCGTCCCCCTCCCCCAATTTTAAGATACTTGTCTTCACCGAGTTCCCCGCGCGACCACTTTTGTTCCAAAATACTTTCTATGAATTTTATTAAACATAAAAAAAGAAATGGGCGTCTATGATCTCTATTGAAGGAATTTGAAACTGATCAAGCAAAAGAAGAACCTGCTAAAATAATGGATATTAATCATCATAGCGAATCTAAATTTGAGAAAAGCGATAGACATGAAACGTTTGAGTTAAAAGGAAAATTTTCAAATGCTACCTAAGGAATTCCAAGAAGAAAATTATGAAGCCTTAAGTGTACCACAAGACACTTAGCCCTGTCAAAGAGACACAAGCAAGAAAAAGTTCAACATGCTATTTGTCGATCTTCAAGGGACAATAAAACTACAACAACTTGAACAAAATATGACAGTTTTGCCAGCAAATAAAATTCCTGTAACTTTAGCGAAAAGTGTCTGTGATTTATGTCCTTTATGAAAGTCACGAACATTTGAAACTTCATGGTTCATTTTTATTAATATTTTTCTCAAATTATATTTTAAAAAAAATTGAAAAATCCTTAAAAGTAAGTAAGTGTACTTTCTCTTCCTTGATTAATTCAGTGAAATTACGATTTTTATCATGCGCAATAAAGATAAATATAAAAAAAAGGAATGGGGTGACTCAGTCAACCCGCGCAACCATTAACGTTTCTGCTCCCGAGTTAAGCAACAGTATCCAACATGATAATTAAATTTCAAGCGGAAATTGTCTTCTCGAACTGGTCAAAGTTTGTAGCCACCATTGGAAGACGTGAATTTTCGATAAAATAATGTACGATTAACTTTATTTTACGATAAAAATATAATTTTAAAATATTGTGCATTTTGCTTAGCGATCCAAATATTGGTTAAATTGAAATGATCATTTTTTTTAAAAAAAAAAAAATTACAAAATATTTGTTTTAAGAAAATTCAATGCAGCTTAAGCGGAAAGCCATTGAAAAGAACTAAGTTTCTTAACAGGAAAATTGACTCTAAATGACTGAAAAATTACCACCTATAAATAATGATAGTTAATGATATAGTATCTTTTTTTCTATACATTTCTTTCCCATGAAATGTAGAGGTCTTTTATATCTTTTTTTTTTGTCCTTTTTTTTATAATCAACCGGAAATAAGCTTATCAGACTTATTTTTTCTTTGACACCTGGGAAAAGAAAGCGCAACTCGGATGTATTCTAATTCCCGTAATCGTAGTTCAGTGAATACTAAGGTGTAACTTGAGCAATTAAGTGAAAATGAATGAAAAGCATAAATATATAGCACTAAGAATATTGATCATATTTTGGTTTAAATTAAATTTCTTTTATTAGAAGAAATTATTAAGTGGTAATAATACTATTTAAAATAAATGTGTACATACAGTGACAACTCCCGCTTCTGTTTAAAGAATATATTCTTATTTATATTGATCCTTCCCTTCTGTGAGAAATGTAACATTATCTATTTTTTATTTTATATCTGTTTATCACTGAATAATATTACAAAAAACCTTATTAAGTTTTTGTATGCTTTAATTTTTATTGACATAGTACTATAGTTATATATGGAATCAATATTTGATTTATATTAACCTCTTTTAAAGCTAACCTTGTCTTTGCACCTGGTATTTTGAGTTCAATGGATCCGGTAATATTCTTTGGCAGAAATCTTAAACAAATTAATTGGTATAAATTAATTTGTTGTTCATTAATGTTGTATTTTGAAGCAATATGAGCACTATTGGCAATGAACCTCATAATTCTGAACTACGGTCAAAGGACGACGACAATGCTTTATCTGGTACCCCATTTTCCGCGCCAATTTTAGGACAAAGGGGTTGAATTGAAAAGGATGGTTTACAGCTTTGGAACATTTCTATGTCTATTTGGTTTACTATATTCGAAATTTATGAAGAAAAAATCAGTGTTTCACGAATATTTCGTGAAATATAATATTGAAGCAGATTGGCTTAAACTAGTCCAGGGGTAATCAACCCGCGGTACGCGTGCCACAGTGTGGCACAGCAGAATGGTAATAGTGGCTTGCGAAAAATTATTGGAAAATTAAAAATTCTTAAAAGATAACAATAGATAACAATTTTTTACAACTTTATTGAATTGCGGTTGGCACAGATATAAAAACCAATCCTCAAAATTTATTTTAAATATACTTATTTAATTCATTTACAATATAGAAAAGATTATCGCGTAGAGAATACTCTTTTGTTGTTGTATGCGCTGGCTATCCAAAGGAGGTGGGTGCACTTGCGAGATTTTGGAGTTTGAGGGAGCGTACTTTAAAATATCCTGAAGAAAACAATGAACTCTGCCCAGTGAGTGCTTGCTACTCAAAAATGAAGGTTGGCTATGGGATTTTGTTTTCTTACCGATATTATGAGATATATTTTAATAACTTAAACTTAATATAAAGATGAAAGACCTATTTATCAGCATCTCTTCAAGAACTAATTCTAATATAGATGACTACAAATACATGGAAATATAGAAATAATATAGAAATTCTGATATAGAAAGCTACAAATTCAAATGCCACAAAGCAAGTACTGTGTGTTTAACAATTATTTAGAATTAAATGTTTCAAGTTACTCCTTTTTATTTCATACCTAACCTAACGTATTTCAAACAGGAAAAAGTTTAATAACAATAAAATCTAATATTTTGTTCCTTTCTTTTACTTATATTATTTTAAATTTCCCCTATTTAGACTTGTGACGGATCTAGTCGCGACTCTACTAATTCCTTGGGGACTCTTTGAGGGAAACATTTCTTTCAACCAACTTTCGCCGAAGGTAAGAAAAAACGTGATTATGCAAATTAAGTTTATTATATAAATTCTGTATTCGCGAGTTTTGAGAGTTAGTGAGTGGAGGATCTTGAGTTATTGTAATGTGTATCTAGGTTTATAAAAGTGTGTATTGAAGAGTTCCCAGTGAGAATCAATCGGATCGGATTTGATCGTCAAGTATAAGCGTTCAAGGCCTCAACAATCAGACTTCGACTTTACAAGAGTACAGGTATTGTAAGCATTATTTAAATAGACGTTAAAGGATAACTTGTAGTGCGCGGCGAGTTGGAATCGAGCTTGTATAAGTTATTGTAGAAATCAGTTGAGGGTTCGTAAATATTATCCCCAGGCTATCTGGTCTCACCTTCGCGCTCTTAGTATTGATCAACAATCTTAATTGGATTATTATTGTGCTTGCTTGATATTTTGTGACAATAAAATTATTTGAGTGAATCATGTCGACTGATCATTCAGTTCTCCACACACATCTAGCCAGGTCCGAAAGAAGACAAGGGGATTAGAGGGAAGTAGGAATACTCGAACATTACAGACTTGCGTTAAGAAAACGTGCCATTTACGTAAAAATCTCATAATAAGCCTATAAATAAAAATTTTTCCCTTTATATACATATATATATATATTTGGAAAAGCTGGTAGTGAAACGCATAAGAGTTTTTTTTTTTTTTTTTGTCAGATAGTGGCACTTTTTCAAAAAGGTTGACCCCCTGAACTAGTCGATCCAAAATTCAATAGCAGTTGAATTTATATATTTCATTCAATCTATGTATGATTAAAATACGATTGAAACATCACATTTAAGTGTTCACTGGCCAAATTATCTTTTAAATTAAAAAAAATATTTTCAATTCATTTATGCTCAAGACATGATTTGCCATCAGACTTAAACATTGTGAAAAAATGTCGTCAAGGGTATAAGTTCCAATTCATCGAAGATTGACGCGTTTCGTGTATCATTTGTCTTTCCAGACTTGATCCACTGTCCTCCCCAGCGAGGACAGGGATTACAGACCTTCCTTTTAACAACAAGATTTCGGCGCCTGTGTCCAATTAAGTTGTCTCCCACCTCTGGAAACACCCCGGAGGGCCGCCGGACGACTTTTTAAAGTTATGACTCGATTTTATTTCGTCGTATATACACCATATATCTCTCGAGATGATAGGCTGTTAGAGAATTGAGTTGGAGCTGTCGCCTTCCTACTGCACACCACTTCCATTTTCTTTTCTGTTTCATGAAATATTTTTTTTCTCTTCCTTCTTCTCTTTATTAGGGTTCGAATTGTTGTGTCCTCTTCTAAAACTCCTGAGATATGTTCTTTTGCGAAAAAACTTTGGAAGTATTGCCTTTTTTGTATAGATAGATAGATAAACTTGTTATTTAGATAAAGGCTCGCTGACTTAGTTCCGAAATAATAGGTTTCGGGTTGATTGATTGTTTTCTTATTAACGTCTCACTTTGAAGCAATAATTATAGGGTATTGGCAACGAACCCTTTTAAGCCTAAGACATGAATGCCTAGTGACAAGAATGGCATCAAAGCTAGGACCTCATCTCCTACTTTCTTTACCATGGTAAGATTTTGACGATTTTATACAGAAATGCCCGTTGCTTCGCATGACGAATTTTTAGTAGAATAAGTATTTGACTCTTAACGTTCCCCCGCTTCTTGATTTCCTTAAAAAACAATAGGAAAATTTTTTCAACCGGTTACCACAGATTCCAAATGAATCCCTCAGAGAAATCCCGGCTTATGATAATTCTATCCCTAGCTCTTCTAAGAGACCTAGAGCAGTCCTTAACCACTCATATCAACACTTCCCAGCTCTGAAACGGATGAGAATGCCTTGATACAAATTAAATTATTTATCACTTGTTGTTTTCTTTTGCAAGACTTCATTCACTCCAATTATTACCCCCACCCCACTCTCTATGCAAGCTTTTGCATGCGGTTAGTGTGACAACTTGATCCTATCTTAAACTTCTCCACCTTTTCTTACTTTTTTCCAAGTGGTTATTTAAAATCTCCTTTCAATAACCGCACGCAGATATTTAAGAGGTAATGTGTAACGGACTTAAAAATAATATTCTCTTTAATCGTTGATATTAAAGAAATTCCTTCCTTTTCTCCCCTCGTTCCGTCGAGATGCGGAAGCCGGTTGAAAGACGGGCGTGGTTGTCAGAGATGTGACGTCATTAACTAAATCAACTGGATAAGTGGTTTCCCACTTACCCCTACACCAGCGTTGTTGCGCTACACTCGTTGTGGGCTGCTTTATATTCTTATGTAACACTTCAGCAAATTATTCTTACTTTTTTCTACTTATTATGATGAGTGGATGATAGAGATTTCTTTAAGGTTCCACGTAAATGTGTTACCGTTACCTAAGGGTTTGACTTCAGAATTCGGCGTTTAATATTTCCATCCATGATCATTACCACTGAGACCACATGCTCATAACATAAATATTATGTAACGCGCATGAATAGTTGTTTGTATGGCAATTTTTATCATGCTCTAATGGTGACAAGGTGGTATTTCGTCCACTTTGAGGTCTTCGTATGGGTAATTCATTGTTTTCTGTAAACTTAAGGAGAATGAGTCTTGGATTCATAATGACTGGTATAACTAGGAAGTGGAGTTCAGATAATCCAGGCTTTACTTATTCAAATTTTCACACAAGTCCCACATTTATATAATTATTATTATTTTTAAAAAGCCGTCATTAATTATTGTTATTGCACAAATTCGAACAATTATACTTCCACCAGAAATTAGTGCTGAATTAGGTCAAAAATTATGTGAAATTATAAAAACGTTTTAAGTGCCATAAGTCGAGTGCCTAGCTTTCACCCCAAGAGCATAAAAGGTCGGTTCAACTCCTCTTATGGATCTATTGCAGGAGATTCCTTATAGCCAGGACGCCCCAGAATGGGCAGCCGCAGTTGTTGCCACCTATGGGGGAATCCAGAGTGTTTTTTTTTTGTTTTGTTAAATCCATAGACACGAGAACAACAACAGCCAGTGCCCTATGTATATCTTTTTATCGAAAGGGTTAAACATTGGAAATTATTGATATATTTTGCTGCACCACTAACAACTGCCAACAAATTCTGGGAATTGTTATATGATACTTAGGTATGCCACATATTTTAAGGGTTCCAACTCAAGACATACTTTTGCAGTAACTTAAATGTATGAACTGTTTGCTGAAACATTAAACATTGTTCGTATTTTAATTACAATATGAAATCCACAAGAAAGTTCTAAATTAATTGTTAATTTTTGCAGATGTTTAAATCTGAAAGTCTACGCTTTTCTGAAGACGAAATATGTTCCCATAATTGAAAACACTCTCTCAACTTGAACAGATAATCCAGTTCCCCAATGAACCAGGTCCAATGAAGGTACACGTGTCAACTTCAAATTTATTTAATAATTTGCTTAATTAAACACACACACACACACAGTCGCATTGATTGTAAAAGCCAATTCTCTTGTCTAGCTGGTTTTGGTGTTTCATAAATATCTTTATTTTAGTATGTGTATCTTAGGTCGTCTTAATCTTGGCGGTCCACTGGTCGATCGCAGTCGACTTAATGCCCACCTCTACCGAAGAGGGGTTCCTCTGTGGAGACTCAAAGTCCTCATGTTGGTGTTTAGAGATAGAAGGTGCTCTCGTCTTTTAATCAGGCTTCTAAATATAAAGCCTGTTGCCAATATCCGTCGTTTTTGGCTATATCGACTATAAGAGTGCCCCGTGGTTATAAAAAACAAATAAATAAAGTGACCTTTGTATGTAAGTGCTTTCCTCTTAATATCCCCCCCCCCTCTTTTAAAAGGAATCGCCGATGGGAAAAATCGCTTTATTGAGAACTGTTGTTGGCGGGACGGCGTCTCACTCGCGGCGACATTAAATGATTAGATACATTTAAAACGTCAAGTTATACCAGAGACATAATCAATATTTACAAACAAAACACTAACTCTTTTTCCTACTAATAGAAGATTTCCAAGAAAACTCCTATCTCGCAAAATAGAGATAGATAATTTATCATCTTCAAGAGAAATATACCCTACCGTGGTAAGGAGTGGAGGGGGAGGGGAGTGCATGCATTTATTTCAGAAAGAGCTACTTGGAAGTGCCGGCGCAAAGTTTCATTTAAAATTCGTCTGAAGAGCCGGAATATATTATTCGAAAGCTTCCAAGGGGTTCCCTCAAAGGGTTTTCCGCCCATACCCTTCTACCATTTCATCAATTCCAACCCGCTTTATCGTTTGGCAAATGGTTTCTGGAATATGCAGAGTGCGCGCTTGTACCATCCATTACCTAAGTTACACGAAAACACCCTCGAGGGTTTAGAGTTTTTAAAGGAAGGGGGGCCCAATCAAAAGAAAGAAAAGAAAAAAAGAGGGGGTTAAAATAAGAAAACACCATTTTACGTATACATATCTAACGCTTTTGTGTTTTAGTTTCTTCGACGAAGTCAGCCCACTTTTTTTTGTGTTGTTATTGTTCTGTCTTCTTTTGCTCTCTGCAACTTTCTTCTTTTCTCGCTGGTGGCCCCTCAGGTATTTGGGCCCGAAGCGCAAAAATGCGAAAAACGTGGAAAAAGTTGAGGGGGATACCTTCTATTTTCTTTTTACCCTAAAAGCTGGTGCGAAAGAGAGAGAGAGAGACTTTAGGAATAAAATGGATAGTAAAGGGAAAAAAATAAATAAATAAGTAAAAAGACCAAACCCAAGTCTGGAAAGAAAATTTTTTTCTACCCCTCCTCTCTTTCCTTAACTTCGCCAAGGACTGATGATTGCCTAAGACTTAAACTCGCTAGCTAGCGGCAACTTTTTTGCCTTTTTATTCTGGGGCATCTCTTTTTCCTCTTTTAGGAGACGAATATATCTATATATCTATATGTCTTTTGGCAAAGAAATAGCAAATTTATTCCAAGGGAGGTAAAAAAAAAGTTGCTTTTTTTTCTTATTTACTTATCTTTCCTTCTTCTTGCAGAGGCGCTTTTTTAAAATTGAAGTAGAAGAAGGTCTGCCAGTGCTGCTTGCTCTCTCTCTCTCTTCTGGTTACCCTTAGGCAGTCAAAGGACTAACTCTTGCGCCAATTTTCGCCGCCACCTCGCCTAATTTGAAGCTTTTGTCGCCACGGGGTAAATGTAAATAGAGTGATGGGGGAAGAGGACCTACTGTACTTCACCAACTCCCCTCTCTCTCTCTGAAACCTCTGGAATCATCGGAATTGAATTTTCTAAAATGTGGGTGGCCCATCTGGTTTCGGTACATGCCCGTTCCATGGTACGCCTGCTCATTGGTATATCTCTCTCTGTGTGTATATATATCCCTGTATAACTTCACCGGTTTGGATAGCATCCCCTGGGGAGCGAGAGCCTTTTCTCGCAGTTTCCCAACTCCCCTAGGAGCAAAGGGGTGGAATTTTCATAGAGTGGAGTGTTGGACTATCCTTTGGAATTCTTAAGCACTTTTAATTATTTTAAAACTTCAAACGATGACGAAGCGAGGTTTTAACGTGCCAGTTCGTAATTGAAATCAAATTAATGCCGTTTGAAAGCGTATAGGAGGAAAGAGGCGATTCAGTAATGTGCATAGCAAATACTCTTATACAAAAATTCCTTGAAAGCTACTTTCTTTCAAGAGCCACACCTAGAACTTGGATCAGTGGCGTACATAAGAATCCTGTTGGGAGGGGATTCAAACCCCTCCCATAGGCCAAGAGATTTTTAATTCTTATCATAAAGACTACGTTTCGATGCTTTCGTCCAGACTTTTAAGGCCCTGGGCCCAAAGAAATCTTAAGATTTTCGGAGGCAATGGGCCCAATTGCAAAAGTAGGCCTTACCTGTGATCTTTAAGAGTAAACAATGTATAGCATGCATTGTCAAACACTCGTACAAAAGGTAATTTAAAACAAATAAATGTGCACGACTCACAATCTCAAACGCCTAGGCACGAACTGGCTCGACCGATGGCCGCATTTTGATGAAATAAGTTGAATAATTGTTTATGGTGTTATATAAGCCAAGACCTAGACATAGACAACGGTCATCACAAAATAATACAGTCTTGCCACTTTTGTCAGATGACATGCAGTTTGAAATTCCCTGTTTTTCGGAGAATATGCACGTGAATAATACTTGACCCTTAAAATTATGCTGATTATGATCTAACAAAGACTGAATAGAGAACTAAATGAGGTCCCCACCGAAGGCGAGGCCCTGGGCCGGGCCTAGTTGGCCCATGCCTTAAGACTTTCGTCAACGCTTTTTAAGAATGTAACCCCTCACATGAGAGTACTATACCCCACTGGTTTGGATAAATAATTTGATTTGATTTTAATTTATGTCGCACATTGACAACATCTGAGATGGAACCTTCTCCCTCTCCACACCACGCCAATGGCAGGACAATGAGTCTCGACAGATTTTACGTGCATCAGGTCCTCCATACGGAGAGTCTTCAGGGGCTGTCACAGCATTTAGAACTCCTGACCCGACAAAGCCGACCACGAATTCGTGACCATTGAGACGGATCTATATGCGACCTCCTACTAATAATCCTCTTCGGTATTCTTTGGGGCCAGCAAAATTTATCAATCTTCTCCTAAGAAGAAAACGTGATATGCAAATTAAGTATAGTTCTTGTTTGCGAGTTAAGGGAGTTAGTGAGTTAGAAGTGAAGAGAATAGATAACAGAAAGTTGAATTTAAGTTAACTAGAAGTGACAAGAAAGATACAAGGTGAAGATTACCATAAATTGTTAGGAAGTCCTTGTAAAAGATTATAGTCAGGAAGTGTTTGAATTTATTAGAAGACTGCCCGAGTTTAGGTACTGTCACTTTCATATTACGTTGATATTTAAAGTATCAAAGTGGTCAAGCGGACATTAGTTACATATCTACCGTGTAAAGGTAGAAATATTATTATTAAAGGTTTATTTAATGTATTCTCCCCAATCGCGACTCTCGTCTGTTGTCTGACTGGATCATCCTATTAATAGTGTTGCATTGATTTGTATTTGAATCGATTAAAGTGATAAATAAAATAATTGGAATTTATCATGTTGAATAACCCTTCACTTCCTTCCATAACCTTTAGCTGGGTAGAAGGGAATTAGGTTTGTTACACCATGAATCCTCGCTTACCATGGTCTAGGCATAAATAGTTGCAAAAAAAGAATAAATAAGCAAGGAAATCAACATGCGAGATTTTCTATATCCCTCTCTCAGTGGCGCATATAGGAATTTTTCAAGGAGGGGGGGGGGATCTAGAGTAGATAGTCCACCCTTCTCGTATCATACCTCAATACATCACCCAACATACTCTTTTGATTTTGTCGATTGACAACAAAAAACAGTAAACAAATAAACTCTTGAATGAATAATTAGCATTAATTAATGAAATTAATTATTAATAACAAATACTTAATGAAATGTTACGTACTATATACATAAAATTATAATCAATCCAAAAAAATCAAGGGTGCTGGGTGTGCCGGAACCGGGGACCTCCTTCTTGTGTGCGCCACTGCAATTTCTAAGACCTTCTCTATTTTTTCAAGTTTAATTTTGTTAAATTAATTACATTTTCTCTCAATCACAAGTATAATAATAGATAATGAAAAAGAGATTTAAATTGTTAACTCGGAGAATTCCCTTTTATGGGCAAATAGCATTTATTAGTCTGTATGTGGTCGTTGGAAAGACAATAAACCGCCATGAAAATCAGCCGAGTGAGCGCTTATTAACGTTGCACAATAAAGCAACACGAGAGCTATTGGTAACGGACAACGTAATTTTGAGCCTCAGTCAAGTGGCGAGAATGACACCACAGCTAGCACCTTCCTTTCCAAACTATCATACCATGCCAAGGCGGTGACAGATGTAACATCCATCTGCAACTCTACACAACGGATCTTCAGTAGCACTAGGGTTCGAACTAGTGTCACAGTGGGGACGAGTTTGCGACTGCAATCACTAGGCTACAACGGCCACTGAACCACTCACTGTTAGGTAACCATGTTTCAGTGACTGATAAGTACCTTACATTTCACATCTATGCCACGCCAACGAGAGGAATTAGAGCCTCTACTGTTTTAATATGCATCAAACACTCTACATAATAAGGTTTTTAAGGAACCAGCAATCGAGCCCTTAGCTCGATTGAAACATCGTCGACCACGAATTCGATTCCATGACTATTCGACTAATTTAGGTGCAAGATCCGGAATAAATTTGATAGCAGCAAAGTTATATCTGCTTGATATATAAATTTATGCGCATTATTGTACGGATAAACTCTAGGATTTTGTCTTAAAATAACTTAAAGGGGTACTTAAGAGCCCATATCAAATTAAGATAGAGATTTTGCATATTATTAGCAGTAAAGATTGGTTACAAATGCTCCGTGGTAATCATTCTGAATGATTGCAAATTAGTTTCAAAATAGTATGAATCTTGAAAATTAAGTAGTTGATTCATGTATTTAGCGAAAAAGTATCATAAAAGTAGCGAAAAGTTTATAAAATATGAAAATGGAACTAATAAGTCTACTTGCAGAGCGTGTACGTGTGTGAATTTTACTCTTTGGAAATGACCCGCGACTGGGGAATGAATTTGACACTTTTGCTGCATCTATACGCGAAAACAGATTCAAAACTAAAGCGGGGAAAGCAAGATAAAGCCGTTATTGGCACGATTTCGCTCTGACGTCTCCTCTGCCTCATCGATTTAAGAGATGTTTACAAAACCGAAAATTTTCGGGTATCGCCTGCAAACTCCCCTTCCCAGCAAAAAAGAAGGGCGTTACGCTTGGGAGATTCATAACAGCTGGTAAATCAGTTTGCAGAACAAGTTGAACCCAATCCATCTGAGAAAGGGGCCCACTTTTTTCCACTCTAGACACCCCACCACCTTGTGACCTCCTCATGTTTCTCTTCAGCGAAGTACTTGAGGGGTGTAAGATTTTGCTCAAATAAACGCCCTGTTCTGAGAGTTCCTTCGCGTATGGTTTGGTAGGCAAATAGGAGGGAAGACTGCTGAAACAAAAACTCGTGAAAAAGATTTGTTTTTTCAAGGGAATATAAGCTGCTGGTTTTATATTTAGAAAAGCTACCGTTTTCTTATCATTTCTTCTTTTTTTTGAGTGATGATGCGTAAACTAGAAAATATTTTAAATTTATTAAAATAATTTACAAAGTTGAATTTTACTAGAAATATGTTACTGGCGTAAGATGGAAAATAAATTTTATCTGAATGTAGCAAGTGAGAATTTATTAATATCACACTATAAAGTAACTCGAGGGCTTTTGGCGACGGACCTCATAGTGTTGAACCACGGTCAAGAGACGGACGATTCCAGAGTGGGCCCCCCTCTCCAAAGTACCACACTATACCAACGGGAGGGCTTTGAGCCTCGATAAATTTAACGTGCATCAGTTCCCTTACACCAGGGGTGCTCAACCTTTTTTCCCACCGGGTCACATACATATGACAGGTATTTCACACGGGTAGCAACATGAGAATGGGAAAAACACAAAAAGTAAAATTAATCAAAATATTAAAGCTCTCATTTGCAGCTTTTATATTAATACTATACTAACCTTTCTATCAAAAACACACGCAAAGATATTTACTTTAATGCATTTTTACTCAGTTATGGAATGGATTCAGTTTCCTTTCATCCATGACCCAGCCCCTTGTTCATATTCTACTATAAAAAAAGAAAATTGATAGCAAAATTGTTAGATTTTATTGCTTCATTGATATAATTTCCCGCTAAATTTTTAGTACTATGTTCTTAAACTATTGAATTTCTTATTGCAATAAATCATGAACGAACCACTCAGAAGAGGCAAACGGGTCACATACGGCCCGCGGGCCTCTGGTAGAGAATGACTGCTCTACACGGTGGGTCTCCAGTGACACTGAGGTTCGAACTCATGAGACGCCGAGCCCGAGTGTGTGACCTTAACCATTAGACGAACGCAAGTGTAACTGCATAGAGAACAACTCAAGTGTTAACTCTTGAAATATATAAAAATAATCTTGGTGACTGATTTTTAAAATTTTATGTAAAATATTTGGAGTATAATCTTGAAATTGTATGTAAAGAATGTGTGAGAGGATAAATACATTTCATTTAAATTTAATAACTTAAACCATCAAAGAAATTTCCGTATGTGGTTAAATAACTCCCCATATAATATTGGAAATATATATAACACTTTGCTCAAACAATTTAAAAGAAAAATTGTATCCTAGTAGCAAAAACCTTTGTACTTCAGGGGAACAAAGTAGCCACTGTAACCGAGGGGTTATATTCACGAACTCGTAGCTGGCATTCTCGAGTCGCGAGTTCGAAATCTGGTGCTACTGAAGACCTTCTGTAGAGAGGCTGTGGCGTACTAGAAGCGAAAACACACAGCCAGACTAGAGATATATATTTAAGCTTTAATAACACAAACATACCAATCCGCCATCTTACACAACTCGAGGTTCTCTATCTTTCCGGAACCGTACCGTCTCTTAAAAACCAGTCCGTTTCTCAGGTCTCCATCTCCAAATCTCACACACATCGAAGCAAGGGAGTTCCACCGCGTATGTCAGTGTTTCCCAAACTTTTGACATATGTGCACCCCAAAAATGGATGTATTTTAATAACAATCGAAATATATATTTTTTGTGACATACACAAAATAATAAGAAAAGAGAAATAAAATTATTCATAATAAAATATAAATAAAAGTCATATTATAAATAAAATTATTTGGATTCATGAGAAGGATAAAATTGTTTGTGCTGAAATGACAGGTCGTCATAATTTGGTTCCCTGGTTGTTAATTTTAACCTGGGATGCGGTACCACGTCCAATTGTCTATTCCTCTGTTTCGACTTAATGTCTACAAATGCTGAAAAAGCAATTTCGCATAAATATGAAGTTGGAAAGAAAATATGTATTGCATAACTTTCTCTGTTAAAACCGGATACACGTGTTGCATTTGTAACCAGAATGATATTCAAGTACACTCCTTATATTTGTTTTTCAAGAGTCCGCTTGAAGCCAATTCCAACAATTGCTTTTCTTCCGCATGCGGCAAATCTTCTGGCATGGATGTTGTGTTAATGTTAAACGGATATCTTAACTCACTCAATATTTTTGTTTAAATCAGGGAAATAGTTTTTCAAGCCTACTTGTAAACTCTCCAAATGCTGTGTTATGAAGAGTGGGAAACGAGTCTACTTCTCCAATACCAGTTACTCTCTTGCCATAAGTTTAGTTTTACGATGGCAATGCTCACTTTATCTTGAACGTGAAACAATCAAATTGCTTTACCTTGTAACGATTAGTTAAGGCAATTTTAAACAGATATTAAAACATTTCTTATAAGCAAAATCTACAAGATCTAAAAATAGACAGGTGGAACAGCCTCTAACTATTAACGAAGTAAACTGTATCTATAACGAAGTGTGCTATATTCCCGCCGTATCACACTGGACCATCTCAGTCTCGCAAGACTGTCTTGACTTGACTCATGGGAACGTAGAATTTGCTGCAGCTAAGCATGGTGCAGTGCATATCCCCACCAAACTCCGGTGCAATGCGTAACCCCCACAAAATCCGGTGCAATGCGTAACCCCACCAAACTCCGGTACAACGTGTACCCCCACCTAACTCTTCCCATACTCCTGGGGATACGCGTACCACACTTTGGGAAGCACTGGCGTATGTGTTTCGAAGAGCCTATCTTGGAAAGTAGGAGGTTTCTCTGGGAGCCTTTTCTGGACCCCCATCCCACTGAAATCTGAGGCAGTCACTATAGGGTATTATTCCTCCTTTATGAAATCAACTGGTTTTCTTTCGTAATAATGTTCGCTGCACACGAGTGATGCACGTTAAATCTGCCGTGTTTCAAAGTCCCCCGTTGGTGAGGGTGGCCGCGGAAGCCAAGTGGTCAAGATATGGGATCATGGCTGCCATGTCATGAGTTCGAGCCCAGTACCACTAAAGACCCATCGTGTAGGGAAGCCATGCACGTTAAATCTGTCGAGAGCTCAAACGTCCTCCCGTTGGTGTGGTGTGGTAGTTAGGAGAGAAGGGGTCCCAGCCCAGGTGTCGTTCTCGTCACTTGACCATGGTTCAAAATTACGAGGCCCGTCACCAAAAGCCCTCGTGTAGCTGAATAGTGCGACGTTAATATTCACTCACCGGTTGGTGAGGACAGCTCAGATAACGGCGGCGTCACACTTGACCGCGGCTCAAAATTAGGAGGTTCGTCTCCAGTAGATCTCGTGTTGCTTCAGAATCCAATAAAAATTAAATGAAATGAAATCAGCGGAGCAAAGGTCTCTTATGTAAGAATTTGAAAAATAATTTCATTAAACTAAATAGTAAAAATTGTTAAGCTAAATTTTTTTGAGAAATTTATAAAGATACGGAGAACTAACAGAAATATATCGTTTTTTAGTAAACAAAAAGGAAAATAATTTGCCTCAATTTTCAAGTTAGAAATTTTATTTTTCCAAAAGAAAAAAAAAAGATGTGACAAATTTTACTTTTTATTGTCGGAGAGATCTTATTTTTCCATAGTTATCGAAAGTAGATATTTATTTGGATAATGATAATGATTTAAGCAAAATTATTTTAAAATGATATTTATACATGCAATACTTATTCATTCATATAAAATGTAAAAAAATTGTAAAAGAATTTCGATATTGTTTTAAATATTTCCTCTCTAAATTTTGCAGTTGCAAAAAAAAAAAAAAGTTATTAAATAAAATATTGTTATTATTCAACAAGAAACAAAATTAATGCTCACAAATAAACACTTTCACTCCATTTCCTCAATCTTGTATTTCAATTTGACTACATTCCCCACCCACTGTAAGAGAAATATACAATTTTAAAAGACTTCTTTTACGAAGTGACGTCACACCAATCAATTCTAGCCCCCCCCCTTTCCTGTCTTCTTGTTAATTTGGTGCGTGTGAAAGCACCTTATCTTGATCGACTACCACCCCCCTCCCGGAATGGTAAAAAAGAGAGTGAAAAAAAGTAAGAACGAAAAGAAAAAAACTGTAACCGTCGGGGTCCCATCTGTTGTTTGCCTAATTGAATCAATTCCGTTGCGTCTCCTGTAAAATCGACAGCCCGTACTTAACGCAGCCGAAAGAGAACTTTTCAACTCCTGTTTTTCAATCTTCATTCCCATGTTCTCTACAAAGATTAAGTAACATTGCTTGTTGGAATTCAACACCATGAAATGGATGCTAAGTTGCACAGAAAGTTTTTCTCTTTCTCTTTCAGTAGTCAGCACTAATTTATTGTATCCACCAGATTTCGAAAAAGACTTTTAAGTTTTGTAAGCGTTTGCATCAGAAAGTCATTTAAAACAAGTAATACAAAAAAACATTTTTTTTAAAAGTCAATTCCTACATTGGTCAACAAAGAAAATTTTTATTTTAGTTACTTTTTATTAAATAGTTACAATTAATATAAATATGCAAGAATCACAATATGAAGCGACAAAATAGAAAGCGATTTTCCTTTCTATATAGGGTGTTGGACTATTTTTTTGGTTTGGTACTATTAATTCATAAATTAATTTTAATTATTCTAATAAAATAGTATAGTAAAAAAATCCCCTCCTACGTGGGATTCGAACCCACGACCTTTGAATTAGAAGTCTAACGCACTACCATGTGCTACAGAGACACAACGAACGGTTTTCTTTTCTATATATGCTGTTGGACTACTATTCTTATTTGTTACTATTTATTCACTATTTAATTTAATGAATGAATTAATATTTGAAAAAACTGTATTAACATCGAGTGTCATCCGCTACAAGTTTAAAAAAGAGCATTTGAACTTGAATGGATGAATAGAAAGTATTTTATTAACGATTGAAAATTTGAACAATATATATATTATAATAAATTTAAAAAAAACAAGACTAAATTATCAACTAACAAAGCCAGAAGATAGAAACCAGATTTTAAGACACAAACTATACAAAAAATGGTGGAAATGTATTTTGAACAAATTTAAATAAATGAATGTAAAGCAGGAAACAGAGTTAGAACTTTAAAATGGAAGAAACCAAAAGAGTCAATGGACTAAAATGGAGACCTATTATGATTTCTAAAGCTGTGTCTGAATTAGAATCAGAAAATTAGGGTTAAGTATACTTTACGGATCCACCTTCCCGTACATCAGAAATATAATATATATATATAGGGAGAGAGGGAATTAATAGTAGGAATTGAAAAAAAGATGTTTTTATTATTCCTTTTTTGTTTTTTCTCAAACAACATATGTTAAAACAGTTCAATATAAATTTTTCTTTAAGAAATTAGGATTCAAAACACTGGCGTAGGTTGTCCTGAATGGGCCCTGTAACAAAATTCTTTGGGAGCCCCTTTCTGGAAATAGGAACTGTGTTAACGGAGCCATTGATCACATATTATGATTTTTGCTTAATCCTATTAGGGGCCCTGTATCATTGATATAGCTGATACAGCGTAATTACACCCCGAGTCAAAAGTCAAACGTATTCTTCCTATTTTATTTTGTGGTTGTAATTTAGTAAATTCAAATTTCGATTGGATTTAATTTTAATTTCACTGTGAAGCAACACAAAAGCTACTGAGGAGTGAGCTATAGTCAAGTGACGAGGATGACACTTTAGCTAGCACCCCAATTCTAATCTCCCACCATACCCAACAGGACTTTGAACCCTGAGATTTAAGTGGTCCAGAGCCACTTTGGCAGATATTCGAAAAGTGCAATGATAACAATTGTTGCCTATCAAACCCAACAAGGGACAAATTTCTGTCATAACTGGCACGAAAATTAGGCAGTCTCAGTTAACCCTTAACTGCCTGGGCGACCATATATCTTTATTTCTCAATCATGTTATGCCCCGGACGTATATACGTATTTCGATACAGGATATTTTATTTTGCTGCTATTAGTAGAAAACTATTCTGTTTGGGATGCAATAAAATAAAAACTTTGACAGTGTTTTGAAGGATTTACTAATTTCATAGAAAATTTGTATCTGTGCTTTTCTCCCCAATACATTGCATAAACATGGTGAAAAACGAGGTGGCAATGGAGAGCCGTGAATCGATATAACTTTCAATTGGCTGTAAAGGTGTTAAGGTATTGTTCTTATCACATCTGACCAATAACTGATTGATATTTTAGTAACGTCACATTCTGAGTCACATATGGGAGTATTGGGGCCATGTCACTTTGATCCTCCTTTCAAGGGATGGCTGAGCCCTGAGTTTGGAATACCCCAGTCCAAGCTTTGCTGAATGTTTGGAAATTTTCTAAAGCATTCATCAAATTTTAGAAATTTTGCACTTATTATTTTATTATTGTTGTAATTTCGGGTTTTATTTTCTTATTTTTTTGTAAAATGGAAGATAATTAAATTTTGTATAACCTGTCGCCAAGTCAAAGCTAATTTTATTTTGCGTTTTTTTCCAAGACTTTAAAAATAAATACTCTTTAAACTTTTGGAATGGACTCTGTAAGATTGTCACACATATACTGCATGCCAGCAAGTAAATAATTTAGGCCGTAAATTGGCATTATTTGTCTTATGGCCTAAGAATTTATATTACAAATGCCTTATTTTATAATGCATTTCAAATCTTACATTTATCTTATATTAATTATTATTTCAAAAAGTGAGAAGCTTTTCTATTATGTGTTTAGTAGGTGACAATATAGTATCAGTATTCTTTTATCGTAAAAAAATTATTGATTTGTGAAATCATTCCTTGATTTAGGAAAAAAGAATTATGTGTTTGTTAATTCATCTTTTTAATCGCCTTTATAGGAACCAAAGCGTTGATCGAAATCTAATAAAAACCATTATTAAAAAAATGAAAATCTAGTATTAAGTTATTCTAATGAAAATAAATTAATGGTATAATTATCACTGAATGATATTTCCGAAAAATATAATTCGAATAGAATCAAAAGGAAGAAAATAATGTGATGCAAATTATCACAGTAAATTAACATTCTTCTCTTTTCAAAAGTAAAAAACATAGTTATTTTTAGGCTTTTAAAAGAATTTTTAGTTCAGTGAGTTATTCATAACAAACACGATTTCTTACGAATATTTCACTATTATGAAATTAGAACTAAATCTTATTCTAATCTTTATTAATATTTCATTATTGTAAGGATATCTTTTAATAAATAACCTTTCAATTGCTCTTTCATATGATAATTCTAAAAATATTATTTCATTTTAGGAATTATTGACGCTTCTTTCTGACGACGGGTGTATGAGAGGAAAGTCTAAATCTCACGCCACCCCCCCCGAATTTCCGTAAAGATTTGTGGTTTCGGCAAACTTTTAACTATCTCCAATTGTCTCTTTTCTCTTTTTCCAAACAAAAAAAGAAAATAGCATAGAAAAAACTACAAGAAAACATAGTGTACAAAAAAACAAATGCATGGAAAGAATGTGTCAATTTAGATAAGGTTATAGAAATAATATTATTGTCGTTGGCGTCAGGCGTTTTACTTTACATCAAAAAATTCCATCCATTTTATACATTTGACAAAACTTTGGCAACCGTGTCGACATTTGAAAATTACGGAATTTATTTTTGTTTCTTTAATTTGGCTTATACACCAGGTTTTGAATTTTAAATAAATTTTTGAAGAATACGGCTTATGCACGGATCGGCTTACACTATTTGGAAATACACGGTAAATTTTTGTTGAATGTAAGTAAAATTAAATAAAATATCATTGTGTGCTTATTGTAACATTATTATAAATAAATATTTACTGAAATAGATTTCTCTGACTTCGTCTCTGCACAAAATTATCGATGAAACACCAACCAAACAACGAGTCAGAGGAACTGAAATAACAGATTGTCAAATTTCTGGCAACTAAAGAATAGATAGTAAATAGTGAATGAGAAGAACAATATAACCGAATAATCAGTACAACAAATGATGAACATTTGAATCCTTATCTTAATTTTATCCTTATCTTTCCCAGCATTTTCATATTGGTATTTTTTTCCGATAAGCATAGGAGAAAGAACTGCACTACCAATGGCAAAAGTTAATTGTTTTATATAATCAAGCAAAACACACAAAATACTAGAATTAAAAGAAAGTTTCGCCAACTAATAGGGAAAAATAACCCGAAAATATCTCTAGCATATTTTTTCCTAAATCGAACAAAACGAGATTTTCTCGCTTGTTTCTGCAGTCACCTCCAATATCCTCTTCTTTATCCATGGGATGCCAACTTGGCCCACTCTTCTTCTGAGCAGTCGTAGAAGGAGGGAAGAGAGAGAGAGAAAGATTCTAAAAGATGACCGCTTTCATCACTTTCTCCCTCCCAGCGTCTCCCTGATCCGATGAAAAATTCATGAGAATCGTTGTCGACGGTAAGTGGCCGGACTCGGGGGACCCGGACAGTCCGGCCCTGTATTCGCGCGTCCGGACGCCAGGAATTCTTGATGCTACAATCGCTTTTATTTTCCTCCAAAGAAAGGGAGAAAAAGAGGGATTTTTATTCTTCCGCTTTTATTTCTCATCTGGTTCTGGTTCTTTTTGGACTGGCACCACTTTTTTTTTCTTTATTTATTCTCCTTTCTTTTGATATCATCTATCATGAAGTGAAGGGAAAAGCTCGATTTAGGTTAAGGGGGGGGGAGTGAAGGAGTATTTAGAAAAATGCGATGGAATGAAAAGTATAAACTCTCATTTCGGGAAAACCCGGATTAACTGAGATTTGATTTTTGTCCGAGGATTTAAATATCAGAAAGGAATGCTTCTGTACATCAGAGATCGTATCCATATTGAAATGCATTTCCTTAAAAAAAAAAAGATGAAATATTTACATAAGAGATTTCAGTACAAGATTATAGCTGATTACTCTTACACAGAACTTTTAAAATCACTTCTCAGAAAAAAAAATCGCGTAAAATATATTAAAAGAGAGATTTTTACGAATGAAAGCGAGTGGGATTAATGTGAATAGAAAGGGAAAGATTTCAGTGATGTTAGAAAGACTTGGATCAAATTCTTGTTATTGTACTACTTCTTGGAGAGAAATCCAAATAAATCATTTTTAGAGAAGTCTTTTTTTGTATATGTAAACTTTTATGCTGATGTTTTTTATCCTTTCGAGTTGCCATCTTTCGCGAATAAAAACTGCATTATATATCTGATATTTTGAATTAACATACCTCATGCATTTTTAAAGTATTTTGATGGATCATTACAATTGTATTCCTTTCAAAATATTAGTGAATATATAATCCAAAAGCTTTGAATCAGAATTTATCTTATTTCACTGTCATACAAGAACCCCTAAACATTTTAGTAGCTCTAAGTTTTTATAAACTTCTCTTGAACTTCTTATGAAGAAATACCAACTACCGCTACTGATGACTCACCGTGCTCCTATACCGTACTACTATACAGCCCCACCTGCCCTTTCATCTAAAGGGCTGGACTTACTTAACTTGACATCAAATAAGGATGAGGTCATTCCTGACGAGCTAAAATCCTGCGCTTTGGAAACCCTCAAACAAAGATATCCCGCAAATGAGTGGGTCCATATCTATACTGACGGTTCATATCTAGCAGAAAAAAACGGAGCCGGCGCGGGATGGTTCTGCCAACTGTTTGAAGAATCATTGACCGTGGGGAAAAACACTACCAATTACGATGTTGAGGTCTCAGCTGTCTGTGAAGCTCCAACGCAATTACTAGCTGCTGCCCTAGCTCCTGCAAAAGTTATCTTCTTCATCGACTCTCAAGCGGCAATTTCAACCTTAACAAGTAACACACCAACTGACTGCCATAACACAATTCAGTGCCGTATTAAAATTACGGTGCTCATTTTATATGGCTGGACTGTGGCTTATAGTGGGTCTCAAGTCATGTTGGGATCCCCGACGAAGAGAATCTGACCAAAAAGCAAAGCAGGGAGGCAAGTCGTCTCAACTGGAAGTCTCCTTGACCCTCAGAAGAACAAAGAGCATTATATCAACATACATTGACAAATGTACTGCTGCGACCCAAAACACCAAGAGCCTTGGAAAGGTATGGGAAACAATGGCAACTGTGGGTCCTATCCCGAAGCACCTGGAGAGAGCCCAGGCTGTTGCCTGCTTACGCCTAACCACTGGACATGACTTTTGGGGAGTATACCTCCACTGGCTTGACCTAGCTGCTGATAAGGCCTGGCTGCTCTGCGGCCATGCCAGGATGGATGACGATAATATGCTTCACAATGCACTGGAATCGATGAATACCCGACTAACGACGTCGTCAGTTGGTACCGGGAGGGTCGGCATCAAATGGCCAAAGAGCCAAACATGGGCGTTGGATAAAAAAATGTGACATTTTAGTATAAAATTCTGGTCTGTCACGGGACGAGGCTGTAACTAGAATAGCTCATTCTTCAAATTTCTTAATGACGTCCAGCAATCATCAGTTTTACACAAGAATATCACACAGCATGAGGTGCATCCCTACTTCTATAAGATAAGTTTTGTGTTCAGTACACACATTGCACATATTCGTAATTTTCTTCTCTGATTAATTGCTTTAATATATTTAAAATTCAAATCTACGCTCACCAGTAGTTCACTTTATATTATGTAAAAAGTTTTTGACTCCAGTATCAAGAATTCATCAAGTCAATTCAAACACATAATATTGTACAGTTTCGATTCAGATGTTTTTGAAATTTAAATGAAGTTAAGCGAGACTTTGCTTACTAATTTATGTTTTTTAAAATCATTTCTGTAATTTAATGGTATCCCTTTATAACCAAGATTTTTTATTAGAGATGTTGATTCGAGCATATCATCTAATATTCCATTACATTTTAACTGGTAAAGATCGAACAGCATTGATGATATTTTAAAATTTCTATCCCATATATTCACTGCCTATTTTTCCTGAAGAGTTCAAAGAATTGGCCCTAGCACACAACGAAGACCTAAAAAAACTCTCATTTAAATTTTTTTAAAGTACAAAAATATATTTAAATGTAACATAAAAAAGTTATATATTATCTGTCACATATAAGTAAAAATGAATCATTTCATATAATAAACAATCCCTCTCCACAAAGATTTCATCGAATCTATCTCGAGATCTACCAAAGCTACAAAAAGAGCAAATGACAAGTTTCAAATGCAAATTTATGCACAAAAGATTTGTATCAAAACTTTAAATGAAGATTATTTTTATCAGCAAACTTATCTACTTTATCTTATCGCCAAACAACTCGCTATATCAGCAATTACTGTGTCTCTAGTTCATCATCCCTAACTATTATTAAATATACTAAAACAGTTATGAAAGAACAATGGCACTTTCAGTTACACAATAAACTACATAATTTTCTGCAAGAGTTCATTAGTATGCAGAATGTTGTCTATGAATTCAACATATCAGACTCACATTTATAAGTCATGACTGTCAGGTATTCTTGTAACTATTGTATTTGTTCCCTAATTATGAAGTGCATCTTGATTAAACCTTCTCATTTTAACATTATCTGCTTTAGACATTTTAAATTATACCTTTTTATCGAGAGAGAGAGAACATTCACATCCAGTGCCGGTTTAAGCTCATTTCGGGCCCTGGGTACAGAAGGTCTATGGCCCTCCTGGACATTGGTGGATCGAAATTTATAATCAGAGAATCTGGTTAAATCCAGCTTGTCCGGGCCCCTGGGTGCCCACCCCAAGTGTCCAGTAAATAAACTGGCACTGTTCACATCTATGAATAAAGTACAGACCCGAAAACTCGACAGTCGATAACCATATAGTCTGAATAACTCGACCACACGTTGAAAGTCGAAAAAAACCCCAGTCTAAAAGACCCTTTCAAGGTCGCAATTCCTCGATCACGAGGAAAATGAGTTCGATGCAGAAAATAGTACTGATATCAAGGTGAATGAAAAAATACCGGACAATGATGAAGACGTAAACATTCAAGACATTGTACGAACTCCTAAAATATCTTATAGGGAGGGACTAAAGGTTGTCGAAACCGTCTTTCAGTATTTTGAACAAGAAGGTATGTCCGTCATGGACTTATTGTTCCTTCGTCGTCTGCGTGATGATGCAGCAAAAGGCAAAGTGCAGTACGGAAGACAACAAGACATAACGCATATCTTTAAAACAAAGTAGCCAGTTTATTCAAAGTCGGCTACTTAATTCTCATTACACACTTCTTCATGCCTTTCTAAAGTATTTTTCTGAGGTGTGTCTGATCAGGTAAATTTCTGCATACTATGTATTCATTAATTTTTATTTTTATGTAGTATATAAATGTTCTATGCCTTCATAAAGTACCTACTTTTCCTTTGTTAAGAGTATTTGGGCAGCTTATATATATATATATATATATATATATATATATATATATTCTGTTATATTCACAAGATGTGCAGTAAAATATTTCCTGAGGAAACACTCGTTCTTATTCCTTTTCAATTCTCACTATTAGTTCTCACTTTCTCCCTATATATATTTATTTATTTATATATTTTGTTCAAATTTTCAATCGTTAATAAAATGCTTCCTATTCATCCATTCAAGTTCAAATAACTTTTTTAAACTTGTAGTGGATGACACTTGATGATAATACAGTTTTTTCAAATATTAATTCATTAATAAAAAGTTTTATTTTTTAACTTTGAATTTATTCTGTGTTATTTCTGACAAAGTTTCAAATACCTGCAACAGATGACGCCAGTACGTTTTTCTAACAAAGCAGGAATTGACTTTAAAAAAATTATATTACTTGTTCCAATCCCATTCTCGATAACCCGACCTTTTCACAAACTCGGCCATCCTTTGGTCCACATTGGACCGAGTTTACAGGTCCTTATATTGAATTTAGTATTTTACCTATTGGTTTTCAACCATACTCTGAATTTAATAACAAACATATGATTATAGAAAAATTTATATATGTTCTTTCTAGTGATGTTTGATTATATAAATAACTTTTATATTCGATTAAAAGATTTTTTATTCACATCTTGGATATTCTCTTTAATACATATCTAATGCGGATTCAATGCCATGAAAAACAACCGACTAATCTAATATTTAGTAATGAAACCATATATAACGCTGTAAAAAAGAAAGAAATCTTAAAAAAATAAAAAAGATAGCACTAACCATATAAAAGAAAGCGTATTATTTTTACAAAATGACCTTTTATAAGAATTTTGTATTCCTGTAAATTTTAAATTATACTTTGAATTATTTTTGTCAGACCAATCTACAAGAAAAATTTCGACTGCATCAAATGCTTTGCTTTTTATGACAGAAAATTTTTGTTTTGGAGTTTTTAATAAGAACTTAAAAAAAGTTTAAAATATCATACTCGCATATTACATATGTTAAGTGCTATTTTCACATTTTGTTTTTAAACTGAGATTTGATTTGATTTTTTCTCAACGTCACACTTAGAAATTTTACAAGAACTATTTGCAGTGAACCTGCTGGTGAATACGAATATCCCAAGGAAACCGAACCTTCCCAGTATGATTTTGGAATTGATATACCGGTTATTTTCTCCTGACCACCCTCTTGACCGAGTGTTTATTAGCGTTGGCCCTCAGAAGCCACATGAGCACGATTGGTGAAGAAACGCGTCATTTTAAATCTCGGTAAAGGGACGAAGATGTCTTCTGAGCTGGTACCCTACTTTCTACTTCCACATTAAGCTAACGTGAGGACTTTGAGTCCTGACAGATTTAAAGGACACCAGCCCCTCTACTTGGTGAATCTTCAATGTCACCAGGTCTCGAACCCGTGACAACGCAGATTATTAGCTCGTGACCATGACGACTTAGTGACCGCAATCACTTCAAGTCGTGAGAGAAGTTCAGTTCAAATTATCAATAAAATATTATCAAATAAAAACTATTTTCGAATCAATGACAGGAATACAAAATGTGTTACCCAAAGAATCGTTCTAAACACAAAGATTATAAAAATTTGAACTCCTCCCAAACCAACTTAAGATAAATTTCATCCAATGACACAGACAATCTTCCTTGATGATTGTCCTTTGTTTCAGTCGGATAATATTCCAATCAGTACAGAAAATTGCGTTGCAAGTTGATTTTAAGAAGCACTAAGATGTAGTGAAACAGTTGTTTTGGTTCCTTCAATTACCTTACCTTTACATTATTAGATTATTTTTATGGAAATAACTTGAGCGACAACTGAACGGATGAGATTTCCTTCAACTTCTAATTTTGTGCAATTAGAAGATATTTTAAAAGGAGAAGGGCAAAAATTCTAATTCAATGGTTGCTTTCTGTAATAGTCTTAGAGGAAAAACGTGTTAATAAAAATAATTCAGATTGTTTTCATCATTAACCACCTGCACTAATGTAGCAAATGTTCTACAATAAATGAGCAATATCCATACATTGTTGATGCTTATCAATACTCAACCTTTAACAGCAGTGGTGTAACGAAGAACGTTAGGGTCCCCTGCAAAGTCGCATTTTGGGGCACCAAGCTGAATCTTACAAAGGATTGCAAAACCATATATACTTGGTGTGAGTCAGGCTTTTGGACCCCCTAGAACCCTGCCCCCCTCCGGCGGAGCGGGGGTTGTGGGGGTGTACCTTACGCCACTGTTTAATAGCCTGACTATCAATGACTAACTGAAGGATTACAGACCAGTGGCGTACACAAGGGTGGGCTTTAATGGTTCAACCCCCCCCCCCCAGACTAACAGATTTTTAATTTCTACCATAGATATTATCACCCGGCGCTTTTGTTTAGGGGTTTTATAGAATGCAATTCCCTTTCCTCATAAGAGAGGGCTGTATATACTACTGTTACAGACTCTCGACTGGGCTCTATAGTGTGAGGAATCGTAAAAAGTAATAGCCAGTTCTATGTCTATCTCTATCTGACTTACAAGTAGGAAGAATGTGGTAATACATATGAGATTCTCATTTAGATCCCGTCTTTTTTTTACATGACAGGTTGTAACGGGTCTATTCGTGTCCTTCTTACTAACAGTCCTCTTGGGGAAAAATATATATGGTTTTTAAAATTTATTCTATTGAAAGCCTTCCTCCGAAGAAGACGCGATATATGCAAATTATGTAGTGTATATATAGATTAAACTTACGAGTTATATGAAGAGAGGTTACATCGCTGACAGATAGCAGTGGTTGATACGCGTGAAGCCAGGCAAGAAAACTTCGTTACTTAAATGATTAATATTAAAGTTGACGAATTGGTCAATTAAGCGTTAAATTTGGATTAGATGAAATTGAATTAAATGGCGTATTACCTAAACGTAAGTGATTCAATTTATTAATTGTCCCAGTATTTCGTCTCTCCCACGATTGCTTCACATATTTGGTGCATTTTTCAGTTTGAATTGTTAAATTTGTGTTTTCGTTGAGAATTGTTAATAAACAAAGTTTGTTTTAACTATGGCTAATCTTCCTTCCGATCATCTCATACTAAGGGAAGACACGGGTCATCCCTTACAAGATGATGGGTGAAACAAAATTATCATCAGATGCTCGCAATGAAAATAGTTTGGATTAAAGTAAACAAAATTAAATTAAACTCTGAGTTGAGTTTTATAGTCATGTCTGTTGAGTTTAATAAGAGAATAAATTCAGAAGATAGCTAACATAAGAGTTGATATAGGACTGCCTAATGATCTGATGGTCAATGGCCAGGCATTTGATAGATAAAATAAATAATAAAGAGTTGATATTTTTTAGTGTAAAATGTTTGTCTTAAGGTTCAATGAATGTTGAATAATAACTTAAGATTTAAGGAAAATGAATAATGAATTATTGAATAATATTTTTTACGCAGTAAAGGCAGATTTAACGTGTGGCGTGGTTCTTAAACTTTATGTTTTGATCGCTTCCGTCATGAAATAGCATGCGCAAGACAAATTATTAATATCATAGCAATAGTAAAAATATTTTGAATTATTATGTGATTCATCTCTTTTAATGACCGAGTTGTGAAACTTATAGTAAGTTATTCATCGGAAAAATAAGTAAATATTATCATGGTCTTATTACACGATGTCTTTTTTTCTCCAGCCGACAACTATAGTACCAGCACACTATAACAAGCTCCACTGACCAGAGAGGAAAGGACGTAAGAGGAGAAATCTCGGCCGTTTCTACTCGACTGGACACACACATTGACCAAATTCAATTCCATCTCACGCTATCTGAGTTTCCCAGAGTACACCCCTCCCCTTTCCATTCTTCTCATTGACCATCAGGGCGCTTGTATGGGGCCTCATTACGAGCCCCGGGGGAGTGCCAAAGGGGTCATTCAGACAAAACAGCCCTAACCGACTGGTCAGTGGATAAATTGCCGGGGCGCAGTTATCGGATTCATCACGCCTCCAATGATCAGCGATAGATTGTGATTTAAAGAGAGAACGGGGAGAGGGAGGTCGGCGGTTAACTGACCCGGAATGAGTTTATTCCCGATCTTCTCTGCCTTTGAGTCATGTTCGGAGTCAGCATCTCGGTGGAAATGGGATTCTTACATTTCGTCAGACTAAGTAGTCTGGTTGGTAGTAGTTGAAGCTATTTGGAATATTTCAATTAAGGCTTAGAGTCGGATTAACATTGTACCAAATTGTAATATCTGAATTGTGTTCCCTGAAATCGCGATTAAAGTGGTTTCGACAGATTAATCCCAAAGAGGTTCTAAAACTTTATGCTCCTGTCAGTTCTGTCGTGAAGTTACATATTTATTATCATTATTATTACACTTCCACACACAAGCAATCCTTAATCTTTAACTAATGCTTGGAACGTTTCTGTAACTCATACGCTGCGAGATATTGTCACGTAGAAAGGAACAAGGCGATGTTACCCAATACAAGATTTATTTTGTCGTAGTGTCTTACACAGGTAGCACCACAACTGAAGACCTATCCAGCTGCAGTACTTTTATCCACCTGGTGGAGAGTTCTAGAATGACCCCCAGGGGAAGATTAACATAAATTCAATTTACATAATTTGCAAATGTCCATAATAATAAATAACGAAAATCAAGATTAAAGTTAACAAACAAGTATCTGGGAGGCTCGAACCCGAGCCGCCTGCATGGTAGGGCAGTGTTCTAACCGTTCGGCCGCTCAGAGCTTATCAGTTTGTGACATTATCTTGTTGACTGCTTTGTACTAAAACTACCGGCTCCGAGATATTTCGTAGTGTGTGCTGCAATTTTAGATTGATTATATATCTCTGTTTGAGTTAGGAATTATTACAAAAGATGGATGAAAAATTTATATCGTACCAAAAACATAATAAAACGTAATGATTTAATTTAACGATATTAATTGTGGTAGAAAAATATGTTGCATGTTATTAATTATAAACATTGAGAGGATTTGTTACAAAAAAGTTGAGCGAATGGTCTTCAATAACTTTAAAAGTATATTGTATCTTTAATTATTCAGTAGTTATTGTATTTTTGGATTTCGGATAAATGTAATTATTATTTAACATACAATGTGTAACAAGAATAAAAAAAAAATTTCGGAATTATTGCGAAAAGTTCGTAATTGAAGAATTATTTACAATGAATTTTGTCATATGAATATTTCAGATTCATTTGGTATTCCGTGCATTTTCGTATATAAGCAGAGAATTCTTTTTTTAATCTTTTCTATGGCACTGTTTAGGTGCAGCGCTGTTAAGGTCGTAGTAAAGGCCGGATATCTCCTGTAAAAGGCTGCGTTAGGATGACATTGGGATGCTCGTAGGTATGAGCCTTGATAGGTCACATTAAGTGTGAGAGAGTCCAAGCGAATCTGGAAGTCGATCGGAGAGAGAATCCGTCCCCTCCAACAAAAGCGACACGTGATACAGAATAAATTCTGTTTGGAGGCAGCCGGGATTAATATTCGGTTATTGGTCCTAGTCACCCCTCACGCGGTGGACTTTGAAGCCGGAGATTGGCGTGGGAACTGCGCCGGTCACCTCTCTGTCGGCTGGATAAAGGTATGTGAAAGATTCATTTGCCTTAGAACACAAGCGTCGGTGTGTCCAGTCTCGGCTACTTTCCCCCGCTAAACTCCATGACTGTTGAGACGTCACTAGTTCCCAGATAAGCAATAGGTCCTTTGGTAGAGGCCACCACACTTTTTTAAAGTTACAGTAAGGAAGCTGGCTTATATACGGATCCGCTAATCTAGGAAAACACGCTGCTAGAAAAGCGAGTTTTCTTTTAGCATTTTCTATTAGCCATGCGCAAGCGAGTTTAATTTTCAAACTATTTGGGTGTTTTGAATGAAACTTTTATTCTAAAAGAAAAAGATGTCATATAAATACTTAAAAATCAGAGTCTGAATCCGAGTTTTGGAATAGTTCGTAAGATTCCCATTCACTCTTTGGAATGTCTGAATGTATATGATCATCATGCAGCTAGTTTTTCCTTCAGGACATGAAACATAGGTCGACGATCACGTGTGGTATTCAAAAACAATGGCGCGAGAGTCTGACTAGCACGGACATTGCACAAGGGAGTGAGTGAACATTAACGACTCACTATTCAACTACTCGAGGGCTTTTGGTGACAGACCTCGTAATTTTGAGCCATGGTCAAGTGACGAGGACGACATCTGAGCTGGCACCCCCTCTCCTAACTTACACACTACATCAACGGGAGGACGTTTGAGTCTCGACAAATTTAACGCGCATCAACACCTGTACACGGTGGGTCTTCGGCGGCACTAGGCTCAAACTCTTGACACGATGACCACAAGTCCGTGACCTTGACCACTAGGCTACCTTGGTCACAGACAGTGCCCAGGAAACAAATGAATGGACAATCAGAAAAAAAATCTACCGTTGTTAGGGTCTGGCGTTTTATTGTACAGTAATTTGATTAGAAAATATTCCACCATTTTTCAACGTTTTCGCTCTCATAGCAACGGGTATCAAATTTTGGATAAATGTTTAAAGAAACAATGCCCTCTAATATTATACACGGATTAGGTTATATTCGAAAACGTACGGTAAATGTTTTTTTTTTAATTTTAATACTTATTTTTTTATTTGTACACACACGTGCGCCAACTTAATTTTTTGAATTTATTATTCATCAATTTTATATTTAGTTGAAATTTTATGTTCAGTCTTTTCCTTAATTTTCTGATTTGACTGTTTCATTAAGGTTTATATCATGGGTGTCTAAGCTATGACCACTTGTGGGCTGCATTGAAAAAATAATTTTTTTTCTGGGCCGCACATACAATATTTTTTTTAACAAATTGTAATAAAAATTAACTCTATGTAGTTTTATTAAAATAAATCAACTTATTTTTACTATAATTTTCTTAAAATTTGAATTAGACATGAATCGGTACACATTTATTTTAAATTTGTACAAGTTTCGTTTCATTTAGAGTTTGGATTTCATTAAGATGGAAAAAAATCAAATTAAATGAGATGAATGAATATGCGTTTGTGTTGAACAAGCAAATCGATATCGGGTTCAATAGATGGAGTTGCAATTCTTAATGCATTTTCAAGATGTTTGTCAGTGATCTTTGTCTTATTTTTGCTTTTCGTATGCTTCATTCTTGGAAAATAACTGTTCACAAACATAAGTACTGCCAAAAGCTGAAGACATTAATAAAGCATGAATGTGAAAAGGAGGATATTTATCGCGGTGTCGGTAATCTTTATAAAACTCCGGTATAGAAACATTCCCAAATTTTTCTTTCAGTTGAAGGTCACTTTGCAGTTCAATGCATTCCATTTGAAGATTTGAAGTTAATTTATTTATTTCTAGAGAAAAAGTGGCAGCAAATAGATTGAAATACTCTTCGTTCTTTTGAAAATCTTGAAATCTTCTTTCAAACTCTTCGATTAAATCGAAAATTAATGCAGCATATTTTGTGCATACATTTATTTTTTTTAATAAAAATTTGAAAATTGAAATATTTTCATAATTTGCGTTTGGGCCGCATTTTAAAAGCTTTTGAGCCGCACTTTAGACAAGCATGGTTTATATGTTCTCTAGTTAACTGCAACAAATAAACTGCAATTCTCCTTAGGATCACATTTAAAGAGATAGACACTTTACATTCAACGTTATTTTTATTTATTTATTTGTAGTAGAAAATAATTTTTTGAGTTCCACGAATACACTGTGTTCAGTGGAGAAAAAAATTCTCAGAATTCACATTTATCGCCTATTTTTTTTACACTCCAATTTTTTGCAAAACTTTCTAAAAATTAGAAACGAGTATTTCCCTCTATTTATATACCCACAAAACATAGGACATCCAAATTGTCACCACTCAGACTCCAAATGTTTTTACCCTGCCGTAATACCGAAGCCCAGGGGCACAAGAATGTCCTCCTGGAGCGCATCCAAGGTGCCGCCCCAGTGATTTGAGACATGGTGGGAGCAAAGACCAAATAACAGAACGAGGAAAGTGGGACAGTGGCCATTGGGCTCAGGTCCAAGATGTTCAACGACGCAATGATAGTGCCCATGCATTTTCTTGTTCGACAAGGGGGACAATAACGCCCCAGCAAATTAGTAGAACAGCGGAGCGGGATTCACACTTTGACAGAGAATCTAACTTGGAAACTGACGAGTTCCTGTTACAAGAGTCATGTTTGGAGTGGAATGATGGTAAGAAATCAGTTGGGTGTTGTCAACATGCTAGAAATCTGTTATGTGAAAGGTTTTTATAAAGGGCGAGGTATATATGCTTTACATCTCATAACGTTGTATCAATGTAATTAATTATATTGGGCCTTTTTTCTTTAAACCAGCGATTCTCAAAGTAAGTGGCGCGCCCACTAGGGACGCGTGATAACCCTAAGTGGGTAGGCAGGCATATCAAAAAGTCGAAAATGGAAGATTTTTTTTTAAATATTCATTTACGGAAAGAAAGCTAAACAGAAAATAAATTTTAACATTATAAAAAACAAAATACACATTTACACTGATATAATATACTTATAAATGTAGTGCAGATGTACAGTGCATTGTAGTGCAGATGTACAGTGCATTGTAATGCAGATGTACAGTGCATTGTAGTGCAGATGTACAGTGCATTGTAGTGAAGATGTACAGAGCATTGTAGTGCAGATATACAGAGCATTGTAGTGCAGATGTACAGAGCATTGTAGTGCAGATGTGCAATAGTGCACAATGTAATTATACATCAATACTAAATTAAGAACAAGTTAATATTATCTAGTGACTTCCATGGGCTTGTATGGAAGAGCAGTTTTACAAAGGAAAGTTTAATATAGATATTAATGCTTTAAGGTCTTTTTTCTATATTTAGCTGAGATGTTTATTTTATCTTCGAAGTAATCACGGCAGAAAAGGTTGATTTCACAAAGGTGGGATGTTGGAAAGGGATTATTAGACTTTAGAGATGAATTATTAAGGGAATAAATATTTAATTTAATTAAAAATTATTTTGCAATCTATTCCAGTACTTAATACTTATCCTGTTACTTAAAATATCTATTATTTAAAAGTAACATATACAAAGTTTAATACTTATCTAGATAAATTATATGGATTATAATTAAGGCTTTAGGCTATAATTATTAAAAGCTTTTATTTAACTTACAATGTATGTATGTATGTATGTATGTAATTTGTTCGGGTGGAATCTTGCAACTCAATTTTGAAGCTGATATCTTCCTCCCATTGAGCTGAAATTTTGTATACACGTTTAGTTTGGATGACAATGCATGTTTTGACCATTTATATTCCGATATTGCAATTAATTAAAAAGATATTAATTAAAAACGTTTAACTAGTTTTGGGCGCCAACTTGGATATATCTGCATTGTTGTAATAATTTTATTGTTACAACAATGACAAAAGTTGGCGTCGAAAATCGGTTTTCAGCCAAACTGGAATTTTATAACGTTGCGCTATTGACAGTATTAATTAACTTTGTCTAAAAAATAATTACATTTCTACAACGTAAAAACAATCTAATTTCTACAACGTATGCAATTTTTTTTACAAATTTCTATCTATTTCCTTGGATTTAAATTCAAAACAAAAAAGTAGAGCTATTTTTCAAGTAGATTGGTACATTGTATACCTTTCTCAACGCTGCCAAGTTAAACTGAGATGGAGTATTGAAGAAATTCTTTAAATAATTTATCTATCTTTAATCTATGAAACTCAGACAAAAAATAATTACAGAATCGGAAAGATAATTTTTTAATGTATCTTACCCATCAAAAAGGAATCCGCTAGGAAAACAATAAGAGAAAAATATTATCTAGAAATGCAATATATTTTCGATTAAAAAAAATAATTTTACAATAAAATGAAGTAATTTTTTAAAGAAATTTCCTAATTTTAAGCCTTCGAGTAATTTAAATATACCTCATTTTATCACCAGTAATCTAAACACACACTACGACATGTGTCCTTAAATTTAATTACAAATAGAATCTGTTAATTTTATTTGAATTTAATTATTGATTTTTTCAAAATCAAGTTTCTAAAGATGATCTGAGCAATTAAAAAAAAATAGATTCTTACGTAGAAGATATTCAATGTCCAGCAAAAAATTATCATTATTTGATAAAACTTTCTTTTTGATTACAAAATGCGTTTTTAGTCTTAAGCATTTTATTGATTAAAACAAATATTTAAACGCCTTTTGAAGTTTTTAATAAACAATTCAAATTTTCTTCTAATATGTTAGAGAAATACATCCCTTATCTTCAAAATATTTCAAATAAATAATATATTCTTTAAGTTTTTCAAAAATAGTCAAAATTTTAATTAAACATTTAATAACTTTGTCACTTATGAAGATAATCTCACTAAACCTTTTTTTCCGTGTGCAGAACAATGTTAGCCAAAATCTGCATGAAGATTGAAAAAATTGCTTAAAAATTACGGATTTAAAAAAATTGTGTTTTTAGTCTAATACCATTTTGCGAGAATTAATTCAGCTAAACCAGGGATGGCGAACCAGCGTTCAATGAGTTGAACAGGCTGAGAAACCTGTCCAGCGATAACTAAAAAGTAAAAAATAAATTAAATGTAAAAAAACTTTTTTAAGAACAAGCTTTTATTTAAACGCGCTAAAAAGAATAAAATAAACTTTTCCTTTAAAACTTTTTTTACTATCAACTTATAACGTCATTACACAATTTATATGATATAAAAGCTTGTCGCGAGATTTACCTGTGTAGATAAACAAGTAAAATAAATAACTTGACCTGATTGATTTTGGTTTTTAAAAATTCAAACTAAGTAAATATGAGTACTTAAATATTGCGACAAGCTTTTATATCATATAAATTGTGTAATGACGTTATAAGTTGATAGTAAAAAAAGTTTTAAAGGAAAAGTTTATTTTATTCTTTTTAGCGCGTTTAAATAAAAACTTGTTCTTAAAAAAGTTTTTTTACATTTAATTTATTATAGCTTTAGTGTCAAAGTACAATATTATTGCATTCAGTACATCATTATTACACAAGAGGGGTGCGATTAAAATTATGTTTGAAAATTGGGTCGTAAATATTGAAAGTATGAGAAGCACTGCTTTAAACCACTAAGTAAGTTGGAAGTATGAGGATTATACGTCAAAAATATTCTTTTAAAATTCGAAATTGAAATGAATACTATTTAATGATGCTCGAAACAAAGTTACCGCTTATTTTTCTAATAGATTCAAAATTATTCGAAAAATTTATGCATCACTTTTTTTCTTCTTAATCTGACAGATAGGGCCAGAATTTTAGATATAAATAATATAAACAAGGGAATTTAACTTTTATGTGCAGTTCAATTCATCTCCAGTTCATCAAAGAAGATGAAAAATTTTCACGAAAATGTTTAGAGCGTTTCCACCTCTCATAATTTAGGCTTAACAAACTTATTTATAAGATAAGAATTGAAAAAAAAAATAACCAAAATATTTTAGTAACCACTTACTTCAAGTAATTTCCATTTTCTTCGTTCGAATTTCTGGAAGAAAAAGAAAAAAGAATTTACAATTTATTCAAATTTTATTTCAAAACAATTTACTAATAAATAATCAATCAAAATTTGTTTTAATATCTATAGCCCTACATTACTTATAATCTTATTTAAAATTATTAAATATCTTTAATACACATACTAAAACACATAAAAAATATTCATCGTTGACGGATTTCAATGCTGAAAAAAAGACATAAGAACAAAATTTTTAAATAAAAAAAAAGAGAATTTCATATCGTATTTTTCTTCTAAAAAAATTGACAAAATTTGTATTTGTAAAATAATAAAGCACGTTCTGTTCATTTTCTTGAAGCATATACACCAGACACTAAATTATAAAAAAAAAAACTGATTTTGCTTTTGTAATTTAAAATGTTTCTTCAAGTCAAACTGTAATGGGCTCTTGATTCATGACGGTCACATAATAAAGAAACACGTGATCTTCATTGAATTCAAAACAGTCATCAAATTAATTGTGCTTTTTGATCTATTTGTAAAACTTGGATAAAATTTCAAATTTCATAATTGGGTAATTATGTTCAAATGCTATAAAAAAATTTTTGAAAGATTTTAAAATTAAAATTTTTTTTTAATTTTATCCATGTATTTTTAAATAAAATGCATTTTGTCTATCTATATGCATTAGTGTTGTTAGCAAGTTTATGTTTTTTAAGAGAAAGTTTCTGAAAAAATCAAAAATTGGCAACAATGAAGCACGTGAACTGATTAGCTGAAAACACATGATTGCTTTTATCGTGTAACTATGACGTCACATGAGATTTTAAACTGATTCGCTAACATGTGGTTATCATTATCATGTGTCTATGACGTCACATGAGATTTTAAACTGATTGGCTAAAAACATGTGCTTATCATTATCATGTGACTATGACGTCACATGAATTGAGCCCATTACAACATATTCATAATTGTACAGATTAAAAAAGATGTTGAGTGATGCAATTCCAAAATCCCATCATGCTCAGCAATCCAAAGGATAAATTAAGTAGGGAAAAAAATCACCTTTTTTTTATAAAAGTTTTTCTTTTACAAAAATATTTTTTCCCTCCGCATCCCGAAATTTTTTTCCACCGTCCCCTCCCCTTCGTTCCAAAGTGTTGGTGAGGGGGTTGAGGCAATGCTTGTAGGTCACGCTACTTTACCTCATAGGATTCCCAAACGACGTAAACTCGAGGGCTTTATCCATTTTGTTTTTGTTTTGTTTATCCCTCATATTTGAATACTTTTTGAAAAAGGGGGGAAATTTTCACCGCCTGGGCATCTGCTCTCTTCCCGCGCTACCTTTTTCCACGCATCTCTCAACTTATGCCCTTTTTTCCCCTTATATTTGGAATAATCCATTCGAATATCCCGTATGGAATAACGTGTACGCTATGAGGAGTGTGGATGGTGGTAATTGTGATGTTCAGCGCTACGTGATTCTTTTGCTCCATGGTGGGAGAAAAGCATTCGATGTTTTAAACAATTTATTCGTAAAATGGCGGTGGTGTTGGAGTAGGATGGAGTAATAAGAATGTTTCGAGTATAATTGCGAAAATAGTTTTAGTTTAGTTGGGATTTTGTGTTTCTTAACTATCCGTATTTGAAATTTAAGCCATGTAGTTGACTCAATGATGGATATTTGTAAGCAGAATGAAAAACGTTAAAACATTTTAAATGAAAGACAGACGTCTTTCACCAAAAACGATATAAATGCGGGGGGAAAAATCAATAATAAACGCCAAATGATGCGGCAGATTGAATAACAGGCACAAAAAACATAGATGGTATAATAGTGTGCTCATAAAATGGAATCTTTTTAAAGAAACGGGTACTTATGTGTTATTGAACCATATTGGCAACAATTAAGGCTGTTTTCGGCTAATGTGAAAGAATAGGACCCAAATTAGGTATATTTTTTCAGATATAAAAGAAATGAAAAATTAATATTGTTACGTAGATCGGGGTTCGAGGATTTTATGCAAAATTAATCGTAGACAACAAGGCAGCTCTTTAAGAGCGATGATAATTTATTGTCGAAAATCAATCCTTGAAACACAGGATTCAACAGCAAAATTCGCAGAATATATTTCAGAAGGATTTCACACCTTCAACAGCACTTAGACACAATTATTCAGTATCTAAAATACACGTATTTATAAGCTAATTCACAAGCACAGCCGAGCTAATCACGGTAAAGGCAAGTTTACTAATCGCTGGTCAAAACCAGACTGACTGTTGCGGCGAGTATCGCTCTATTCATAGCCGTGGCCGAAACTTCCAGAAAGATGAGCTCGCGTCATAGATCGTGAAATTAGTGGATTTTTCAATTAATTCCTAGAAGAATCCAGAGGGTCCCGAACTCACCAACACGGTCCCCAATGTCACCAAATGGATCGCCAAAGTCACCAAAATTGTCGCCAGAAATGATGCCAATATTTCGCCAAGTCCCCATTGAATCGCCATTATAACGTAAGGGACGGCGTTGCTTGTGAATATTACAATTTTAACATGAAATAAATACAGCATAGAGTAATATAAAGGCATTGCACATCCAAATACAAATTATTTACATTATTTTATACAAAATTCGCAACAATGTTTTATTCTGGCTTCACTATCCCTTAGAGAGCAACACATTTTATCATACTTCACATTTTTGACCGAGTTGAGCCATTTTTTCTGGCATAAAATGTGTTTGGCGTTTTTTCTTCTATACCGTAATGTTAAATGAGCTATCTTTGCCCGTGTTAAAATAAAAAAAATAATATTCACGGAATATTTTGAAATTTTAGAACCGCTATATTGTTAACAAATGTATGAGTTATAATGTTGCAAATTTTCATTAAAATTGAGGCACTTTTCAGTCTGAAAACGTGTTCTGCGTTTTGTTCAGACTATCGTATTTTTGTCAAAAACAGCCTGAAATAAAAAGAGGTTCATGGCCAATTCAGCGCACACAACACATGCGAAATTGGGGTTTCCAACTTGGCGAGTGATCTTGAATGTTGGCATTGTTGTGACAATACGTAATTACCAAAAAATGCATTACTGATGAGAAATTTTTAAAAAATCATACATCGAACAGCTTATTTGTTGGAAAATTAATTGAATAGAAAACTTTAACAGAGGCGATTTGACTTAACCATTTCAAATAACATACTTTACATTACCTTCATGGAAACAGTACGCATTTCCTATTTCAGTTACATGATATATATATTTTTTATTTTGAACATCTATACCCCAATTATCGAATTTGAAATTTTATCTAAATTTTACAAGTAAAGCGACAAGTACAAGCTCTATGTTAGTTTTGAATTCAATAAAGAAAACGTGATTGCATTTATCACGTGACTATAATAGAATTCAGCCCGTTGATGACACACACGCAAATATTAATCGCGCGCACACACACGCAACTCACTGTAATCCGATGAAAAAATATAGGTCGCCAATGTCGACTACTGTGGTATGAAAATATTAATACCACAAATTTTTTTCTCTTGCTGCAAGAAGAGATTAAAACTAACTGTAAGAAAGAAGTTAATTGATCGAACTTCGTGTTCTGCGCGCGAGGAGTAGTTCTAGCGTCATTAGGGGGTTGAGACTAAGTTGTTTGTACAGTCTTCCATCCCTCCCTCCATCTTTAATCCACTTTCTTAGCCGCCTCAATTGCCCATTACGGCTACTTTTAATCCAATTGGAGGGGTCTTTACGTCGCTATTGTGTGTCCTCCCCTTCTGTTCATCCGATTTATTCAATTTGTGGTTCGATCCCCCACCAGATGATGGGGAAGGAGGTTATTATTTTAACGAAAATAGCATAGAAGATAGGTGGTCTTAGATTCTTTTGGATAGAAAGGAAAAGAAAAGTTAGGTGGGATGAAATTGTTTGCCGGACTGGTAAAGTGGGCTTTTGAGTGTGCTAAAGGTTTATCGTGCCTAAAGGTTTATCATTGCATAGCAGAATCATGTAATGATGTTTGATATCGTAGGTAATGCTTATTTCAACCATTTATTCCCTCAAAAGAAAAGGATGTAAAAAAATGAATTTTGATTTTAATTTAATTTTAGGACTGTGAAGCAATGAATAATATTGGTAACGAACCTCATGATTTTGTAATTTTGTAACATGGATAAGTAACGAGGACAGGATTTAAGCTGGCACCTCCTTCTCAAGTAGCGCAACACACCAAAGAACTTTGAGCCTCGGTTGGCGATATCAGGCGTATAGCCGTCAATACTAATCAATAATACTAAAATTCAATAGCGTAAGCAAAAATCGATATGAAGTGTTAGGGACGGACCCTTTTGATACAGAGGCCACTCAAGACCTTTACGCCAATCATTATCAGGCCCTCTACAGCAATTGCTTTTAGGTTTAGAAACCACGAATCGACAACAACGCTATTACGGCCAAATGTAAGATGAAATAAATTTTACTTTCAAACTATTCTAAGGCAATCATTGCCGTGAACTTATTCAATATTTGCGTAGACCTTCAACAATTGTTCGGTAACTGTAAATTCAATGAAAAAAAATTGCGATATCAACAAAAAATATCCTCAAAGAATTTTTTACAAAACCCGTAAATGGCAACAAATTGGAATTTTTTTTCTTTCAAAAAATAAATCAAGTAAATAAGTCTTAAGACGTCACATGTTTTAATATAATGTTAAGCAAATAAAACCAATGCCGCCAGTTGGTCGATTGGGCTTAAACGTCACTCTAAGACCACAAAAATTTTATTGGCAATGGATATCTTAATTCTGAATCACTGGAACGGTTGATCTCCTCTACTTATTTTCTTACTACAGTAGTGACGAGGTCAGTTCTGTTGCAACGTACATTGCCCTTATTATTTCTTGCGATGAGCAATGCAT